>JAKRSK010012731.1:447500-785000 GCA_029891615.1 Natrix natrix natrix | reverse complement strand
CCAACTTCTTCTAACCAGCAATATGGGACTATCTTCAAAATTTTTCATTCAGAATACTTTTCAGAAGAACGTATTTTATCACGCATTATATGATCTTGGCTTGCTTTATTATTTTTTAAGGGACTTTATCGACTTATAGGGACTTTATAGGGATTTTATAGGGACGTTATAGGGACGCCGTGGCTCAGTGGCTAAGAGGCTGATTTTGTCGATCAGAAGGTCAGCAGTTCGAATCCCTAGCGCCATGTAATGGAGTGAGCTCCCATTACTTGTCCCAGCTTCTGCCAACCTAGCAGTTCAAAAGCATGTAAGAAATGCAAGTAGAAAAAATAGGAAGCACCTTTGGTGGAAGGAAACTGCGTTCCGTGCGCCTTTGGCATTTAGACATGCGGGCCACATGACCACGGAGACTTCTTCGGACAGCGCTGGATCTTTGGCTTTGAAACGAAGATGAGCACCGCCCCCTAGAGTCTGGAACGACTAGCACATACGTGTGAGGGGAACCAGCCACCAATATAGAACAAATATATTGATTCAAAAGACTTTTTAAAAGAATGTATTTTATCACACATTATATGATCTTGGCTTGCTTTATTATTTTTTCAAGGGGCTTTATAGATGAGACTTGAAGCTAGTAAGCTAGTAAGAAGGAAAATCAGCACGAATTTCCATGCATTTCCTATTTGGGGCTGTTGCGTGCAACTGCTCATCCATGATAAGCAATAAAAAGCTGGACTGATACATTTTCTTTCCTCTTGTCTAATAGCCTCCTGGTTATTTTGTTTTTCACCCATCGGATTTTCTGGATAGGCAACTTTGGAAAGTATGATGAACTTGGGTGGTGCTGTTGGCCGAGGCACCCAGCTTCTGTCTCAGCAGATGGCAGCCTTTGGCTGATCTTGTCTGGATTTGGAAGTCAAATAGGATTGGACCACGTTCCAGGCTGAAGTTCATCTGGGAAGTCAAGAACATTTGGGGGTGGGGGGAAGGCTATATGGCAGAGGTGGAATTCAGCAGGTTCTAGAGAACCGGTAGCGGAAATTTTGAGTAGTTCAGAGACCCGGCAAATAACACCTCTGGTGGCCCCAGAGTGGGGAAGGAATGGAGATTCTGCAGTATCCAGGCAATGGGGATTTTGCAGTATCTTTCCCCTGGAGTGGGGAGGCAATGGGGATTTTGCAGTATCCTTCCCCTGGAATGGAGAGGCAATGGGGATTTTGCAGTATCCTTCCCCTGGAGTGGAGAGGAAATGGAGATTTTGCAGTATCCTTCCCCTGGAGCGAGGAGGCAATGGGGATTTTGCAGTATCCTTCCCCCAGGAGTGGGCAGGCAATGGGGATTTTGCAGTATCCTTCCCCTGGAGTGGGGAGGAAATGGGGATTTTGCAGTATCCTTCCCCTGGAGTGGGGAGGCAATGGGGATTTTGAAGTATCCTTCCCCTGCCATGCCCACCAAGCCACGACCACAGAACTGGTAGTAAACATTTTTTTGAATTTCCCTACTGCTCTATGGTATTGCCTCCACCTCTATGAGATGTTGCCTCCAAATTTTCATAGATCTTTCCATGGGATTTAATTCAGCTCAAAGGAACCTATCTTTCACTTCATTGTTTGATAGGAAGATATATATCTATATCTATAGGGCCATCCAACTCATGCTGACTCTCCAGGCAATTTATAGAAATAAAGGTCTAAATATTAAATCCAATAAACCTCCACTCCCCTGACAACAAGAATCAAACCAACCAGTTGAGGGGCTCCATTAATGACCTCTCATTAACCAAGTCTGATCTCTTTAGCTTTTTTTCAAAATCCAACTAGGAATAGGTGTTGCCATTTACTGAGAAGGCTTACCTGGGGAACTTTCCTGCTTTGATCCCGACAACAATCTCGCAAGGTAGACTGGTGGTCACTGGTCCAAAATAATCCAGAGAGCTTCCATAACTGAGAAGGGTCTAGATTAGAACCAGCTCCCGCATTTTAACCGTACACTAAATCGACATCAAGTACCATAGTAGAATTTAAGAGTGTTGGGTGGACTCCGGTTTTTTTAGATCAAATGATAATAATTACTATGAATTACGGCGCAGCAGTTAGAATGCAGTAGTGCAGGGCTAATTCACCACTCACGCCAAGAGTTCAATTCTAAGCCACTCAAGGTTGACTCAGCCTTCCATCCTTCCAAGGTCAATAAAATGAGAATCCAGATTGCTACAGTTTGGCAGTTCGAACCTGACCAGCTCAATTTGGCAGTTCAAATCTCACCAGGCTCAAGGTTGACTCAGCCTTCCATCCTTCAGAGGTGGGTAAAATGAGGACCCAGATTGTTGGGGGCAAGAGGCTGACTCTGTAAACCACCTAGAGAGAAGGCTGAAAAAGACAGGGAAGTGGTATATGAGTTTAAGTCCTATTGCTATTATTTGGGAGAAGCGTGTGTAAACATTACTGTCATTTTTTTATCCTGCTGCAACAACAGCAAGCAACAAAAAGAAATAAAGCCATCTTCACTAAGGACAACCAATTCGACCAGCAGATGAATGTAGCATAAAATTAATTTCATCAGGGATTAAATTTTATTTAAAAGAAGTGAGAAACAGAGGACAAATGCACAGATTTACAAAGTAGGATAGAATTACACATAAACATACTGAAGTCTATTTATGTTCTGATATGTGTGTATACACGATATGAGGATTTAAGCACATGAGCGGCTATTTTTAGGCTCACATATAATTTTTCACATGTATTAAGAAGCGGAATGTAACCAAATTAAGACGAAGGTATCGAGTCACATCATAATTTTGGCCTAATGAGAAAAAAAAACCTCCTCTCACAGTGATATTTGCTGTTCTCTCTTTTGAAATCGAAGTGGACCAAATCAAAGGAAAACTTAACTTTGAAATGAGATATCCAAATAAATCTAATAAATAAACTAAATTATATTAATTGTTTGAATAGAGGAAGAGGAGGAGGACAACAAGAGAAATAATTTACTTCCAACCAGAAAACGTTGTGAAGGCTCACAAACTCTGTTTACACTTCTTGCGATTAGAGGGTACAAAGGTCTATTCAAAACTATCAGTCCATTGTGTTGTGTTGTGTTGTGTTGATTTGTTTTATTTTGTTTTGTGTTTTTATGGTATTGGTTTTGGTATTGGTATTGGTATTGGCATTGGTTTTGGTATGGTATGGTGACAGGGGTGGGTTCCTGCCAGTTCTAACCTTTTCTATACAGGAGGTTCCACAAATCTACAGTGCTGTTTAGAACCAATTCCAGCTCTCTCCCCCCACCCATCTGTACATCATCAAGATGAAGAGCGAGAGGAGGAATTCTGGGAGTTGAAGTCCACAAGTCTTAAAGCTTCCAAGTTTGAACACCCCTGGGGTTTTTTTTTCTAAAGGGTTAAGAGTGCATGGGCCTTGTAACTTGACAGCTTTAAGACTTGCAAGCTTCAAATGCCAGAGTTCCTGAGCCAACATTTTGGTTGCTAAGCAAGAGCGTTGTTAAGTGAGTGTCACCACCTTTTACAAGTTGGCCACGCCCACCCAGTCACATGGTCGGGCAAGCCACTCCCACCCAGTCACATGTCATAAGCCACTCCCACCCAGTCACATGGCTGGCAAGCCACTCCCACAAAATTTTGAGAAAAACAGGTTGTTTTTTGCTCATTTTTGTCCGTCCCCCCCCCAGCACTCTACAAGCCTCCTAAAGGCTGTTTATGCCCTTTTTTTTGAAAAAAAAATGGGCCCGTTTTCGGGAGGTTTGCAGATTGCAAGAACTTTGTTTTTTTAATTTGCCTCTTCAAAACCTTGGTGCGTCTTATACTCCGAAAAATATGGTACTTTCGGGAGAACTCAAAGTCTCTCCTGGAAAGTAGCCCAAAGTCACCCAGTTGGCTTTTATACGGTATCTAAGGGAGGATTAGAACCCTTGTCCCAACCCCTTGTCTTTAAGAGAAAGATTTATCCTTGGTTTTCTGTACTGGGTTTCGCCCCCCCCACCCCCAACTTACCCTCTCTGATTCCCTCTTTGTTCTGCTGATGACAGCTCATTCCTTTTTTTATAGTTCTTTCCTGCTTGGGTAATGGAAGCCAGCCTACCTGATGACTTTGCAATGTGTTGCAACTGACCTTAAAAGAATGCAGTTACCCACAAATGCCTATTGTACACACACCAGAACCTGTTTCAACATGACATCGGCTTTATTTGCAATGTCAAAAAAGAAAAGCAAGTTCTAGCTGATTTGGCACGAATTATAAAATCCTCCAAGGGATTCTTTGGACTCTCCAATGTCCTAGTGGTCTCCAATTCCAGGACTATATCCAGCAATGACAAGAGTTGGAAGGCACCTTGGAGGTCTTCTAGTCCAACCCCCCGGCTCAAACAGGAAACCCTATACCAGGGGTCTCAAAGTCAATTTCATTGAGTGCCACATTAGGGCTGTGGTTGACCTCAAGGTGGGGTGGGGTGGCTGACCTGGTGGGCGTGGCTAGCTTGATGCCACTCCCCAAACTGCTGGCATAGTTCCTCTTTACACTGGGGAGACCAGGCTGAAGCCATGCTGGCCTGATGTTTCCTCTTTGCACTGGGTAGACCAGGCCGAAGCGATGTGGCCCCTTACATTTTCCAGGATGACCCTGCAGGCTGCATCAAACTACATTGTGGGCTGGATCTGCCCCCCCCCCCGGCCTTGTGTTTGACACCCCAGCCCTATACTATTTCACCGAAATGTCTGTCAAGTGATGAGAGGCACCCACAACGTCTGAAAGCCAGCCATTCCACTGGTTAATTGGTCTCACTGTTAGGAATTTTCTCCTTAGTTCTAGGTTGCGTCTCTCCTTGATTAGTTTCCTCTCATTGTTTCTTGTCTTGCTTTCAGGTCCCTCGGAGAATAGGTTGATCCCCTCTTCTTTGTGGCAGCCCATGAAATACTGGTACAACTGATATCAGGCCACCCGTAGTCCTTCTTTTCCTTCCAATTCCTGCAACCGTTCTTCGTATGTTTTAGCATCCGGTCCCCTAATCATCTTTGTTGCTTTCCCCTCCCTCTTTCCAAACTCTCAACATCTTTTTAAAATATTGCGGTGACCAAAGTTGGATGCAGTATTCCAAGGGTGCACTTAGGAAGGCTTTATAAAGCCCTTTATAGCAAGGACCCAAACAAATGGGGAAAATCATGTCCGTTGCAAAGAAGTGCCAGGCTCAGAACTCTCCAGAAACATGCTAGCCATCCTATAAACCAGAGTTTCTGGAGGAGAGAGATAGAGGGAGAGGGAGAGAAAGAGGGAGAGGAAGAGGGAGAGAGAGAGAGAGAGAGAGAAGGAAAGAGAGAGAGAAGGAGAAAGATGGGGAGAGAGGGAGGGAGAGAAAGAGAGGGAGGGAGGAAGAGAAGGAGAGAGAGGAGAGAGAAGGAAAGAGAGAGAGAGAAAGACGGGGGAGAGAGAGAAGGAAAGAGAAAGAGAGAGAAGGAGAGAGGAAAGAGAGAAAGACAAGGGGAGAGAGCGGAGAGAGAGAAGGAAAAAGAAGGAGAGAGAAGGAAAGAGAGAGAGAAGGAAAGAGAAGGAAAGAGAAAGAAAGACGGGGGAGAGAGAGGAGAGAGAGAAGGAAAGAGAGAGAGCGAAAAAGACGGGGAGAGAGAGGGAGAGAAGGAGAGAGAGAGAGAAAGATGGGGAGGGAGAGAGAGAAGGAGAGAGAGAGAAAGATGGGGAGACAGAGAGAAGGAGAGAGAGAGAGGGAGGGAGAGAGAGAGAGAGAAAGAGAGAGAGAGATTCAGCCTGTTTAAAAAAGGAATGGACTTTTCGGGGAGACGCGATGAGAAAGGAATTCTGCGACACAAAATATTCTTGGACACAAGAGGGCGCTGCCACCTACTTTCTGCTCGCTTTGCCCAAAATCGACCTTACCAATAAATGTGATTTCTGATAGACCAGCCTTTCTCAAATGTTGGCTACTTGAAGATGGGCGAACTTCCATTCCCAGAATTCCCCGGCCAAGCTGGGAAAACGTCCGCCCGTCTTCCAGTGGCTAAAGTGGAGAAACACACCTCTATAAACGCTTATTAGGAGGCGTAGAAGATTATCCCGTTTCAATGCAGTGAGGCTTCTGAATGAACAAGGAAAGAAAAAAAGCTGCCAAGCAGCGTGTGAACTATTTTGATGGACGTTTAATGTCCACCTGGGAGGGCTACTATTAGTTTTGCAACTCCATGTTGGCCGTTTCTCTGCCTCTGCCTCCTCGGCCAGAGATCTGGAGAGATTGAACTGTCACGTTGGCAGGTTCCAGCCTGCTGCAAGGAAGGCGAGATATAAATATTGCCAGAAAAGCAATGCTTTTAAAATTAGGACAGATGGATGAACCCTAAGTAAGCATTCGCCTTTCTCCTTAGAAAGTAGACTACGTAGTAGAATAAGGGCTCTATAAGAATTTACCTGCAGTCCACAGACTAGGTAAAGGTATAGGTTCCCCTTACACATATGTGCTAGTCATTCCCGACTCTAGGGGGCGGTGCTCATCTCCGTTTCAAAGCTGAAGAGCCAGCGCTGTCCGAAGACGTCTCTGTGGTCATGTGGCTGGCATGAGTAAACACCGAAGGCGCATGGAACGCTGTTACCTTCCCACCAAAGGTGGTCCCTATTTTTCTACCTGCATTTTTACATGCTTTCGAACTGCTAGATTGGCAGAAGCTGGGACAAGTAACTGGAGCTCACTCTGTTATGCAGCTCTAGGGATTCGAACCGCCGAACTCCTGACCTTTCTGATCGACAAGCCCAGCGTCTTAGCCACTGAGCCGCCGCGTCCCTCACAGACTAGATAAAGAGGTAATTCCCCTATGCCACCACCTGGATCCTTCTTTTGGGGGTGGGGGGCAAGCAGTTTCTGGACAGCTTGAGAGTTTCCTTATTGGGCACCGTATAAAGTCAAATTTCTTTTTTAAAAAACAGTTCATCATTCAGGGGTCTCCAACCTTGGCAACTTGAAGACTTGTGGACTTCAACTCCCAGAATTCCTCAGCCAAGCTTTTTCTGAGGAGGAATTCTGGGAGCTTTGCTGGCTGAGGAATTCTGGGAGTTGAAGTCCACAGGTCTTCAAGTTGCCAAGGTTGCGCCGGCTCTTTGGCTTTGAAATGGAGATGAGCATCGCCCCCTAGAGGCGGGAATGACTAGCACACATATCTCAGGGGAACCTTTACCTTATCAGTCTGGATAACATTGCTTTCCCTTCATCAAAGGTGTAAAATGTAGACTGGGTGGATTTCTTTTCTCCTTAGGTGTGGAAATAGAATGTCTTCTTCTTATCCCTCTGCAGGGATGTTGGCAAAATATAATCCAAGAATGACAGCTGGGGCCTCTAAAAAAAAAAAAAGGCAGAGTGATGATCATCGTTCTATTGGGGAGGCCATTTTGACTTTTTTGACCGCCCTCTGGAGAGCAGCCATTTCTCTGAATCGAACTAAAGGCTCTGTCGATGCGAAATCAAGCGGGGAGGCCCAATTCGAGGGTTTTCCTTCCAGATCAAGACTTAGATGGAGGCCGGGGGGGAAAGGCAGGCCTTGCTTTTTCATGGGCGCAGAAAAGATCTTACAAGCAAAACGGGGCAAATCGTGAAATGGCCTCCCGTAGGAGCCTTCCCCGTGTGTGTGTGTGTGTGTGTGTGTGTGTGTGTGAGAGAGAGAGAGAGAGAGAGAGAGAGAGAGGGTGTGTGTGTGTGTGTGTGTGCTTATTAACTGAGTCCCCTCAAGTTAAAAACTGGAAGACAACATGCGTCTTGTATCCAACCCCTGGTGAGCCAGCTTCCTTGCCATGAAAAAGATTAGCCATGCCTGATTTCATTTGGCATTTTAAAAAATAAATAAATCTCCTAGTCTGATGAAAAGCATTGGGATCACCTGGTGGTGTCCCATCCCAATAGGTCACATTCTGCTTTTATTTTATTTATGTATTTGATATGGCCACTTGCTGCCACACACACACACACACACACACCACAGTCTGTGGACTCTCCTGGACTTGTTGGCAAAAGCTCGTGTGCGTTCCAATAATCACAGGGGGCCTGTTGTACGCTTGCACGCAAACAGCCTTCTGCACCCTGCTCAGACTTCCTGGCATCTTTCGTGGCACTCGATGGCGAGGGCAAAATAAGAGCACAGATGCGATAAACCCCTGAACGTAAAGGGGTTGCTGCACCAGACAGAGGGGGGGGGGAGAAGGGGGAAGAGGGATGGATGGGTGGTTGGATGGGTAAAAAGACAGATGATAGATGATGATAGAGGGATGGAGAGAGATGATAAAGATGATTGTTGGATAGACTGAGAGAGACATAGAGAGAGACACACAGAGCGAGAGACAGAGACACAGAGAGAGACGCACACAGAAAGAGAGACACGCAGACAGACAGAGAGACACAGAGAGAGACACAAAGAGAGACACAGAGAGAGACGCACAGAGAAAACAAACACACATAAACACACACACACAAAGAGAGAGAGAAAGAGATGCACAGAGAGAGAGAGAGAGAGAGAGAGATGCACACAGAAAGAGAGACACACAGACACACAGAGAGACACAGAGAGACACACACAGAGAAACAGAGACAGAGACAGAGACACAGAGAGAAAACACACACACACACACACAGAGAGAGAGAGAGAGAGAGAGAGAGAGAGAGAGAGAGATAGATCCCATCTTCCGACCAACTTAAATTAGAGTAAGAAGAAACGTCCTGCCTTTCCCAATCCTTATAGAAAACTCCCTGCAACTCTTTAAATGACCCCCGCCCCCGCAACTCTCCTTGGCAACTTTAAGACTTTGCTGGCTGAGGAATTCTGGGAGTTGAAGTCCTCAAGTCTTAAAGTTGCCAAGGTTGGAGAGCCCTACTTTAGATCGACCTCAGAGAGACCCAACCAGATGTGAGGCCGCCCGATTTTTGTCTCAGCACGTTGCGCCAATCTGACCCTGCACCCGGCTTAAGGTTCCGTGTATCGTGAGAACCCGTGAGCTTAGATGATGGCTTGACCAAACGAGCCTATCGTGGTTAGGGCTAGCAGATGTCGCCTGCAAAAAAGAGGGACCAAGAGTGAACTAGGAGGGAGGGGGGAGGGAAATAATCCGGATTTCCACAACCCAGTCATTCTATTACCCATCCCGTCGGTGCTCTCGCGCTCCTAATCCAGTGTTCTTGTCTGAATCCAGTTCTTCCCAAAAACGGATCTTTTCAAAGCCAGAGTTGGCATGTTCTTCTTAAGACAATAAATTATGATTCTTGACAAATGTATCTTTTCTTTTTATATACACTGAGAGCTTATGCACAAAAGGCAAGTTCCTGGTGTGCCCAATGACACTTGGCCAATAAACAATTCTGTTTTGTTCCGTTCTGTTTTGTTCTATTCATATCCCATCCCATATATTCTATTCTATTCTATTCTTTCCTTATTCTATTCTATTCTATTCATATTCTATTCAATTCTAATCTATTCTTTCCTTATTCTATTCTATTCATATCCCATTCTATTCTATTCTATTGCTATATTCTAATTCTAATTCTATTCTATTAGTTCCTTATTCTATCCCATTCATATCCCATTCATATCCCATTCTTTCTATTCTATTCTTTTCATATTCTATTCTATTCATATCCCATTCATATCCAATTCCATATATTCTATTCTATTCTTTTTTATTCTATTCTATTCTATTCATATCCCATTTATATCCCATTCTATTCTATTCTATTGCTATATTCTAATTCTAATTCTATTCTATTAGTTACTTATTCTATCCCATTCATATCCCATTCATATCCCATTCTTTCTATTCTATTCTTTTCTTATTCTATTCTATTCATATTCCATTCATATCCAATTCTATATATTCTATTCTATTCTATTCTTATTCTATTCTATTCATATCCCATTTATATCCCATTCTATTCTATTGCTATATTCTAATTCTTTTCTATTCTATTCATTCCTTATTCTATTCTATTCATATCCCAATCATATCCCATTTATATCCCATTCTCTTCTCTTCTATTCTTTCATTTCCGTATTCTATTCTATTCATATCCCATTCATATCCCATTCCATATATTCTATTCTATTCTATTTTTTCCTTATTCTATTCTATTCATATCCCATTCTATTCTATTCTATTCTTTCATTTCCTTATTCTATTCTATTCATATCCCATTCATATCCCATTCCATATATTCTATTCTATTCTATTCTATTCTATTCTATTCTATAGGCCTGCAAATGATATTGTCCCTGACTTTGGATCAAATTCCCCAGAGACCAGTGGCCTTTTAGTTCTGAATAGATAAGGAAGGGACTGACCAACTGGACGCCTTCAAGACACTTAAATTACAACGTTGCAAATGATAGTAAGGAAAGATGGCTTCCAGATATAAAACCCCGTTCGCACGTGCAAGTTTAGCTGCCAGTGAAATTAGAGGAATTTACCAAATTCATCCGGTGTCTTAAGTCTCAGGGTTCAATGAGTTTTAGTCCCCCTTAGCGGCAGCTGCCTTCTGATTACCGGTAGATCTAGAACCCCAATTACAAGCATGATTTACTTCAGGAGTAAATTACACCCTTTCCGAATCTTTCTCTCGCATAGGATTGCCCTCGTAGGACTCGATTTATCCAGAAAAAAAGTCCCGTTCAATTCAATGGGAATGACACCCCGGGAAATGCCAATCAAACTTCCCCAGCAGGGAGAAACGTGTTACGGCCTAGGTAGGTTACGATTTCTGGTTGGGTACAGTGACGCCGTGGTTTTTAGCACGTGTGAGCAAGCCGTGCTTTAAGGATACATGTGTGGCACCCCGTAGCCCGCGGGGCAACACTAAAATCCCCTTCCACACGTTCAACCTCCGAGTCCGTTCCCATCAGGAGCACCGCTCGATGCGCAATTCTCCGCGTGTCGTTCATCCCTGGCGTTTGCTTTTTCCGACGTCACTTGATAGACGCGTGGATCGCCAGGTGCTGCCTCCGCTGTAAACGTTTGGGCTCCGAGACTTGTGCTCAGTTATTATTAGATTATTATTCGATTAACAGAGTTGGAAGGGATCTTGTAGGTCATCTAGTCCAACCCTCCGCTCAAGCAGCCAAGTTTAAAATCAGTGACACCTATAAAGCCAAGGGTGGGATCCTCCCTCCATCCGCAACCTGCGGGTACAGAAGTCCTGACCGAGTTAAACTGCTCTCACCCCACTAGGAAATTACTCGCACCCCCAGAGGCATCTACCGGTAGTCGCTAAGACCGAGCGAACGGGCGGAAAATTGCTATTAAGATCCTCTTCTCAGCCACTAGATGGCAGCAAAGAGAAACAGAAAACTCTCACGGTGCCGAAAACTCTCAGGACGCTGCATTATAACTGCGGTGCAGCAGCTTGCTTTCATAGCACACAGGCAGTTCTCCGTGTGTTGCCGCTGCTTCACAAGCCCCTTTAACTGGGGACTGACTGGGGTTGTGTGATCTGGGCCCCATCGGTGCTCCGGCTTGCTTGGAGGTCCCAAGAACTAGGCTTATTGGATGAAACTGCCATTCTTCCAAGAAATATTTGAATCGCAAGTTGCTTTAAAAAGGAAGGAGATAGGCGTGGGTTTCTTTGTTGTTGTTTTTTAAACAGATGGAAACAGATGTTTTAAATCGGCGACGTGGAGACCTTGCCTCTCTTTCGCTAGCAGGAAGATTCCCGTTTCCGATTTAAAGCGAATCATCTGTCAATCCAAATGGACCACTTTGGCATGCCTGCCCTTCTGTGCTGGTGCGAAATGGAGGGGGGGGGGTTGAATCCAGGACTGATTACAGAGTAAAGGGAGAGGAGGAGGAGGAGGAGGAGGACTACGCGGCCAAAGACGTGGGAACTCTTTTGGAATGTATCCCAATTATAGCTGGTGGCAGCAGCGCAGTGGTTAGAATGCAGTATTGCAGTCTGAGTCTGCCCGCTGCCAGGAGTTCGATCCTGACCGGCTGGAGGTTGACTGGGCCTTCCATCCTTCCGAGGTCGACAAAATGAGGACCCAGGTTGTTGGGGGGGGGGGGGGGGCAATACAAGGTGACTCAGTAAACCGCTTGGAGAAGGCTGTAAAGCACCACGAAGCGGTATGTAAGTCTAAGAGCGATTGCTATTTATCTCTAAATAGCGCATTGCGCTCATACGTCGCAACGTTTCAGGAAAATCTAAATCCTAAGGCGCCCTGGCTGGGATCCTGTTTGCTTGCACTGCTTAGGCAAAACGAGGGAGCAGATCCTGCACCGAAAGTCCATGATATTGGTGATTATTTGGGGGGTGAAAATGTGTAGAATTCACCACCGCAGCCTAAACGCTTTGGTTGCAAAAGAATCCATGCATGTTGCATGTGTTAGGATGGGTCGCACTGTCAGCCAGATGTTCAGGCCGGATTTCGTCCACCTGTGTAGTCCTAAATTAGTAATATTTTTAATTGTCAGGTGCACAACAAATGTATCGTGGGATAGCTAGGCAGATGTTGTCGTATGGTGGTGTTAAAAGCTATGGGTGTAAGCAGGATGTAAGCCATTCCGAGTAAAGCTGCCGTTTGCAATTGATTGATTGATTGTTGTTGTTGTCGTCGTCATCGTCTTTCTGGACGGCGCTCCTTTCTCTCGCCTACGTCCTGGTTAGGGAGGCTTCGATTGGCCACTCCGATGTTAACCCAACGACCGTAAACCCCAATTCTTAATCCAATTCGCATGGTACATCTGGCCGAGATTTCAACTACGTCGTCGCCCGTTTGGGCGGCTGAAACACGGCGCCAGGCAGGTAGGCAGGCTCCAAACGGAGGTAGCATCCATCGCGCAAGGCTAGGAACGTTTCCCCGGAGATTAAAACCCGCGCAACTCCGTTGATGTCTTCAGACCCATTTATGGCTCGGATGAGCTTGAGTCCGATTGCGCTTCAGGTAGCGCGGCGCTCCTTAAATGGCCCAAAAAGGTTAACGGAGATTTCCCCACATCCTTAGAAAGCAACTCTTGTCATGTTGGAAGACACCCCACTCGCCGGGCGCCCTTCGTCGCCCTCGCAAGGCCCCCGATCCTCTGCTTTGGCTGGATGGAAAGCCCAATGAACGGAGGGGGGGAGGGAAGGGGGTGTCTCCTGCTTTGGTTGCAAACCTAAATTTGGGGGGAGGGGGAAGGAAAGTGTTTTCCATCCGGAGCGTTTTCAAAGGCGCAAAACCACCCGGTGTGACTAGAGTTCCATTCGGCTGCCTTTAGGATCGCCTACTCGGATCCCAGCCAGGGCGCTTTGGAATTTAGATGTCCCCGAAATGTTTCCAGGTGTGAGCGCAATGCACTATTTAGAGATAAATAATTGGGATAAATTTCAAAAAATAAAACCCGAATGACCTGTCTTGTGAAGAGTTTCCTCTTTTTCCTCCTCCTCCTCCTCCTCCTCCTCCTCCTCCTCCTTTCCCTTTACTCTATAATCAGTCCTGGATTCAAAATGTTCCCCTATTCCAGGCAGCAGAGGGTGGATCTGAGGTGATCCCGCTTGCTTTGCTCTTCCAAACGGTGGGAAAATCTGGGAGATTTGTCCGGACGCGTCTCTGCCGGGGCTGAGTTCCAGAACTGGCGTCGGAAGAATTTTTTTAAAAAGGACGGGGCATCTTGCAGCGGCAGGATACGATCCGCTTCGGGCAAGATCGCCCAGGAATCGAGCGAAGGAACCCCCCCACCCCACCCCCGCTAGTCAGATCCTTTACTGTCCGTAGACGAAATTATCCCCAGGAATTTCCAGTTAAGAGCAGGACTTTTCTAGTAGTTTGGATAGTCCTTCCCCACGGCATAAATGCGGCAAGGAAGGACCGAGTCTGCCGCATCTTCACAGGCGAAACAGTTTCCCCTCCTACAGATGCTTTTTCAAAAGACACCTGGATTTTCTTGGTTTTCCTTGGGGACGTTTCGCTTCTCATCCAAGAAGCTTCATCCGTTTCCTTTCAAGCTTCTTGGTTATTCTCTGAACAGGAGAAACAGTTTCCTACTTAAAGATGCTTTTTCAAAAGGAACCTGGACTTTCTTGGTTTTTCCTTGAGGACGTTTCGCTTCTCCTCCAAGAAGCTTCTTCAGTTTCCTTCTAAGCTTCTTGGGATGGGAAACGGACCGTCTTCAAGGAAAAACAAGACCGTCCAGTGGCCTTTTGAAAACAAAAACAAAAAACCACTTTTGGGACAACCGGGAGGGAGAATCTCCATAAGACAGTTTCCCATCCTCCGTTTCCGGGGAAATAAATCATTGCCCACCTCTCCCCCCCCTTTTCCTAAATAAATCCTGGGCCACGCGCGAGTGCTTTGCAAGAAAATAAACTCATTTATTGTCAAAGCATCCAACATACCCAGATAAACTATAAAGTTTTCATCTCTCTTCTTTTTTTGTTCGAGGGGAAAAAATGAAAAGAGGGGAGGGGAGGGAGAGGAGGGTGGGGGACAGAAACACGTAGCTATTCAGACTTCATTTCACTGGCACAAAATTACACTTTGTACTGTATTAAAAGCAGATTCCCTATTTACAGAACTTAAGACATTTTGCACCGAAGTCCTTAAATCTTTTTTTTTTCTCCATGTGAAACATGCACTTCCCCATCGGGAACATAAAATGAATTCAAGTCTTTCTGGATTTTATTACTATTATTTTTGCAGGAGGAAAAAAAACAACAACACTTCATCAAATAACGCAGAAAAGCTTTGCATCCATTTTCCTTATTTTTTTTTTAAATTTTGCTTTATATCTAAAATAAATTTTTACCCTTACATATAGTTATTACAGCTAAACCATAAGTGCTTCATAATTTAAGTAGAAACGTATGACAAATGCATCAATATGTTGCAATATATGACATTTTAAAAATGTACTTTTAAAAGTTATTTACTTTTTTGGGGGGGAGTGAAAATGCGTGCATTTGAAACAAAAGGGAGGGGACCAACCCATCCCCTCCCCTCTCTCTTATTATTATTAGTAGTATCGTTATTATTATTTGCAAAGTAAACATATACACAGGCATAAAAATTTTCAAGAGTGGTTTTTGGATGCTGTACTTTTGTGGCCGTCCACAATGCCCAAAATACATTTAAAAGCTTTCAAAACTCAGAATGACTGCAATTGGAAAGGGAGCGGGAACTTGGGGGGTGCACTTGTTTACTTTAAAGAAAGCCCAATTCAGCCCCATGCGGCTGTCCTCAAAGTAAACATGTACATATCATCCAGTGGGTGCTTTTTTCCCCCCCAAGAGGCAACTGGACTTTGCGGTTTTTTTCTTTGAAGACATTTCGCCTCCCATCCGAGAAGCTTCTTCAGCTCTGACTGGATAGTGGAGTCAGAGTTGAAGAAGCTTCTCAGATGAGAAGCGAAAGGTCTTCAAAGAAAAACCAACAGTCCAGTTGTCTCTTGGGGAGGGGGGGGAAGCACCTTTGGGACAACAATTATGGCCTTGGATGACTGAGAATCTCCACAGACATCAAGCATGTACGAAGTTTCATGTCAAAATCTGTGAAAGCAGAAATGCAGGCTGCAGAAGTAGTTCTAGCTACCAAAACCTGCTTCGTTTTCTGCTGTGCTCCAGTACCAACTGTCAGTTGTTGAAATGGTTACTTATGGATTGCACAAAAGTGCGCGGTTTTAGATCTACCTCTACCAACCGCCTTAGGTTTTCACTTACAGCAGGGGCCGGCAACCTTAAACAGCCACACAGGTCCTAACTAGAAGCCCCTCCCCCCTTCAATTCTGGAGCCAACCAGAAGTCCGGTCCCCACCATAAAGTCTCCTCCTAGAGCGGCATCCTTTTTCCTCTACCTGTCCTAACCGAAAGCCCTATCAGTTGTGGAGCTGACTGGGCGACAGGGAGCTGCAGCAGAGGGATGGAAGAGCCACATGCGGCTCCAGAGCCACAAGTTGCTGATCCTTGACTTACAGGGAGAAATCCTTCAAAGCTAGGTTCATAAGCTTACCGTACCTCTTTCTACCTATGAACTCCCTTTCCTCATTTACCATTGTCTCGATTTATGTAGGGAAACTTACATAGCGGGTCACATTCTTTGCATCTTTGCATCTTAAGAGAAATATGCTTATTTATTTACGTGCATATTCCTAATATAGCAATGGAAACCTCATCGCAACTCCCCTGCCCTAAATATCTATAGGGCTGGCTTGGTAATTTCCTACAATTTCCGTTCCACTGGAGCAGTGCATCTAAGAATAAAGTCCATGAGTGTAGGGAGATCAAAATGACATCCGAATGGGGCTTTGGAAAATGTTCTACTCCATGCATTTTTCTTCTAGCCAATGAGGCCAATAAAATATGGTTGCATGAGAGACCAGACGCATAGTCCCAGAATCTGCCCATCTTGTTACAGAGAAAGGAAACTCTAGACTAGGTTCATTCCGTTGCACATCATGGTTTCTCGATGCCGTGATTGAGTGAATTCATGCAATGTCACAAACTACCCTGGCTGGGTTTACATAAAGATGGAAACATACAATATAAACCACTATAACCAGCCACATTTCAACTTAGTCCAAAGCAGAAATCTCATCTCTGACTTTCTCTAGGTTTCTGTAGCACAACAAGCCAACATCATTGGTAGATTCCGGGGGGGGGGGGGGGGAGGTTGTACGAGCCACCCAATGTAACTTCCATCCTGTGGTTTAGCAAAGTGCTAACTTCTGCCCGTTGCAATTTATTAATGGAAAAATAAACAAGTCAGGATGAACTCGTTGCACAAGATTTCATTGGGCCCTCTTGCAATAGGGGGTGCCTGCGGACACCCATTCATTATGGGCGCTGCAAAATGCAATTTAGAAAAAAGTGACGTGTCTCCCCGCCCCTCAACTCCCCCCCCCCCCCGGCCACTCGGTCATCCATTAGGCCAGATTGAAAAGACGGATGGAGTATTCCTAAAATCAAAAACTTTTGCAACTGCTAACATGTAAGGGTTTTTGTTTCTCATTCCAGAAATGCACCGATAAGACGTCTCAGAATTAAATCCCACCAACTTCTCTTTTGCTGACATTGTATATTTGTGTGTGTGTGTGTGTATTTTATATTTTGTACTTATAACCGTGCTTTATATTTATTTATTTTTACACGCCTGGGAGCATGCACACCTTCCACAAGGCCCTGCAAGCGCCTCGCGCGTTCTTTGCAACCCCCTACTTACTACACACTGTCCTCCCCTCCGACTCTTTGGGCGCCTTTACAGCAGGGGTCTCCAACCTTGGCAACTTTAAGACGTGTACTTCAACTCCCAGTTGAACTCCTCCTGCTGACCCGACCCTTCCTCCGGCTCCTTCTCCTCCTCCTTGCGCACCTGCCCCGTTGCCAGTTGAGCTGAAGTCCACAAGTCTTAAAAGTTGCCAAGATTGGACGCCCTGCTTTACACCACGCAGTTCAATAAGCCGCGATCCTCCCTCTGGGATCCACCGTCCTTTCGTCCACGCCTTGCAAAAAAAAAGCACCACGCCACCCCACGCCAACGCTGGCCAAAGCAGCAAAGGCGCCAGCTGCGGAAGCCAAGGGCCGGCAGCGCGTGTGGACTGTGAGATGGGGGTGTGAGGATCCCGGGTAGAAGCGCAGCAACGCCGGGTGCGTATGTGGGTGGGTGTGGGTTCAGTTGTGCGACGTCATGTGCCGCGAGAGGTGGTGGCGCTCGCGGAAGGACTCGTTGCAAATGGGGCACTTGAGCTTCTCCTCCCGCCGCCTCTTGACCAGCGGCTCCAGCGCGTATTCCTTTTTGTGGTGGGAGCGCATGTGGTACACCAGGTCGGACGTCATGCGGAAAGAGGCGTTGCACTTGGCGCACCAGTTCTGAGCCGGCAGGCAGAGGGAGGTGAAGGAGGGCGGCAGCAACGTCAGGGCCGAAGGCAGCTGGAGCTGGAGGGGGGCGGCGGCCGCGGCCGCCGCCGCAGCAGCCACGGCCGCCGCCGAGCTCTTGGGCCAGAAAGTGGTGGCGTAGAGGAAGGGGCTCTGCTTGGGCAGACCACCACCACCTCCTCCTCCTCCTCCTGGCCCGACCCCTCCTCCGGCTCCTTCTCCTCCTCCTCCTGTTCCTCCCTGCGCACCTGCCCCGTTGCCGAGCTCTCCAGGCGCACCGGCCAGCTTCAGCGGCTCCGATGCGTAAAGACGCGCAGCTCCTTCTGCGCCCGGGTGGCAGCCTCCTCCTCCTCCTCCACCTCCCCCTTCCACCAGGGCGCTCAGTTTCTGTCCCAGCACCAGCTGCGCCGAGAAGGTGGAGCGCGCCGGCTGCGAGAAAGCGCTCTTGCGCTCCTCGGGGTTGGCCGCGCCGCTGGAGGGCTGCGAGGAGGGCACGGTGGAGAAGGCGCTGCCCCCGGAGCGGCCGCTCAGCAACGAGGGCACAGGCAGCTTGTCCGCGGCCGAGGAAGCCGGGGAGCCTCGCTCTTTCTCCTCGTCCCCTCCGGCTCCGTTCTCCACGCCGCGCGAGGCTTTCTTCACCTCCACGAAGGCGCTTCGCTTAGCGTCGCCGGTGTCCGGGCTGGGCGGCCGGTAGAGGCGGCTGGCGTCATCCAAGCCGTAATAACTCCCCGCCGGCCGGTATTGTTGCTGCGGGGTACAGACCAGCTCCTCCTTGGGCGACGACGGGATGGGCCGCTCCACGCGCGACCGGCCCGTCGACGAGCCTCGCTCTTCGGCCAAGGCGTCCCCTCCGGGGTATTTCCTCTTGGCTTTGCCTCCGGGGCTGGCGCGGCCGTCGACGCTGGAGGCCGGCTGCTCCCTGTTGGCAGGAGACCCGCCGCCGTTGCTCGGCCGGGAGTTCTCCAACTCGCGGGCCAAGTTGTGGAAGTCCGTGGACGGTTTGGTCACGCCGCCGTTGCTGTCCTGGCCGGCGTGGTAGTGGTGGCGGTGGGTGGAGGGCTGGATCTGGGGCTGGGCGCCCCCCACCTGTTTGGCGTGGAACTTGCCGGCGCCTTCGTGCTCCTTGGGGCTGCTGTTTTTGGGGCTGGGGTCCTCCGCTGGGCTGCTGTCCGCCCCGGGCAGCCTTTTCGGGCAGCGAAACCGCAGGTGCGCCACGTAGGGGAACTCGAATTGGAAACGCTGGCCGCAGTCCAGGCAGGTGTGCGGAGACGAAGCTGGGGCGGGACAGAAAAGAGAAGAGAGAATTTATTGGTCACCTGCTCAGCCAGACCGACTGACCAAGTTGCCAGACTCACAAAACACCAGAAGGAAGGTTCACCAATGGGAGTCCAGCTAAAACTTCTGACTTTTAAAATCCATAAGCTACCTGAGAATAGATACAGTTAAAGGGTAAAGGTTCCCTTCACACATATGTGCTAGTCGTTCCTGACTCTAGCGGGCGGTGCTCATCTCAGTTTCAAAGCTGAAGAGCCAGCGCTGTCCGAAGACGTCCCTGTGGTCAACGCCCTGAACCTTGTTACCTTCCCATCAAAAGTGGTCCCTATTTTTTTTACTTGCATTTTTTACATGCTTTCGAACTGCTAAGTTGGCAACGCTGGGGCAAGTAATGGGAGCTCACCCTGTTACACATCGCTAGGTATTCCAACCACTGACTGCGGACCTTTCTGATTGACAAGCTCAGCGTCTTAGCCACTGCGACCCTTTTAGACACCATTAAAATTGGGTTTATCTGTTCTGACCTAATAGAGTCCAAGTACTATTCTCCTTAACGCAGGGGTGTCCAAACGTGGGAACTTTAAGACTTGTGGACTTCAACTCCCAGAATTCCCCAGAACTCCAGCAGCCTTAAAGTTGCCAAGGTTGGAGACACACACACACACACACACCCTGTTCCGGAGGGTCTGGAGCAGCAGCGTTTCCCAACTTCCAACAGCTTTCAGATATGTGGACTTCAGCTCCCCAAATCCCCCAGCCAGAATGCTGGTGACTTGGTGGATTCTGAGCAACTGAAAAGATGTGGAGGTTAAGAAATCATGGCTGGGGAATTCTGGGAATTGAAGTCCACCCATCTTAAAGCTGCCGAGGTTGAGAAATATTGTGCTCGATCCAGCGTTAGCAACCTGCGGCTCTGGAGCCCCGTGTGGCTCTTTCATCCCTCTGCTGCAGCTCCCTGTGGCTGGTCAGCTCCACAATTGATAGGGTTTTTTGGTTAGGACGGGTAGAGGAAAAAGGACACTGCGCTAGGAGGAGACTCTATGGTGGGGGAACTGGACTTCCGGTCAGCTCCAGAATTGCATGGGGGGGGGGCTTGCGGTTAGGACCTTTGTGGCTCTTTGAGTGTTTAAGGTCGTATTTCAATCCTGGGGACCATTCTCTCTCTCTCTCTCTCTCTCTCTCTCTCTCTCTCTCTCTCTCTCTCTCTCTCTCTCTCTCCCTCCCTCCCTCCCTCCCTCCCTCTCTCCCTCTCTCCCTCTCCCTCCCTCCCTCTCTGTCTTCTTTTAATAGGCCTCCACGATGGACACGCATTACCAATTGTTCCATTAGGCTGCTTGAATTCCCAGTGACTTCTCTTTCCTGCTAAACCTATCTAGTGTCAGTCTTGGCTTGCAGTGGGTGGGTGTGCATGCATGTTTTCTTTTTGTGAATCAGTATGCTCTGTGAACCCATCTTGGGTTATCCCAGAGGTGTTTTTCTTTTTCTTTTTTCTCAAGGGGAAACTGGAGCTTTTCTTTTTTCTTTGAAGATGTTTCGCTTCTCCCTCAAGAAGCTTCCTCAGCATCTTTGGTTAATTTCTAGAAGAAGCTAACCAGAAAGTCGGCTAACTGGGAATTATTTGTCAATAATAATTGCAGAAAATGACACCAAATGGGGCAGTTTGGGGGTTGTTTAAAACTCAGCGAAGCATACATATATAATCAGAATAGAGCTGGAAGGGACCTTGGAGGTCTTCTAGTCCAACTCTCTGCTCAAGCAGGAAACCTTATACCATTTCAGACAGGTGGATATCTAGTCTTTTCTTTAAAAACCTTCAGTGATAAAGCACCTACTTCTGAAGGCAAGTTGTTCTGGTTACTTGTTCCCACTCTTAGGAATTAATTTCTCCTTAATTCCAGGCTGCTTCTCTTCTTGTTTAGTTTCCATCTATTGCTTCTTGCCTTCTGGTGCTTTGGGGAATAGGTTGATCCCCCTTCTTTGTGGCAGCCCCTCAAATATTGGAATACTGCTATTATGCCATCCCTAGTCCTTCTTTTCTCTATACTAGCCAAACCCAAATCCTGCAACTGTTCTTCATATGTTCTAGTCTCTGTGCCTTTAATCATTTTAATTGCTCTTCTTTGCACACACACACCCAAAGTCTCAACATCTTTTTTTGTATTGTGGTGACCAAAACTGGATGCAGTATTCCAGGTGTGGTCTTACTAAGGGTTTATAAAGCTCTACTAATACTTCACTCATCTGGCTGGAAGATATGGACGCATCATGATCCTAGCAACAAGCAAAGAGTTAGATTGCCTATATTGGAAGGTATCCCTTCTCCCCTAAGGTGTGTGTGTGTTAAAGCAATGTTGCTCTATGGCTTTCTGGGGGGGGGGGTTATCTCTGAACCGAGAAGGGCTAAAAAAATTAAGTCCTCAGCCCGAGGGACCCACAGACAACCCGGGGCAAAATCGAACAGAAGAAAAAAGAGATTGGTTTCTGCAGTGGATCATACCCTCACCAGTGGATCCCTTGGGATTTGGGTGCATGCGTGAGAGTGTAAGGGGAGGTAGGGGAGGCTTTCCCCACCTCCTGAGTATTTAAACTTCTTAACAGATTTCTGGAGAAGACTCCTGTGAGTCCCTTGGATTGCAAGGCGATCCAACCGGTCAGTCTTAGAGGAGATCAACCCTGACTGCTCTTTAAAAGGCCAGATCTTGAAGAGGAAACTCAAATACTTTGGCCACCTAATGAGAAGGAAGGACTCCCTGGAGAAGAGCCTAATGCTGGGAAAGACGTAGGGCAAAAGAAGAAGGGGACGACAGAGAATGAGGTAGCTGGATGGAGTCACCGAAGCAGTTGGCGTAAGCTTCAATGGACGCCAGAGGATGGTAGAGGACAGGAAGGCCTGGAGGAATGTGGTCCATGGGGTTGCGATGGGTCAGACATGACTTTGCAACTAACAATAACAACAACAGATTGCAGAATTTCAGCTAATCTGGCTTTTCCCAAACGGGATGCTGTCATTAAGCATCCATGTGTTTCTGGGATATTCGCTTAACCTGCTCGCTTGCCACTCTAGACTGGCAGGACTGCAGATTCCAGAAGGAAAGGTATCTCCTTCTCTAGCTTTGGTCTTATATCCGCTGGGACTCCAGATCCAGGGACCTCCGGGAAATGCTCTGGGAGAGGCCCCCACTCCTCCCTCCCTCCTTCCTATGAGTTGTCACCTACCCTTCATCTTGCTCTGGGACCTGGCGGGGCTCAGCAGCAACAGCTCGGTCAGGTCCTTCCCATACCAGACCAACAACTCCTCGTCTTTGGCAATTCTCCGCAGGGAGCGGTAAAACAGCTGTCCATTCTTGATGTAGGCCTCCAGGTTCTGCTCCTCTTTGTCCCGCGCCGACTGGACCAAGCGGAGCCACATCAGGCCTTCGGAGGAGCCGTTGGCCGCCGAGGTATCTACCTAAAGTGGGGGAGGGGGAGAAGGGAGAGGCGGAGGAGCTTTGAGTAGAGGAACCGGCTGCCCAACTACACAACACCCGGCCTGGACATCCAGGAGGAGGCGGTTGGGTAAGAGCGATAAAGAAACGAAGGCAAGGGCTACATTTCTGCTTCATTGGGATTGTAGCAGTGGCTGTGTTTTTGCAGAAAAAACAGCCTGCCTTCCATTGAGGACTTGTATACTGTACGAGTCAAAAAGAGGACTGTGGAAATATCTACAGACCCCCCCACATCCTGGACATAAATTGTTCCAATTCCTACCCTCAAAACGAGGCTCCAAGGCTCTGCACACCAGAACAACTAGACACAAGGACAGTTTATTGCCCAATGCCATCACTCTGCTAAACAACTAATTCCCACAACACTGTCAAATTACCTACTAAGACTGTATTACTACTATTCCTCCCAACCTTCCTATTACTTATCTCCTCCTACTTATGACTATAACCATGTTGATTGTGTCTTTATGATTTATATTGTTTTATTTGTTTTCTAGTATGATTTTGATTGCTTATTAGTAACCTACGCCTATCACTAAGTGTTGTTTCTTATGATTCTTGATGAATGAATTCTATTTTATTTTTCTTTATGTACACTGAGAGTATATGCACCAAAGACAAATTCCTTGTATGTCCAATCACATTGGCCTTCAAAAAATTCTACTCTACTCTACTCTACTCCACTCCACTCCACTCCACTCCACTCCACTTTATTTTATTTTATTCTATTCCTTATTCTATTCTATTCTATTCTATTCTATTCTATTCTATCCTATCCTATCCTATCCTATCCTATCCTATCCTATCCTATCCTATCCTATCCTATCCTATCCTATCCTACTCTACTCTACTCTACTCTACTCTACTCTACTCTACTCTACTCTACTCTATTCTACTGTATTATATTTTGAGCAGCCTGGCAAGCTTGCCCCCTGACTCACTAAACCCTGAAGTGACAGCCTACAGCTTGGGCGGGTCTGGGGCTCCAATGGGATTTTCTTCTCATTCTCCTAAGGAAGCGTTTGCAACCACACTGTTTTTTTCGGTGGGATGGCATGGCACGTTTCCAGTGGAGGAGACGTTCGGGAGGGCTGAGATCCTGGGCAGGAGAGGAACTTAAGCCAAGCCAAGGGGATCAACGCAGAGGGTCCGAGAGAGCCCCTCCCCGCTAAAAAATTGGCCGGGGAAAGCAAGGCGTCGTAATTCAGCGCCTGTGGCCGGGAGCAGTTCTGAGCCTTTCCCCTCCCGGTGCCTGGATGCTCCCAACGGCCCTGAGATATTTTGCGCAGTTTTGTTAGGAAGGGGATTCCTCTACGCCCGATTCTAGTTTTTCTCTTAGCGGCTCGTGAAACTAAAGTTCTAGCCATTTTTTTTTTAAATGGAGGAAGAAACCTGTTTTTTATTCACTTCAATTAACCGGGCCCTTCATTTGACTGCGGGCCTCGTCTCCCCCCCCCCCCCCAAACCTTCCACTGAGCTGCCGGACCGATTCCCCGGAGCAAGGGAAGGGGGAGGAAGCCCAGCGGGGAACCTTAAAGGCAGCCAGAGCGGGGGGGTGGGGGTGCGAGTTCACTTGGTCCCGGTTTGAGGACCCTCCGCACACCCGGCTTCACACTTGCACGTTATTCGCCTCGGACTGGCCGGTTGACGAGCAAAGAAGCGGCGGCTGAGACCAGGCCAGCGCCGCCGGATTTCCAAAGCTTCCGCATGCGACGCTTTGAAGTCTCCGATGGCGGGTGGCATTTGGAGCTGAAGAAGCAGCGAGATCCGACCTGTTTCTTCCCCCCACCCCGCTTCTAAACCCTGCAGAAGGACGAAGACTTGGAGGGTTGGGGGGGGCGGATAGCTGGAACAGTCACGGTATCTTTACGATTGATATCGATTGTTTCCTGATTGCTTATTTGTACCCTGTGACTATCATGAAGCGTTGTCCCTTATGATTCTTGACGAATGTATCTTGTCTTTTTATGTACACTGAGAGCTTATGCACCAAAGACAAATTCCTTGTGTGTCCAATCACACTTGGCCAATAAAGAATTCTATTCTATTCTATTCTATTCTATTCTATTCTATTCTATTCTATTCTATTCTATTCTATTCTATTCATATCCCATTCATATCCCATTCCATATATTCTATTCTATTCTATTCGTATCCCATTCTATTCTATTCTATTTCATATTCTAGTCTATATCTTATTCTATGCTATTCTATTCATATCTCATTCATATCCCATTCTATTCTATTCTATTCTATTCTATTCTATTATATATCTTATTCTATGCTATTCTATTCATATCCCCTACTCTACTCTACTCTACTCTACTCTACAGTATCTCCTACTATTCCTGCGTTTTGTTCGGTAAACTCTTTTGCGCTGTTAAACGCGAAGGAGCTAAAAACGACGCTTCCCTTATTCTTGCCTTCCCGTTTTCGGAAAGAAGGCAATTCCGACATTTGACGCGTCTTGCTTTGTAAGCTAGCAGGGTATTGATGTGGTATTCTCACCACATCTGGAACTAAGCAAACGGGCTGGGTCCTCAAAGCAGACGAGCGTCAACGACAAACGCTTCGTGGGCCGTCTGAATGGGCTTTCCTATACCTTCTTCGCTGACCTGGGGTCGCTCCTGCCCGCTGGCTGAACCGATTGAGAGGAGACAAGCAGGCCGGCCCTAGCAGGCAAGGGTCCCGGCAGCCTTCCTCCAATTGCGGCCAGGCCGCGTTCGGCCACGGGGCTGTTTTCTGGCCAGGGAAAGGGACGATTTGGGGAGGGAATCGACTCGCCTCGATTTCAACCCTGCGTAACTCAAGCTCTCCGGCCCGACGGCGAGGATTTCGCTTCTCTGTGTCCCCCTTCTCCCCTCCTCCCCCACTTTGTTCGCCCCCCTCCCCCTTACCCGGAATATATAGGGGACGGTCCTCTTATCCGTGGACTTCAGCGCCACGAAAGCGATGCTGTCGTAGAGCGAGGTGTGGCTGAGCACGCAGGGTCCGAAGATGGCGTTCTCCGGGATGTCGCAAGTGGTGTACACGCTGGTGAAAATGTCAGTCAGGCATTGCTGGACGGCCTTGGCGTCTCCGTCCCAGATGCTCCGGGGCACCCCGCTTTCGTCCATGGCTGGAAAGGGGAAAGAAGGGGACGGTTGTCATGGAACCGCTCTGAAACGAAGGCCTGTGATCCTGGGGACCTCCCCCTCTCCCCCCAGGGGCTAGAGTCTCCTTTGGCTTTTGTGAACCTTCCCCAAGGTTCTGCAACCTTAAAGCCTCAAAGGGCTATTTGGACCCATTTCCCAGAGAAAAGAAAACACAGCCACAAAACCCTCCCAGCACCTGACTATTTCCTGACCCTCCACAAAACAAGCATATGTAGTCGAATTAAACATTCTGTTTTCTTCTGAAACTTTTCTTTTCTTGGATTTATCCATGGTTGGCCTGCCTGAGGTTCAAAAGATAAATAAATCCCGTGCCAGCGGGTGTCGCACATCTGCAGTTGTGACACATATCTTGAGGGAGAGGGAGCCGCAGCAGAGGGATGAAAGAGCCACAAGCGGCTCCAGAGTCATGACTCTGGAGCAAAAAACTAATCACTTTCCCCAAAGTTAAAGCCTTCCTAGAAACGGAGATGCCAACTCCATTGGTGGAGAGACCAACGTAGAAGCCTGCGACCTACTTAACTTCCTGCCCCCCTAAAACGCGGGGAGGGGGCTGTTTTCCGCTTTCCCAAAACACGCCCAAGGCCCGGGAGTGCGTTTCTCTCCTTCGAATCGCCCATAGGAGGAAAACTTTAGCCGGCATTTGACTGAGCCCGACCGGCAGCGCAGCCCAAGGCCGAACCAATCGCTCTCAAACCTCCGGTTGAACGGCTGGGCTTCTAATTTAGGAAGAGCAAAAAAAAAAAAAAAAACCGCCAGTTTGGATGTGTCTGGTTGAGCCACCCAAACTGGCATTTCCCCCTCAGGAGAAAGGAGGAGGAGGAGGAGGAGGAGGAGGAGGAGGAGGAGGAGGAGGAGGAGGAGGAGAAGAAGAAGAAGAAGAAGAAGAAGAAGAAGAAGAAGAAGAAGAAGAAGAAGAAGAAGAAGAAGAAGAAGAAGAAGAAGAAGAAGAAGAAGAAGAAGAAGCCTAGAAATTCAATCTTACAGAAAGGAGTGAAGGAGGAAAACGAGAATTTCTGAACAATGTTGCGCCAAGAAAGTGATGCGAGGGCCAAAGGAAGCCTCTCGGGGTTTCCTCCTCGCCCCGTCCCTCCTTGGGGGAAATTCAGTGCGGAGGAGCAGAAGGATGGCTTCTCTATTCCTACCTGCCTTATTGCAAGCTCGGAACTTCTGTAAAAAATCTCCTTCGCCCCTCCAACTCCGGAGCTTCGTTCCGGGCTTTGCGTTTGGCGAAGTCTCGAGGGTATCTCCCCCACCCCACCCCACCCCCGCCTGTCCCTGCCTGCCTGCCTGCCTGCCTGCCTGCCTTCTTTCCTTCCTTCCTTCCTTCCTTCCTTCCTTCCTTCCTTCCTTCCTTCCCCGCCCATGCGGGGCTGGTGACGGACGGGTTCGGGCTCACAAATGGATTTCCAGCGCCTTGTCAGTGTCGCTGATTTGATGTCAGCTAACCTTTTCACGGGAGCCCGACAAGAGGGAACGTATGTCGGCTCATTACCATAATCCAGCAGTTTCCCTGGGAGACTTTAATTAAAAGCAGCGAGCAGAGGTAATTATTTCTTACCGCGACACGCTTATTTATTGGGAGGCGGGCGCATCCGCCGTTTCCGTCTTTTACGCGGGATGCAGGCAAGATAAACGCGCGGCTGACTAGATCCCGAGTCGGGAATTCAGATCAGTGACTTGAATCGGGCGTGAAGAAACCCAATCGCGCCAAGAATTTGGTTTCCAACTATCTTTTGAAACCATCGACTTAGTAATAATAACAGAGGCATCAATCATGATGAAGATATGATGATGATGATGATAATGATGATGACAATGACAATAACAACAACAACAACATCTGGTATTTGACAATGTATTTGTCTCAATGTTATTTGTGACACATCTTTAAATGTTCAGTTGACTGAGTTTCATGTTTAATGAATAAAAGAAATAATAACAACAACAACAACAACAATTGAAAAGAAAAAAGTATGGTTCATTGACATTGCAATACCTAGTGATGCACGAATTGAAGAGAAACAGCAAGAAAAAAAATCACAAAATACGGGGACTTGCAAATTGAGGTTGAGCGACTGTGGAAAAAGAAATCATGTGTTGTCCCGATTGTAATTGGAGCCCTTGGAGCAATACCTAAAGGGCAACCTCGCTATTTGGAAATTCTAAATTTACCTGACTTGAACATTCTGACTCTACAAAAAACCACCTTACTTGGAACAACTTATATCCTCCGATGTTGAGCTACCAACCAGCCCCAAAGGCTGTGAATCTCACCAAAGATTAACATAACAACAACAACAACAACAACAATAATAATAATAATAATAATAATAATAATAATAAATAACCGTCAAACATCCACATCTGCTTATCCTAGGTCCTTGGTAAGAACTCGATAGGTAGATAAAAATGCCAAACCCAGTCTGAACATCTGGCTGACTGTGCTATGATCAATAATAATGATGATGATGATGATGATGATGATGATGATGATGATGATGATGATGACATCTGACCACAACACACCTGACATCTCTATTGTGGAAAAGAAAACAGTCTAGTGCATTGATATTGCAACACCCGTAGATGCACGAATTGAAGAGACACAGCTAGGGGGGAAAATCCAAATATCGCGATTTGCAAATTGAAGTTTTGAGCGACTGCGGAGGGGTGGGGGGTGGGAATCAATGGTTGTACCAATAGGAATAGAAGTCCTTGGAGCAATACCCAAAAGGCTGCCTAGAAGATACATGGAAATGTTGAACTTCTCAGACCTGAATATCCTGACTGCAAAACAACACCACCGCCCCACTTTCCTCGGAACTGCCTAGATGTACTCAGACGTTACCTTAACCAGAGGTCCTTGGTTAAGACAATTCTTCGCAATTCTCTCCGATCCTTGTTATCATCCTCCCCCCTTCTTGCATTCATTTCATCTCTTTCCCCCCTCCCCAGTTCCTGTCCTCCCTCCCTTGCGATCGCTCGGCACAGGGAAATTTAATTAGCCATAGCAAGAGGCCTTTTTTCTTCCTTCAGGACCTCAGCTGGTAAATCTCACCCACCCGAGGCCCACCCAAGTGGGAAGAGAAAGAGCCGGTTCTCCTTCGGAGGGGGCCGCTAGAAAGCGGCTTTCTCCGGGCATTGTGATCCCGGGCAAAGAAAGGACCGGGGGGCGGGGTGGACACTGGCTCCGCTCCCCCCTTCCAGGCAGAAGGGTTGGCTTCGCGGGGAGCAGCGGCGAAAGACCGAAACTTTTCGAAACTCGGATTAGCCGTTCAATCTCTAACCTTCCTCCGTTTCTTCCCTGGCTGAAGCGACGCGTCGGGATCGGGCCAGCTGAGTCTTTATAAACCAGCCCGAATCGGCGGATTGGAAAGGGCAAATGGCCCCGGCAGTAATCGAAAGGGAAAAAACAAAACAGGAATTTGCTGAGACGAAAATGGTTCCCCGTGGTTAAAAACTCGCTATTTTTTCTCTCGAGTGAGGCGTGTTAACGGGGAAGTTTTGGGGGAAGGGAATAATGCTATGCCCAAAAATTAAATTAAGATAAATCAAATCAACCCACCGGCCGCACCCGATGCGAGACGCCTCTTACAATTACAACGGGGGCTTTCAAAAGTGGACTTTTTGTAAGGAACTTTTAGCTGGAGGTAAACGCCAGAGCTGATGGGGAGGAAGTATCGCATTTTCCCCATTTAAAAGAAACTAAACCAAGCGTCGGAAAGAAATCGACCGGCGGAATAGATTCCCCGCAGTCTTTCCGCCTGCTTTAAAAGGTGAGCGATGCGGCTTGGGAAGCAACGAATCCCCGCCGTGCCTCCCTCTTGAGGCCCGTTCACACGCGCACCTAAACACCCCCGTGGCTCCTGGCTTCTCTTTTTAGAAGAAGGACGCTGGAGGTCGCCGCGCGACGGCTGGCGGCGGCAGCAGCCGAGGGGGAAAACCAGGGTGCCGGATAATCCTAGCGAACAATGCCGCGGTGTCATCCTTCGGGCGAGAAGGCGGTGGACGCAACTCGGAGAGAGAGATGGAAAGGGAAAGGAAGGCGGAAGAGACGGGAGAAGAGAGAGAAGTGAAGAGAGAGAAGAGAGAGAAGGAAAGAAAGAGAAGGACGGAGATGGAGAGAAAGAAGGAGAAAGGAAAAAAAGAAAGAGAGAGAGAGAGAAAGGGAAAGGGAGAGAGAGGAGAGAGAGAGGAAAGAAAGAGAAAGTCGGAGAGAAAGAAGGAGAGGGAAGCAAGGAAGGAAGGAAGGAAAGAAGGAAGGAAGGAAAGAAAGAAAGAAAAGAGAAAGACGGAGAGAGAGACAGGGAGAGAGAAAGAGAGAGAGAGAGAGAAGGAAAGAAAGAGAAGGACGGAGAGAGAAAGGGAAAGAGAGAAGACGAGAGGGAAAAGGAAGGAAGGAAGGAAAGAAAGAAAGAGAAAGATGGAGAGAAAGGAGGAGAGAGGAAAGAAAGCAAGAGAGAGAGAGAGAAAGGGAAAGGGAGAGAGAGAGAGAGAGAAGGAAAGAAAGAGAAAGTCAGAGAGAAAGAAGGAGAGGACAGAAAGGAAGGAAGGAAGGAAAGAAAGAAAGAAAGAAAGAAAGAAAGAAAGAAAGAGAAAGACGGAGAGAGAGACAGGGAGAGAGAGAGAGAGAGAGACTGGTCTTCTGCCAATTTCTGTTTCTGAAAACCTCCCAGGACCTCAAGCCGCCCTCTCACCCCCTCCCCCCCTTCTTCCTCTGCACCCGATCAACCATCCGCAATCTTTTTTCCTGGGCGCTCCGACCTTTTTATTTTTTTTAAGCTTAAAAAGAAGACACAGAAGAGAAAAAGGGAAAAAAGAAAAGGAAAATTCAAACCAACAATTAAACTGGCTATTCAAAGTCATCCTTCCTGCTTTTATCCATCTAAATATCCCCTCCCCTCCGGCTTTTGTACGCGTCTGTCTGGCAAGCAATCTTTCTCTCTGCTACTCCCGCTGTTCGTTCTTTCTTTCTTTCTTTCTTTCTTTCTTTCTTTCTTTCTTTCTTTCTTTCTTTCTTTCTTTCTTTCTTTCTTTCTTTCTTTCTCTCCGTCTCTTTCTTTTTCTTTCTTTCTTCCTTCCTTTCTCTCCGTCTCTTTCTTTCTTTCTTTCTTTCTTTCTTTCTTTCTTTCTTTCTTTCTTTCTTTCTTTCTTTCTTTCTTTCTTTCTATCTTTCTTTCCTGTTGGGGTGCCGGGTTAAATAGGGCAAAAAGGAGCGGTTAACGGGTGGTGGGAACCGAGAGGGGGAAAGGAGAAACAATCAGAACGGTTATTTTGCTCAAAGCGTCTCTACTTACCGGGAATACGATCGGGATTATAATCCTAAAGGCAAGGGACGGGCGGGGAGGAAAAATATGTATATGTAGATATATAAATATTGAGAGGAAATATCAATGCGTCTCAATCCCCAGCAGAAAGTAGTCAAAAAAAGAAGAGAGAGGAGAGGGAGGTGCGTAGAAGTCCCCGGTCTTTCTTTCTTTCTTTCTTTCTTTCTTTCTTTCTTTCTTTCTTTCTTTCTTTCTTTCTTTCTTTCTTTCTTTCTTTCTTTCTTTCTTTTTCTTTCTTTCTTTCTTTCCTTCCTCCTTCCTTCCTTCCTTTTTCTTTCTTTGGGGGGGAAGGAAAGCTCCCGGGCCTTATTGCATTAGAGCTCCTCCATGGCCGCGGGGAAAGAGGCGGTGGGAGCGCGGCTCGGCTCGGCTGGGCTGGGCGCACGAGAGCTGCCAGGCGGGGAGGGAACGGGGAGGGGGGGAAGGCCGCGGGACTTGGGCAGATGGGCCCGTTGCACTGCCTGCCTGCCGGCCGGGCGCCCCGGTTTTGTCGCCGGCCCAGAATTCGCCCAATGACGCGTGACAGACCCGCCTCCTCCCCTTTAACGCTTTCCTGCCCGCGGCTCGCCCGCCCGCCCCTCCGCCCGCCCCTCCGCCTGCCTCTCGCCCGCGGTGTCGCTCAGGCTGCTGCTGGAGACCGGGGAGCGGATTGCGCCCTCTTGGACAAGGTCTCCCGGCTTTTGCCCCCCCTTCTTCCCTAAAGAGTCCCACTCCTTCCCACAAATGCCCCTGGGCACCCGGCTTTAGAAGCCCTTGCGCAAAAAGGAGGGTGGTTTTTTGGGGGGTGGGTGGGTGGAGTTGCCTGAGAGTGGGGAGGCGGGCGTGGAGAGGAAATTGACAGAGCAGGATGTCTCTCACGGATGGCAATGGACCGGGGCGGGGGTCTGCAGCGGGGTCTGGGGGCTCAAGAGGAGAGGGCGACGCTCCAGCTTTTCGTCCATTCAAAGATGATAGCCTTCTTCTTCTTCTTCTTCTTCTTCTTCTTCTTCTTCTTCTTCTTCTTCTTCTTCTTCTTCTTCTTCTTCTTCTTCTTCTTCTTCTTCTTCTTCTTCTTCTTCTTCTTCTTCTTCTTCTTCCTCCTCCTCCTCCTCCTCCTCCTCCTCCTCCTCCTCCTCCTCCTCCTCCTTCTTCTCTTTCTCCCCTCCCCCTCCTCCTCCCACCTTCTCCCGCCAAAGTTCAGCTGGACCTTTTGCGAGAGACGTTCAATTATTAGATTTGGAATTACTGGGCGTGGGGTACCCCTTCTTTCCAAAACTTCAGCGGAAACTTGCGCAGGAAAACTTCCCGAGAGATTCCCCCCACCCCTCCATCGCGTGGGGCAGGCAGGCTGCTCCTAGCTTCCAGGGAGTTCCGAGGGCGACTGCAGTGTTACATTTCCACCGGAGGCGAAATCTAAGCCGAAACTAAGGATTTCATCCCGTCCACGCACAGACTCAGCACAACGGGAACGTTTAAGTCCTGTAAAATCAGCTCACCCCTGTGGAGCAATTTCTGGTTAGCTGTAGGTTAGCCCGGAAGTCAAAAACATCCCGATAAAAACCTTCATCGGCAAACCCAAAGATGCTTTTTCAGGAGGCAACTGAGCTTGCTTTCTTTGTTTTTTCTTTGAAGATGTTTCGCTTCTCATCCAGGAAGCTCCATCAGATCTGACCTGTCAGAGATGATGAAGCTTCTTGGATATGAGAAGCAAAACGTCTTCAAAGAAAAAAGAAACAAACAAAAATCCAGTTGCCTTCTGAAATAGCATCTTTGGGACAGCCATGACCTGGATGGGGGAGAATCTCTACGGGCTTCATTGACAAACTTCCTGGATTAGTTCTAGGAAATCTCCAGGGATCCCGTTTGTTTGGGAGGAGAGTCTCAGCACTTTCTCTTTGCAGGAAAGCGTTTTCTGCTTCCTGCTTCCTCTTAGAGGCCTGGAAGCTAAAACATATGATGAACGGTTGCATGGCTAGTCTAGTGAAGAGAAGGACCGGGAGAGACAGACAGTGTTCCAATATTTGAGAGACCACCACAGAGAGTGGGGAGGGGCAAGCTATTTTCCATGAAGGCCAGACAAGGAATAAAGGATGGAAACTGAACAATGAGAGATTCAAGCTAGAACTAAGGAGAAATTTTCTGACTGGGAGAACACTCAACCGATGGAACAGAAGTTGCCTTCAGAAGTTGTGGGAGCTTCATCACTGGAAGCTTTCAAGAAGCAACTGGACTTCCCTCTGTCAGAAATGATGTAGAGCGCCCTGCTTGAGCAGCGGGTTGGACTAGATGACCTGCAAGGTCCCTTCTGACTCTGTTATTCTGTATTTCTGTATATTACTGGAGCCGTCCCTAATACCTATAGCCAAACTGGTGAAGCGATTGAGGATTGCTGGGGAGAAGAGAAGCGATTTGTCTCAGGACGCATAGGTGTTTGTGATCCAGAAGAGAAGCCACAATTCCTAGCAGCCAAAGATGCTGCCACCCCCCACCCCCATTCCCCCAATATGGACTCCTGACCACCAGTCACCCTTGTTTAGCCTGAACTGGGGTTGGTGGGATCTGGCAGCCTTAGAGCTGTTGGAACAGGGCTCACTTCTTCTCTTCCTCCTCCTCCTCCTCCTCTTCTTCTTACTCCTCCCCTCCCCTCCTCCTTCTCCTCCTCCTCTTCTTCTTCTTCCTCCTCCTCCTCCCCTCCCTTCATTTTTCAATGAGCAATGCAGCTTACTGAAGCTTTCCAGCCCCCCCCCTGCATTCAGTCAAAAGACTAATGTTTTCTGGGGGGGAGGGGCTGCTGGAGGAGGAATTCCGGGGAAGTTGGACAAGGGACAGGGTGACAGAAGTAACACAGGCCTTCTTAGAGGCCAGCTCAGTTGCTGATGAGTTGACTTCATGAGCTAACTTATTCAATATGTCTCTCTTAGCATGATATGAAAGTGGTTTGCTATAGCCAAGTCTAGCTTATGGTTTGGGACTTTGTGATGATCTCATAAACAATCAGATAAATTCCTGTTTGAAAGATACAGAGCTGAATTTGTGGACATCCTTCTGTGTTGCAGACACCTTCATCCACACCCTTTTAATCCATAGAATGGAATGGAATGGGATGGGATGGGATGGGATGGAAGAGAAGAGAAGAGAAGAGAAGAGAATATTTTTATTGGTCAATTTTGATTGGACACACAAGGAATTTGTCTCCTTTGCATAGGTTCTTTGTATGTACACTGTATCACAACAAAGTGATAATTCATAAGATACCAAAAGGAGAAGGTAATAGGAAAGATGAGAAGGATAATAGTAATACATCCCTACGGGTAAATATCCTTAGGAATAAGACAGCGCTGTGGGAATTAGATGTTTAGCAGAATGATGGCACAAGGGAAACCTCCCTGTAAATAGAATAGAATAGAATTCTTTATTGGCCAAATGTGATTGGACACACAAGGAATTTGTCTTTGATGCATAAGCTCTCAGTGTACATAAAAGAAAAGGTACATTCGTCACGAATCATAAGATACAACACCTAATGATCGTCATAGGGTACAAATAAGCAATCGAATCATACTAGGAAACAATATAAATCGTAAGGATACAAGCAACAAAGCTACAGTCATGCAGTCATAAGTGGGAAGGGATGGATGATAGGAAAAATGAGAAGATTAATAGTAATGCAGCCTTAATAAATAGTTTGACAGTGTTGAGGGAATTATTTGTTTAGCAGAGTGATGGCATTCGGGGGGGAAAACTGTCCTTGTGTCTAGTTGTCTTGGTGTCCAGTGCTCTATAGCGTCGTTTTGAGGGCAGAAGCTGAAACAATTTATGTCCAGGATGTGAGGGGTCTGTAAATATTTTCACGGCCCTCTTTGCTTGAAATGCTTTGCTTGAAACTGAATAACGCCAAAGGAGTGGATTAGGCAGGATCTAAAATCCAGCTTCTTTGCAAGGTTTAAGTACCCCAGATCCTGAAGTGTTAAATTTGCCCTTCAACCATATTGTGTGAAATCAGCCAATTACGATTAGCTTCCTAAATTATAATTAATCAAACTATGGCTTTGTTTTGTGGAACCGTTTTCTCTGTCAATGATTTATACCAAAGTGGCAAGGAGTTTTCTTGGCTTCTCTCTGCATTTTCTTGTTAAAATGAAACAAGAACCAAAAGTTACGTTATGAGATAATCTTTCTATGTTAGAGTTTGCCAGCACAGGCCAAACATCATGGGAGGGGAGAGGGGGCTGCTAAAGCCCCCCTCCTGTTATTGTCACTCCTCTTCCCAACTTTTATGGGAGAAAGGCAAATAAACAAATATGATGGATAAATATGGGAACTTAATCCTGTTGTTGGCCAGTTGAAGTGCGTTGTGTTGTACTCTTAGTCCTTGACTTACGACCACAACTGAGCCCCAAATTTCTATTGCTAAGTGAGACTGTTCTTAAGTCAATTTTGCCCCATTTTATGGCCTTTCTTGCCACCATTGTTATGCAAATCACTGTAGTTGTTACCGTATTTTATGGAGTATAAGACTCACCGGAGTATAAGATGCACCAAGATTTTGAAGAGGTAAATTTTTTAAAAAAGGTTTTGCACTCTGCAGACCTCCCAAACCCTCTGCATGCCTCATTTTTTTGTGCTCCTGGGTGCTGGGGGGGGGGGGGGGGCTAAAATGAGCAAAAAATGGCCCATTTTCCACTCGTTTTTGTCCTCCCCGGCTCCCAGGAGCACTTCTCAATCCTTCCAAACCCTCTGCACATCAATTTTTGTGAAGGGGCGGGGTTTTGGATGGCCAAAAATGCTGTATTCAGTGTATAAGATGCACCCAGATTTTCACCCTCTTTTTTTGGGGGGAAAGGTGCGTCTTATACTCCGAAAAATAGGGTAAGTTAGTAGCACAGATGTTAAGTGAATTTGGCTTCCCCATTGACTTTGCTTGTCAGAAGGTAACAAAAATGATCATATGACCCCAGGACACTGGGACCGTCATAACTCCACGCCAATGGCCAAGCATTCAAATTTTGATCCTATGACCACAAAGGACACTGCAACAGCCGTTACTGTGAAAAAGCGCCATGTCACTTTTTTCAGTGCTTTTGTCACTTTGAACGGCTACTAAATGAACTGTCATAACTCAAGGACTACCTGTGGCATTAAACCAGTCAATCGGCATGCTTAACTCACTTTCTGAATTATTCAATGTTTTTTAAAAGGCTGAATTTGCTTCATGATTTAATGGGACAGATGCTACATTTTGCCCTTCAGCCCATGGACAGGCCAACTTGAAACAGATTCACTTTGAAGTAAGTTTGGTCTTCTATGTGGCATACAAAGGACTCGATTCCCTTTTATGTAGATTGGAAGTTGGCGCTTTTTGATTTGCAAGAATTTGTGTCTGCATTAAATTTCTGATTCCCAGCAGATTTCTGTCCTCCTTCCTATATATCTCCAATTAAAAAAATTACACTCACCTGGAAATTGAACCTCTTTATTTCAGTGGAGTATAAAATATGTAATGAAGGATACATATATTTTTGAATGCTCCATCCCAAACTGGGTAATGCAAGAAATTATTTACAAATACTTGCTTGATGCAGTAGACTTGAATGATTTTATAAGGCCATCTGTAGTTTCTCTGAAAGTGTCAATTCAAACCTACTCACGTCTGGAGCCATATAATCTGAGAGACAATCCTTTGTTGAAATGTGAATCGTAATCTCAGTTTTAGCTACAAAGCGCTTGAAACTAAGCCATAGATCAAGGACCAGGACCACGGACAGCTCCTGTGTATTTGTGCCAAGGATTGAAGTTCAGGAGAGGAAGAATAGAATAGAAGTCTTTATTGGCCAAGTGTGATTGGACACACAAGGAATTTGTCTTTGGTGCATATGCTCTCAGTGTACATAAAAGAAAAGATACATTCGTCATGAATCATAAGGCACAATACTTAATGATAACCATAGGGTACAAGTAAGCAATCAAACCATACTAGGAAACAATATAAACCGTAAGGATACAAGCAACAAAGTTACAGTCATGCAGTCATAAGTGGGAGGAGATGGGTGATAGGAATGATGAGAAGACTAATAGTTATAGTAATGCAGGCTTAGTAAATAGTTTGACAGTGTTGAGGGAATTATTTGTTTAGCAGAGTGATGGCGTTCTGGAAAAAGCTGTCCTTGTGTCTAGTTGTCCTGGTGTGCAGTGCCCTATAGTGTAGTTTTGAGGGTAGGAGTTGAAACAATTTATGTCCAGGATGTGAAGGGTCTGTAGATATTTTCACAGCCCTCTTTTGGACTCGTGCAGTATACAGTTCCCTCAATGAAAGGCAGGTTGGTTGTAATTGTTTTTTTCTGCAATGAACTCCAGGTAGGCCCATTGAACTTAACTTAACTTTATTCAATTTCTAGACCGCCCCTCTCTCAGAGGAGACTCGGGGCGGTGTACAGTCATATTAAAACAATTGAACAATAAATATACATAGTATAAATATAAGATAAATAAAATAAATATAGGACTGGAGGAGGTAGCAATAGTTCACTGTACAGATTTAGTTTAAGTTAGATTAAAATTTTAAAAATTTAAAAAACATTAACCCTAAAAACTATCCCAAATAAAAATATCCGCCAGGAGGTAAGAGTGGAACTATAGATGGGCCAGGCCGGCTAATTAAAACAGGTGAGTCTTAAGTTTTTGTCGGAAGGAGCGGAAGTCGGTAGTAGTTCTAATATCGGGCCATCGTTCACCCTCCCCAGGCTTCAGAAGGCTTTCAGTGAGGCCTGCATGCATGCTCGGGGAGGGGGGCATGGGATGTGTGTGTGGGGGGGTGCACATGCATGGGGGGAGGGCATTGCATTATGGGCGTGGGCACGCACTGTCACGCTATTATGCATGCACGCGCCCTTTTGGCACCCGAGCAGAAAAACATTTAGGGGGCTTCTGGGAAGAATCGGAATCAGAATAGAGCTGGAAGGGACCTTGGAGGTCTGGCTGGGGTTGAAAGCAGGGCCGATCCTTTGCTCTTTTCAGGATGGCTCCAGGGGCCAGATCTAAGCACCCCGCGGGCTGTACCTGGATCACAGGCCTTGAGTTTGACACCCCTGCCTTAACCTTTAGACCAAACTGGGAAACACCTTAGATCAGAAGAAGGCTTCAGGTACCCTTACCAAAACCCTGGGTGAAGAGCTAGATTTCAGAAGCCTTTGAATCGAAGGTATTCTGCTCCCCCTGAGCCCCTCTGAAATGCCCAGGATCCAAGCAAAGTTGAAGATCAAATATTAATGGACTAGTGGCTAATATTAGAGGATCAAGGCTGCATCGGCAAGCTTGCGCCGCCTCTCCTCTTGTCAAAATAAGAAAAACACAAGCATTTAGATCATATGTTTACCTAAGCGCATATGTGCTTATCAATCATGTATCTGGAAGTTCATCCAAGGAATCAAAACATTGCTTGGGAATAAAGAGGAAGGGGGAGTGGAGAGATGGAGCAGGAGGAAGAAAAAATATTCTGCATTGGTGGAGTTGGTTAATACAGGTAGTCCTCAATTTACGTCCATTAAAGGTAAAGGTTCCTCTTGCACAAATGTGCTAGACATTCCTGACTCTGGGGGGCGGTGTTCATATCCGTTTCAAAGCCGAAGAGCCAGCGCTGTCCGAAGACGTCTCCGTGGTCATGTGGCCGGCATGACTAAATGCCGAAGGAGCACGGAACGCTGTTACTTTCCCACCAAAGGTGGTCCCTATTTTTCTACTTGCATTTTTTAACGTGCTTTCAAACAGAAGCCGGGACATGTCATGGGAGCTCACTCCGTTCTGTGGCGCTAGGGATTCGAACCGCCAAACTGCCGACCTTTCTGATCGACAAGCTCAGCGTCTAAACCCCTGAGCCACCGCGTGCCCCATTCGGCCATAACGGAACCTCAAATGTAATTCTGCTCAGGGTGAAATGTGTGAAGTGAGTTTTGCCCCCGTTTGGTGACTTTTCTTGCCACTGTTGTTCACTGCAGCTGTTAAACCAAATTATTAAGTGAAGCTGGTTTCCCCATCCCCGACTTTGCTTGTCAGAAGGCCGCCAAAGGGGATCGTGTGACTCCGGGGGACATTGCAACTGTCATCCCCATCAGTTGGCTTTCTAGCCTCCAAGTGTCAATCACGTGTCTGTGAGGATGCTGCAATGGTCATAAGTGTGAAAAAATGGTCAGAAGACACTTTCCCTACTGCTGTTGTAATTTCAAACAGTTCCTAAGTGAACTGTTGTACGTCGAGGACTACCTGGACTTCAGTTAATTTCCTGAAATTAGAAATTCATGGGAATTATATAAAAAAAGTCTAAGGAGTAGGGATTCATTTGCGGAGCTCTTCTTCCAGAATAATTATGCTCCTTCCCCACAGGTGGAAATATAGGCTGTCCCTTAATACAATACAATAGCAGAGTTGGAGGGGACCTGGGAGGTCTTCTAGTCCAACCCCCTGCCTAGGCAGGAAACCCTATACCGTTTCAGACAAATGGCTATCCAACATCTTCCTAAAGACTTCCAGTGTTGGGGCATTCACAACTTCTGGAGGGAAGCTGTTCCACTGATTAATTGTTCTTATTGCCAGGAAATTCCTCCTTAGTTCTAGGTTGCTTCTCTCCTTGATTAGTTTCCACCCATTTCTCCTTGTCCTCAGGTGCTTTGGAGAATAGTTTGACTCCCTCTTCTTTGTGGCATCCCCTGAGATAATGGAAGACTGCTATCATGTCTCCCCTCGTCTTCTTGGTGAAAGCCATTTTTTCTGACACTCCTCCCCAACCTACACTAAACACATGTATAGTGAACAGCTGTGGTGACAGGCTAATAAGTGGCTTAAGGAAGGAATAGAACGGGAGGGAGGGGGGGGAATTTCCCAGTTTTACTTTTCCAGTAGTAATGTATGGCAGTGAGAGTTGGACCATAAGGAAGGCTGAGCACCAAATAATCGATGCCTTTGAACTGTTGTGTTGTTGAAGGGTCTTGTGAGTCCCTTGGACCAGGGGTCTCCAACCGTGCCAACTTGAAGACTTGTGGACTTCAACTCCCAGAGTTCTTCAGCCAACAACATCAAGACTCGTGCACTACATGAAATAGATAAACAAGCATCCAGCCACAAAGATAAATTATCAAGTGGGAGGTGGAAGGGGCAAACGCAGCATGGGGGCAATGCGTGAGGCCCCAAAATGCAATGCGAGCGCCCCCCCCATCCATGCACCCCGGGCATGCATCCCCATGCATGTGCTACATGCATGCGCACACATGCATCCCACGGAGGTACCCCACACCCTGTGCATGTGCGGGAGAGACCCAGAAGACCAGCTGGCCAGTGGGAGGCTTGCGCGCATGCGTGACGGAGCTGGGCTGGGGCGACGGCTGGTGTGCCCACAGTGAGGGCTCTGCCTGCCACCTGTGGCACACATGCCATAGGTTTGCCATCCCGGCTCTAGCGACTACATCCTCGTATGAGATGCAAAGGCCCACTCTAAAGGCAGGGGCATTTGTGACTTTGTCTTTGGGGCCAAGGAGTGGGAAGACTGCCATTATCCCCAGCAGTAGGCGGGCAGATCCAGCCAGCTTAATTTGTCTTGCCTCTAAGAAAAAAAAAGAGTTGGGGAGGGGAAAAAAAGTCAAAGAAAGAGAGAGAGGGAGAGGAAAAAGGAAAGCCACAAAAGCATATGTCTCCCCGTGTCTCATTATATATTTAAATGGCAAACATTTAAAGTCAGCCTGCTCGACAATGGGAAACAAATGGGAAATTAAATGGGAATGAATATATCTAGCTCACATTTCTTACCGGCCCTTCAATGGGGACCTCCTGTTGCAAAAGCCTGCTTGGAATATTGAAGGAGAGGTGAGGTCTATTTGGTTATTGAATAATTGATGGAGAATGGGTAGCCTTCCAATTTGGATGCAGCTGCCAATCCTGCTTATTTATCTTTATTATTATTTTTAAAAAACCAAACAGGCTGGGGCCATCACAAAAGCTGACGACAGCCGCGTGGCTCAGGGAACAAATATGACGACTCGAATGAAACTTTTCCTACTGTAACTTTTTGCAATACGCTTAGAGCAGGGGATCATAACTTCTATACTTAGGAAAGGAAAGGCAATTGCTACTTCTTCTCAGAAAGCTCAAACTGCCCAAGGAGCTTCTGATTCTGTTCTATGGGGGAAGCATTGAGTCTCTCATCTGCACCTCTATAACTGTCTGGTTTGGTTCTGCAACCCAACAAGACAGACACGGACTTCAGAGGATAATCAGAACTGCAGAAAAACCAATTGCTACCAACCTGACTTCCATCGAGGACCTGTACACACTGCATGAGTCAAAAAGAAGGCTGGGAAAAGATCTACAGACCCTTCACATCCTGGACAGAAATTGGTTCAACTTCTACCCTCAAAACGACGCTATAGAGCACTGGACACCAAGACAACTAGACACAAGGACAGTTTTTTTCCTGAACGCCATCACTCTGCTAAACAAATAATTCCCTCAACATTGTCAAACTATTTACTAAGTCTGCATTACTATTACTATTAATCTTCGCATAGTGCCTATTAACCACCCCCTCCCACTTATAACTGTATGACTGTAGTTTGTATCCTTACGATTTATATTGATTGTTTCCTAGTATGATTTGAGTGGTTATTTGTACCCTATGACTATCATTAAGTGTAGTACCTTATGATTCGTGACGAATGTATCTTTTCTTTTATGTACACAGAGAGCTTATGCACCACTTGGCCAGTAAAGAATTCTATTCTATTCTATTCTATTCTATTCTATTCTATTCTATTCTATTCTATTCTATTCTATTCTATTCTATTCTATTCTATTCTATTCTATTCCATTCCATTCCATTCATATCCCATTCTGTTCTGTTCTATCTCATTCATATCCCATTCCATATATTCTATTCTATCCCATTCCATTCCACTCATATCCCATTCTATTCTATTCTATTCTATTCTATTCTATTCTATTCTATTCTATTCTATTCTGTTCTATCTCATTCCATTCCATTCCATTCATATCCCATTCCATCTATTCTATTCTATTCATATTCATATCCCATTCCATATATTCTATTCTATCCCATTCCATTCCACTCATATCCCATTCTATCCCATTCTATTCTATTCTATTCTATTCTATTCTATTCTATTCTATTCTATTCTATTCTATTCTATTCTGTTCTGTTCTGTTCTGTTCTGTTCTGTTCTGTTCTGTTCTATCCCATTCCATTCCATTCCATTCATATCCCATTCCATCTATTCTATTCTATTCATATTCATATCCCATTCCATATATTCTATCCTATCCTATCCTATTCTCTGGATCCTCCATCATTGTACTGATCTCCCCAACTGCATCTCCCCTCCATCTAAAAGCCCCCATCGTCCCATCTTTTAGCCTTCTCCGACTTCATCCTTTTAAAGGAAGGATTCCATGTCTCGGAGAGCCACTCCACCTTCTTAGTGTACTTCCGAGAACATCGAAAGCCAAGGCAGCCGTAGCCTAAGCTATTGCATTGGCCAACTCTTAAAAACCTTGGTTCTTTGGCTTCCTGTGCAAAGGAGAAGTTTCTGAGCCAAAAAGGAGGAGGCGAAAAGAAGAAGCAGGTCTCTGAACTAGCTGGAGACAGTAGAACAAAACTCAAAACTCAGAGGAAGAGGGAAGGAGAGAGGGAGGGTGAGATTTATTTTCTCCAGTCGTAAATCTTGTCTCCTTGCTCTTCTGCCCAACGGAGCATGATAAAGTCCTTTTCCATAAAGTATTCAGCCTTAAAAGCCACAAAGCTCACCCAATCAGTAGCCATCTGTTTCCCACCCCCACCCCACAACAGTGACTTCCAGAGAGGAGGGGCGAAGAAGTCCACAGAGAAAGGACCCCACTGTTCCTGCCAGGGGTGGAGGGGGGTGGGGTGGGGGAACCAATGAATAGCAGTGGAAATCCTTTAGTTTCCCTCTTGCAAATCTCTATCCATAGAGACTGAAGGGAGAAAAAGAGGAGCATTATATCGATACAACAATTGTCAAGCGGGATACAAAAAAAAGGGACGAGGCATCCAGAGGGCAACCTGAGCGGGCAGCCGCGTTCCCCACCCCACCCCACCCCACCCCCGGCGTGAAAGCAGGACCTAACAGATTTATAGAAAACTTTAATTGGTTTTCTATCGGGAGACAAAGCCCCTTGAAGCCAAACAGGAAAGTGGCAAAGTGTTTCACACCGAGGTCTGCGCAGTACAAGGTCCATTCAAGGGAGAGCGGATAATTTATTTCTTTTTAATTTTTTTTAAAAAAAGAGGGGTAAGTGTTCCTTGTCCAGCTTGGGGTGGGCTTCTCCTCCCATAGACACTCCCCCTCCTGCCACCCTTCAATTTTTGCAATGGAGAATTTGCATACCTTCCAAAGATTTTTTTTTTGGGGGGGGGAGGTAAATTTTAAAAGAGAATGAAAAGAAGTCGATGACTGCACTCTGATGAAGACATGTTTGAGCAGGTTGTTCAAAGAGGCCACTTTCTTCTCTGGCAAAGGCTTGAATCGCCAGGCACCCTAAACACACATACACCTCCCAGCTTAAGAGGCAAAGAAGTTAAGGAGGGGGTAATGCTTTCAAAGAAATGGAATTAAAGGAAAACAGACAGACAGATAGACAGCCCAGTAAGGGTATGGCTAGCTGATGAGAGCTAAATAGCTTGAAATAGATCTATACTAGTCTCCCTTTATTTATTTATCAGCACAAATACAACACAAACATAGCAAAGGCAACATTAAAAATAAAAATATGGTTTTCTGCCTGGATGGTCTTCTGTAATGAGCCGAGGGACAGAAAAGGGGAGTAGTGAGCTCCCTCCCATATTTGGGCATACCAGGGGTTGTAACACAAATACATACCTATTTCCCTGGCTCAGCTGATATGGAGGAGAGCCTGTGGCTTAGTGGCTAACACATCTGCCTAATATGTAATACAGCCCAGGTTCGAATCCCTATAGATAGGGATAGATAGATAGATAGATAGATAGATAGATAGATAGATAGATAGATAGATAGATAGATATATTGCTGTTAACCCGGTGCAGCCCAGGTATTTGTTTATCTCAATCGTGTATTAGACATTCACAAAAGTCCGGACCAAACGTAATTTCTAATGTTGGATTTTCCCCCTTACCAGAGGAAGCCCCCTTGTGGAGTACTGTAAAGTACTGTTACCATGGCAACTCCACTGTGCTGTACGGTAGAAGCCATTTTAAGGCAGTACAGTAGAAGCCATTTCAAGACACAACAGGCTGTATCTTAACAGAACACCAACGGCACCCCGAGGGGTGTTAGGGGTGTTTTACCCCCACTGTATTTGTTGCCAGAGAGTAAGTCATCTGTGTACCAAGTTTGGTAGAAATTGATTGAGGCCTTCCAGAGTTATGCTGAAGCGCGCACGCGCACGCACGCACGCACACGCACACACACTATCAGAAGAGTCCAAATGAGAGAAGTGCCACCCAATTGCTATGGAGAGTAAAGCTAATAAAACGGTCTTCTTGTGATGGTGTGGAGAGGACATCTTCTGGCAATGACTGTGGAAATTCTCAGTCATCCAGGTCATGGTTGCCTCAAAGGTGCTTTTTCAAAAGGCAACTGGACTGTTTTTCCTCGAGGAAGAAGAAGAAAACGTTTCGCTTCTCATTCAAGAAGCTTCATTGGTTCTGATGGTGTGTGTGTGTGTGTCAGTGGTGGGATTTAAATTTTTTTACTATCTGTTCTGTGGGCGTGGCTTGATGGGTGTGGCAGGGGAAGGATCCTGCAAAATCCCCATTCCCTCCCGATCAGCTGGGACTCGGGAGGCAGAGAATAGATTGGGGTGGGGCCAGTCAGAGGTGGCATTTACCGGTTCTCCAAACTACCGTATTTTTCAGAGTATAAGACGTGCCTTTTTTCCTCAAAAAAGAGGTTGAAAATCTGGGTGCGTCTTATACATTGAATACAGCATTTTTGGCCTAGCGAAACCCCGCCCTCTTTGCAAAAATGGACCTGCAGAGGGTTTTGAAGCCTTGCAAAGTGCTCCTGAGGGCTGGGGAGGGCAAAAAAAGAGGAGAAAACCAGGCCATTTCTGCCCCCTCAGCCCCCAGGAGCACTCCACAAGCCTCCCAAAGCCTCTGCATGCCCTTTTTGTTGCAAAAAATGGCTCATTTTTTGCTGATTTTTGACCCTCCCCCGTGCACAGAAGCACTCTACAAGCCTCCCAAAGCTTTACATGGCCCCTCACCCACCCTTTCTTTGGCAAAAAAATGCGGCGTGCAGAGGGTTTGGGAGGCCTGCAGAGTGCAAAAACATTTTTTTTAATTTACCTCTTCAAAACCATGGTGCGTCTTATACTCCGGTGCATCTTATAGTCCAAAAAATACGGTACTCAAAATTTCCGTTGGAAGTGTAAAAAAAACACCAGGCACTTTCTACCATATGTGGTGGATGTGCAATGAGGCAAAAAAATATTGGAAAGTGATCCAATCATGGTTAGAACAAATGGTGGGAGAACAAATTATGTTTAAACCAGAAACTTTTCTCCTAGGCATAATACCGGAGGGGTTTAAGAAAGATACACTCTATCTAATTATACATATACTGACTGCAGCGCGCATAACCTATGCACAGCATTGGAAAAAAGAAAATACACCATCAGAGCTAGATATAATCAGAAAAGTGTTGGCCTCTGCGGAAGCAGATAGGCTCACTTTGGAACTTAAAAATAAAGGGGAATCAGAATATTTTGAGGTATGGAACAGATTTTATGACTGGTATAAGTTAAGATGACAAGACTGGAACAAATGTATATATTGTGATCGAACAGAAGGACAGACAATGTATTAAGTAGAATAACTGTTAATGGTTGAAACTAGCTGTACATAATGTGAATATATGATCACCCTGACTCCGCGGCATTGCATTGTTTTAAATGTAAAAACAATATATATATATATATATATTATATATATATATATATATATATATATATATATATATATATATATATATATATATATATATATATATATATATATATATGTTGTAATTGTACTGATAAATAAATAAAGGGAGACTAGGATAGATCTATTTCGAGCTAATTAGCTCTCATCAGCTAGCCATACCCTTACTGGGATTAGAACCCGGGCTGTATATATCTTAGGCAGGAGTCTTAACCACTAAGCCACTAAACCACTATATATATATATCCGCTACTGGTTCTCCAGAACTGGTCAGAACCTGTTAAATACCATCTCTGTATTTATTTGGAAAACAATGCAATCCTGTTCCAGATGCAGGTTTAATGCATATTGAGGGAGCAGTTTTGGTTATGCCACCATGTTCTCCTGCCAGGCATGAGAGAAGCACATCATTTTACTCTGTGAAGGAATCCATCGTTTGTCGGCTGCCATGGTGATGTTAAAGAGGAGATATCTAATGGGGAAAATATTGGGCAGACCCCTAACTCAGTCAGTTTAACCACGAGCATGGTTAAAGACACAGGGATTCAAAGCCAACTTTTAATGAGCTAATCAATAAAATGTTGCTTAAAATAAAAACACTATAAAAATATGTTGAAGTGTGCAAACAAATCTGGTAATTTTGTTTTCTCATACATTTCATTTTTTTTAAAAAAAAGATATTCAATTAATTTTGCCCGGGGTTGTAAACATATCTGTGAATGCTGATAACGTTATTAGCTTTTGTTCAAAAGGCAGAATATTGACTTAATAAACGGCTAAAAATAATATTCTTAGGCAAAGATGCATTGAACAAAATTTTGGCTAGAAAGAGAAACAACACTCAATGTGGCATGTCAAATATCCACAGTTTTTCCATCCTGCTAGGTTGGAATCAGAGTAGACCAGAATGGAATCAGAGAATAAGATGTCAGATCTCAGTTTAACAGAGTTGGAAGGGATCTTGTAGATCATCTAGTCCAACCCCCTGCTCAAGCAAGAGACTCTGCACCATTTCTGACAGATGGCAGTCCAGTCTCTTCTTGAAAGCTTCTAGTGATGAAGTTCCCACAACTTCTGAATGCAAGCTGTTCCATTGGTTGAATCTCCTTATTTCCAGGTTGAATCTCTCCTTGTTCAGTTTCCATCCATGATTCCTTGTCTGGCCTTCAGGTACCTTGGAAAATAGCTCGACCCCCTCCTCTCTGTGGCAGCCCCTCAAGTATTGGAAGACTGCTATCCTCTCTTCCCTGGTCCTTCTCTTCCCTGGACTAGCCATGCTCAGTTCCTGCAACCGTTCTTCGTTTGTTTTAGCCTCCAGTTCCCTAACCATCCTGGTTGCTCTTCTCTGCACTCTTTCTAGAGTCTCCGCATCTTTTTTTTATAGTGTGGTGACCAATTTCTCAAACTTGGCAGCTTGAAGAGGTATGGACTTCATGCTGGTTGGGGAATTCTGGGAGTTGAAGTCCACACATCTTCAATCTGCAAAGGTTGAGAAATACTGTTTTACTAGATACAAGAGAGGAAAACTGGAACCATTCCAGAAGTAAATGGAAGTGTCTAAGATGGTAGATTTTCACAGGTGTAAGTATGCTGGTTTTGTTGTATTCGGGTCTTTTCCCGTGTAAGATTGAGATTGTCTTTGCCGAAACGTTGCAAAGACAATCTCAATCTTACACGGGAAAAGACCCGAATACAACAAACCCAGCATATACATACATACATACATACATACATACATACATACATACATACATACATACATACATACATATATCCCCTCTTCTCTCTCTCTCTCTCTCTCTCTCTCTCTCTCTCTCTCTCTCTCTCTCTCTGTGTGTGTGTGTGTGTGTGTGTGTGTGTATGTTTGTGTGTGTGTGTGTGTGTTGTATTTGTGCTGATAAATAAATAAAGGGAGACTAGTATAGATCTATTTCAAGCTATTTAGCTCTCATCAGCTAGCCATACCCTTACTGGGATTTGAACCTGGGCTGTAATACATATTAGGCAGATATATTAGCCACTAAGCCACAGGCACTTCTACGCTAACAAAATGTATGATAATTTTGCATCCCTGTTATTGAAAACAAAACAAAACAAAGGGAACCAATACACTTAATATCGCCCCTGTGTAATTATACAGGATTAATTGTAGAGCTATCTGGTTTCCATAAGAGAAAATTGGTTTTTTTTTTTAAAAAAAAATTATTATTGGAGGGGAGAGAACAGACATCAGATTATGTTAATGGCTCTTTCCTTGCGTGGCTTTCCATCTCCTTACCTTTGCATATGGACATTCCCCAGATCACTGGACAATCAGACTTAAAAGACCGTTAGCATAAATGTAGCAGGTCAGGGGGGAAAAAAAGCATTTGTAAGGGATTAATGGGAGTCCTCATATAATGCTGCATTTTCAGAATTACTCTTAGGATTAAGAGGCCGATATAGCAAAGAGACATATTTGTATTTTCTATCCATTTTGATTACTGCTTACTGGAGGATTCAGGACGATGGGGAGAGCACGGAGGTGGAAAATATATATATATTTAATCAGTTTATGGAGCACATTTAAGAGGACGGTGTCTACACACAGACCCCCACACAAATATTGTAAGCCAGTGTTTCTCAACCTTGGCCTCTGGAAGCTGCATGGATTTCAACTACCAGAATTCCCCGGCCAGCTTTGCTTTGTTGGTGGGGGAATTCTGGGAGTTGAAGTCCACACATCTTCAAACCGCCATGGTTGAGAGACACTAAGATCTTATTCTGTTTCATTCTGATTCCAACCTAGCAGGATGGATAAACTATCTAGATATTTGACATGTTAGATTTGGTAGTGTTTCTCTCTCAAGCTCTCTAAAGTAAAGGTAAAGGTTCCCCTTGCACATATATGCTAGTCGTTCCTGACTCTAGGGGGCGGTGCTCATCTCCGTTTCAAAGATGAAGAGCCAGCGCTGTCTGAAGACGTCTCCATGGTCATGTGGCCGGCATGACTAAACGTCGAAGGCACACGGAACGCTGTTACCTTCCCACCAAAGGTGGTTCCTATTTTTCTACTTGCATTTTTACGGGCTTTCGAACTGCTAGGTTGGCAGAAGCCGGGACAAGTAACGGGAGCTCACTCCGTTATGCGGCGCTAGGGATTCGAACCCCCAAACTGCCGACCTTTCTGATCAACAAGCTCAGCATCTTAGCCACTGACAGTCCCTTCAAGCTCTCTAGTGAGCCAAAATTCCCTTCAATACACCTTTAACCTATAAGACTATTATAAGCTTTGCTGCCTGGAGAATTCTGGGAGTTGGTCCACACCTCGTCAAGCCCCCAAGGTTGAAAAACACTGTTCTAAGCCATATGTTGCTCTACAGTTAGTCCTTGACTTATGATCCTTTGTTTAGCAACCATTCAAAGTTATGACAGTGGTGGAAAAAGTTATCTATGACCAGTCCTCCCACTTGCGACCAGCGCAGCACCTCCTATAGTCATGCAATCAGAATTTAGGTCAGGGGTCAGCAACTATAAATACCCAAAGAGCCATTTGGACCCATTTCCCAGAGAAAAGAAAACACCGGTAAATATCTGCTAACACATCTTCTAACTACAGCTAGAATTGCCTTTGCTCAATACTGGAAACAAACTACTACTCCCCCGGAAGAATTAATGATAAAAAAAAACCACTGGATTGCGCAGAGATGGACAAATTAACTCTAACATTAAAAGATAAAGAGGAATCGGAATATTACGAAATCTGGAATAATTGGTATGAATGGTTAGGAAACAAGAAAAATAATTAAGCCAAAAATAATATATATATAAATATATATAGAACTGTGTATAAAAGTACGCAAATATAGAAGCGGAACATTATAAACAGGTATAGATAAAGATGATATAACAAGGTACAAATGTTAACCTAATGGCTGCAATATATGGTGAAAAGAGGAAAACATGTACAGATAAGACGATATGACAATGTACAAAATGTTGACATAACGATTGTAACATATGCTGAAAAGAGAAAAACAATAAAAATCACCAGGGAAAAAAGAAGAAGAAAGAAAGCACCGGGAGCTACAAAATTTTTCATGTGCTGACTATTTCCTGAGCGGCCACAGAACCAGTATACGTAGTTGAATTAAGCATGTTGTTTTCTTCTGAAACTTTTCTTTTTTGGGATTGACCCATGGTTGGCGTACCAGGGGTCGAAAAGTTCAATAAATCGCATGCCGGCAGGTGTCGCCCATTGGCTCTTGTGACGCATATTTTGGATGGAGCCGCAGCCGAGGGGTGAAAGAGCCACAGAGCCATGGATCGCTGAGCCCTGATTTAGGTGCTTGGCAACCAGTATCCATTGAGGGCAGTCCCCTGTGTGATGAGACTGTCAAGGATGGCTTTCCCAGTTGGCTTTCGACAAGCAAAGTCAATGGGGGAAGTTGGGTTCACTTAATGATTGTGGGCAAAAAGGTTTTCAAATTGGCCGTAACTCACTTAACGACCACTTCATTTAGAAATGGGAGCTGAGAACTACCTGTATATCAAACCTTTTTGTTTTCAATTCTCGGCATGCTGGCTGGGGAATTCTGGGAATTGAAGTCAACTCCTCTTAAAGTTGCCAAGTTTGAAAGTCACTGTTCTGTTGGGATTGACTTGTTCTAACCAATTAAATATACCTTTGTAGTCTTCTGCATGATTTAGTCAGCGTGGAAGATGGATCAGTGATACAAGAGCCAGGGATGTTACCTTTTAAATATGAATTCAATCCGTCTTTGGATTGATGTTATATTAAACAGGCATGGTTGACACTCTTGCAATTATCTTCACATAAGATCTGGAAACTTGCATTCAAACATGAAGAATGCAGAGCTGCACTCCGCTCCCCTGTCCCCTTTTAAAGTGGCACAAACATTAAAAAGCAATTAAGAGCAGAAAGAAATGCGTGGTGATTTGTACAAGAAAGCCTCGTGGCCTTTGGTGGGATTTCTCTCTTGGGAAATGTTGGAAGGAATGCAGATTTGAAGACATGCTCAGGTTTATATATAGCCAATTTCAGCTCTCTCTGCTAGAAGATTGAAACGGCACACTCAAGGGATTGCCATCAATGGTGCAACTTTTAGCCACAGATAATATACTGGTAGAAGAAGCTGCAGAGAATTGGCCGGCCTTCCTTCCTTCCTTCCTTCCTTCCTTCCTTCCTTCCTTCCTTCCTTCCTTCCTTCCTTCCTTCCTTCCTTCTTTCCACAGAACAGAACAGATCCCTATACCATTTCTGACAAATGGATATCCAACATCTTCTTAAAGACTTCAAGTACATGTGTGTCTTTGTATTTATGTATGTCATGGGTTTATGTAAATGTTATATGTTTTTTACTCCATTGTACGCCGCCCCGAGTCCTATTCGGAAAGGGAGCGGCTAATAAATTTAAATTGAATTGAATTGAATTGAATTGAAGTGTTGGAGAATTCACAACTTCTGGAGGCAAGTTGTTCCACTGGTTAATTGTTCGGTCAGGAATTTTTTTCTTAGTTCTAGATTGCTTCTCTCCTCAATTAGTTTCCATCCATTGCTGCTTGTCCTGACCTCAGATGTTTTGGAGAATAGCTTGACTCCCCTTTCTTTCTTTCTTTCTTTCTTTCTTTCTTTCTTTCTTTCTTTCTTTCTTTCTTTCTTTCTTTCTTTCTTTCTTTCTTTCTTTTTCTTTCTTTCTCTTTCTCTCTCTCTCCTCCCTCCCTCCCCCCACCTTCCTTCCTTTCTTCCTTCCTTCCTTCCTTCTGTTGGAAGAAATGTCCTTCTGGGTTCAGTTCCAAGTGGGGGAAAAGACACTGGAAACACGGAGGCTGCTTGGAACGATGGTTTAATGGTGGACAGGACCACGTGGCTTGAGGTCCTGAACAGAAAGGGGGGACATATGCTTCCAGATGTTGGGTGAAGAAGAAAAAAGAGAGAAGAAGGGGCTTGCTGGGTTTTTCTCTGTTTCCTGTTTCTGTGTAAGAAATGTATTCTGATTGGTTGTCAGACTCCCATGGGTCCATGCAGGAGCAACTCTCTAGGCTGTGTTTTGAGTCCAAGTTTGATTGAGTTTCCAGATGCCATGTGGTGAGTTTCTGTAGAAGGCTAATCCTACCTTTATTATGTAAAGTAGACTAGCCCAGGCCCTAATGGCTCATTGATAAAAGGTGGAAGGAGGGCAGGAAGCTGCAGGGAGCTCCTTTGTCTTTAAAAATCATGCTATTCCCTTTTCACATCCAGGGAACTATAATGTTCTGCCTTCTTAATATTTCCCAGGATATTTCAGTTTCCTAGCAGAGGGCTGGGTTTTTCCTTCCTTCCTTCCTTCCTTCCTTCCTTCCTTCCTTCCTTCCTTCCTTCCTTCCTTCCTTCCTTCCTTCCTTCCTTCCTTCCTTCCCCAGAAGGTCCACTGGTATCTATGTGGCAATGACAGTAATATGATTTATGCGGGGCATTGGTGGGAGTAGCGATGTGCCTGGAGAAAGCTGTCCTTTTCTTTCTGCTTCCCAAGCTCTGGGCCCTCCCCTCCCTCCCCCACCTGCAGAGAGTTTTGAGCTCCATTAAATCCTGCATTTCAGGTGGAAAGCTGCCCTGGCCTTCCCTTGAGCTGCCTGAAGGTCCAGCTGTGCTCTAGTGTGTCGGAGAGCTGGAATGTCGCACAGAGACACAGCTGCTAAATGCGGGTAGAGTTCATTAGCCAGCTCTTCAAAACCCGAGTCCTGCCAGTTGTGCCTGATGACAGCCCTCTGCCTGCTGCCAAGGAAAAGGCAAATCCCTCCAGACATGGCGCTTGGCCATGCCTTCCTTGGCTCTGAAAAGGTTGGGAGCTCTCAAACTTTTCCTCTTGTTGGGCTTGTGCAAATAGGCAAAAAATGATCCAGGGTTCGAGGGTATGTTTGCCGGTTAGGAAGGCAGTGTTTGGGATGTTATGATGGCCCAGTGAATGGAAGTATGTCAGATTACAGATTGACAGAGTTGGAAGGGACCTTGTCGGTCATCTAGTCCAGCCCCCGTCCAGGTAGGAGACCCTACACCATTTCTGACACATGGCAGTCCAGTCTCTTCTTGAAAGCTTCCAGTGATGAAGCTCCCACAACTTCTGAAGGCAACTTCTGTTCCACTGGTTGATTGCTCTCACTGTCAGAAAGTTCCTCCTTATTTCCAGGTTGAATCTCCCCTTGATCGGTTTCCATCCATTATTCCTTGTCTGGCTTTCATGGAAAATAGCTTGACCCCTTCCTCTCTGTGGCAGCCCCTCCAATATTGGAACATTGCTATCCTGTCTCCCCTGGTCCTTCTCTTCACGAGACTAGACATGCCCAGTTCCTGCAACTGTTCTTCGTATGTTTTAGCCTCCAGCCCCCTAATCATCCTGCTTGCACTTCTCTGCACTTTTTCTAGAGTCTCAACATCTTTCTTGTAGCATGGTGACCAAAACTGGATGCAGTACTCTAGGTGTGGCCTTACTAAGGCTTTATAGAGTAGTATTAGGACCTCACTGTAGAGGTGGGTTGCTCCCAGTTTGGCCTGGATCGGGCAAGTGGCAGTGGGGGAAGGCTCTGCCCACCTGCCCGGACACTTCTGTGCATGCTCAGAAGTGTTACGTGTGCGCATAAGCACGCACAAGTGAACGAGCGCATGAGCAAACCGGTAGTAAAAACAATGGAAGCCTACCCGTGCCTCCCTTGATCTTGATTGGTAATGCAATTTAGAATTGCATTGGCTTTTTTGGCTGCCACCGCGCACTGCTGGCTCATATTTAACTGGTTGTCCACTAAGACTCCAAGATCCCTCTCACAATTATAGCAGACTGCAATTAAGCAGGCTTGCATGCAACAGACCATGGTTTGCGGTGATTTATTTCATGCACGTAATGATGTCACCCTCAAATGTTCCAAACGTTGCTTGCTTAAGGACACCATCCCACTAATGACACAAATTGATATAAGTCAAGTCGTTTGTGCAATGATGACATCACACACGACACACATTGCAAACAGGGATAAATAATGGATATTTAATCCATCAACGGACACCCTTTTACTCAATCATTCTGTTAAAAGGAGGGATCACCCTGTTGCAAAAGGCAGGGAATAAATAGTAATTATTGAACCAAGTGTCAGTGTGTTACGCCCAAGGAGTTAAGTAATGTTGCGTCTTAACACAAACGAGGGTTCCTTTATGATTTGTGGACTTCAATTCCTAGAATTCCTGAGCCAGACTAAAGTAGAATAAAATATGGATTAAAATATAAGAATGAAGACGTGGCATAAAAGGGACAGTTAGAAGCTTGCTTAAAGGGACGGGGAAATGTCATCAGCCCTCAACCACAACATGTTCCAGCAAGCGTCCCTGTGTCAAAAGTCCAAAACCATAAGGTTTAATTAAAGTTTGTTAATGGCACGTAGTCCATACCTGTAACAAAAGGAGAAGTAAGACCCCCCATCTCCTTATAAGGCTTTTTCCTCAAGGTAACCAATAAGAAATGAATTAAGTGTTTCCGTGTTACACTGTCTTTGAGAATGTAAAAGAATGCGTGCATCAATAATAAAGATTGTTCAGAATTTGCAATGTTAGCCATGGGCTAACTTTTCTGAACCTGGCTGCCAAATAAACTTTTCCTGTATCCTGAGAAGTCTAATGCCTGTCATTTTCTGCAACAAGACCATGAGTCAGGAACTCTGGGAGTTGAAGTCCACAGGTTGTAAAGGTGCCATATTTGCAAACCCTTGGCCTGGCTCATACTACAACGGTGGCTGATTTCCAACAATATGCTGAGTCCCAAACTGCAGTAGGAAGAAAAATCCTGGTCCAGTTCCAAGCTGGGAGAAAGGCATTGGAAACAAAATGGAGGCTGATTGGAAAAACAAGTTTGTGGATGAACAGAACCACGCAGCATGCAGTTTTGGGACAGCTGGCAAAATGGAGTTTAGAGCAGGTGGGTTTTTATACATTCTGGATTCCTATGGGGTCACGTAAGGGTCATGGATGGCTCTATAAGTAAAAGGGGAAGGGCAAATCCTAGGTGTTTGTCTGAACTGATTTTTGTCAACCTTTGGCTTGTGTTGCTTATTGCGTTGCTTATCTGAAGTTTCTCCCTGCCCCGGTCTTTCTGAGTGGATCACCAAATCTGCATTTCTAAAAGCTGGCCTCCTCAGTTTCTGCTTGGGGCAGGGAAACTGGGACTGTTTTCTGCCTCCCTTAAGAGATTTTATTTCTCTTTTATGGGGAAATATTTTATCCTGCCTTGTTAAATATTTCCCAAAATATTCTATTCTTCCGGGGTGGGTGAGCTTCCTACAATATGAAGGCACCATCTTAAGGAGACATTTACTGAAAGCACTTAGTACGGCCTCTTAATTATATTGGTAGTAAGCGATGAGTACAAATGTCAAGTCTGCATTCCAAGTGTTAATTTTAAGGGGGAGGAGGACACTTTTAAAAGCCTTTCCATTTCAGCTGTTTAAAAGCATAATTGACCCATAATTGAGCAGAGGTAGTATTCAGCTGGTTTGGACTGGTTTGTGGAAGTGGTGGTAGTGGAAATTGTGGTTGGGGCAAGCTCACCCACCTTAGATCTATGCCATCCTATCTAGGCACGTTTTCAAGCCCTGTGCATGCGTGCAAGCCGCATATGCACTCAAAGCGCATGCGCTGAAGACCGAGTGCATCTGTGGGCGCGCACGCTCACATTTGCAAACCGGTAGGGAAAGTATTCAGTATTTAACTGCATTCAGTTCTGGTCACCACGATATAGAAAAGATGTGGAGACTCTGGAGAGAGTGTAGAGAAGAGCAACAAAGATGATTAGGGGACTGGAGACTAAAACATATGAATGACGGTTGCAGGAACTGGGTATGTCTAGCTTAAGAGAAAGAAGGACTAGGAGAGACATGATAGCAGTCTTCCAATATCTCAGGGGTTGCCACAAAGAAGAGGGAGTCAAACTATTCTCCAAGGCACCTGAGGGCAGGACAAGAAGCAATGGGTGGAAACTAATCAAGGAGAGAAGCAACTTAGAACTGAGGAGAAATTTCCTGACAGTGAGAACAATGAATCAGTGGAACAGAATTTGCCTCCAGAAGTTGTGAATGCCCCAACACTGGAAGTCTTTAAGAAGATGTTGGATAGCCATCTGTCTGAAACGGTATAGGGTTTCCTGCCTAGGCAGGGGGTTGGACTAGAAGACCTCCAAGGTCCCTTCCAACTCTACTATTGTATTGTATTGTATTGTATTGTGTTGTGTTGTGTTGTGTTGTATTGTATTGTATTGTATAGTAAGTGAATACCACCCCTGCCCAGTAGCACATGAGACAGAAGATACCTTCTAAGAGAGACCCCCTCTTCTGCAAAATGAGACACGTGCAGTATAAAACAGCATGCCCATATGGCTTTTAATTTCCATATTTGCTCTGGGGCATGCTACGATTGTGAACAACTTGGAAATTATTCTTTAAGCAGGGTTGCTAAATGGTTTGTGTGTGTGTGTGTTCGTGCAATGTTTTAGATCAAGAAAGCCCTCCATTTTAGAGCAGGTTTCCTTTTAATATTTGGACAGCATGCGGTGGGTGCCCACACAATATGGCTGTCACGGCAGATGTTTACATGTTCTCCAAATGGCAGCCCTAATAGGATGGAAGGAAACATCCATTTAGCAGAAGGCAAATTGTTTAGATGTTTCTCCCAGTCCCCCCACGCCCCACTCCTCTCTCATTCTTGAATAAATATGTTGCAGAAGATGGGGGGGGGGGGTTTCTTTGCAGCAGTCCAGTTTTCTATTTTTTAAATATTTAATGAAGAGAAACTTTTCAAAATAATGAGCCAAGCGGGAGAAGGACTTTGGCGGGACCTGCTTAGCCACCTCTCTGCATGCTCCAACAGTAGGCAAATATTTCAGCTTGCTCGAAGCGTTATTGCAATGGTAATTGATCAGGAGGACTGAAAAATTAACTTCCATTACACAAACTTGACCAGCCACTCCTCCGCCCCTGTCAGGTAGACCAGAATAGGAAACAATCCTTGAGCCGCAGTGGCATAGTGGTTAGAGTGCAGTACTGCAGGCTACTTCTGCTGATCACCAGCTGCCCGCAGTTTGGCAGTTCGAATCTCACCAGGCTCAAGGTTGACTCAGCCTTCCATCCTTCTGCGGTGGGTAAAATGAGGACCCAGATTGTTGGGGGGCAAGAGGCTGACTCTGTAAACCGCTTAGAGAGGGCTGTAAAAGCACTATGAAGCGGTATGTAATTCTAAGTGCTGTTGCTAAAGTCTTGCATTCTAATATGACTTTTATTGTAATGGCAGTGGTAGTGGCAATGATTAGAATGCAGGATTGCAGGCTGACTCTGCCCACAGCCAGGAGTTCAAACCTGACCGCCTCAAGGTTGACTCAGCCTTCCATCCTTCCAAGGTCGGTAAGATAAGGATCCAAATTGTTGGGGGGCAATAGGCTGACCTTTGTAAGCCACTCAGATGGAGCAGCGTATAAGTCTAAGCGCTATTGCGGTTGTAAGATTCCGGCAACAGAATCTTTGAAGTCTGGATGTGACTCTTCCCCTTTTTCCTGGGAGGGTCATTTATTTATTAGATTTTTATCCTGCCTTTATTATTTAACAACTAACCCAAGGTGGGGAACATACCGGATATTCCTTCCTTTGTCTATTTTCCCTACAGCAACAACCCTATAGGGTAGGCTGAGAGAGAGAGAGTGGCTGGCTCAAAGTCACCTAGATGGCTTTCATGCCTAAGGCGGGATTAGAACTCATAGAGTCTTTGTGATTGGCCCCAAATCACCCACCCAAATCACTCATGCCTAAGGCGGAGCTAGAACTGACTGTCTCCTGACGATTGGCCCAAAGTCATCCAACTAGCTGTCATGTCCAAGGCGGAGCTAGAACTCACTGTCTCCTGATGATTGGCCCAAAGTCACCCAGCTAGCTTTCATGTCCAAGGCAGAGCTAGAACTCACTGTCTCCTGTTGATTGGCCCAAAGTCATCCAACTAGCTGTCATGTCCAAGGCGGAGCTAGAACTCACTGTCTCCTGACGATTGGCCCAAAGTCACCCAATTAGCTTTCATGTCCAAGGCAGAGCTAGAATCACTGTCTCCTGTTGATTGGCCCAAAGTCACCCAGCTAGCTTTCATGCCCAAGGCAGAGCTAGAATTCACTGTCTCCTGACGATTGGCCCAAAGTCATCCAGCTAGCTGTCATGTCCAAGGCGGAGCTAGAACTCACTGTCTCCTGACGATTGGCCCAAAGTCACCCAATGGCTTACATGCCTACGGTAGACTAGAACTTACAGTCTCCTGGTTTCTTGGACAGCATCTGAACTACTACACCAAATTGGCTGAGATGTTTACTCAAATTACATTTCTGCCCTGTCCTCGGGTTTCTTTTATCTGGCTGTTGTCCCTTCTGCCCATTATAACCCTATCCTACCCCCAGATCTCCAAACCAGGCAAAATCAATCAAGGCATCCCAATGAGCAACTATATACCCCGTTGACTTCCAGCAGAATTCGGAACGATTTTGCCCCATCGCAGCTCCCGATTCCTGAAAACTGCCCTGCCTCCAGCACTCCCGAACACACAACCTATATTTTGGCTCTCTAGCTGCCTTTCCAGTCCTACTCTTTTGTTTGAAATGGCAAGCACATATCTAAATAAAGACGGTGCAGCCACTGCCGGCCCAGCAGCCAACATTAGGCATCAGCTAACATTTTTGAGGGCATATGGTACTTCAGAAGCCATATGTAGAGCTGTTTAGCGATTCTGGCAGAGAGGCACGGAGCAGTGAAATCCAACTGCCAACAATGCTGAAAACAAATATGTAAATGCTCCAGTGCTTTTGTTATTCATAACATACCTCTAACACAGTGCCTACAATATGCTGCCCATTCTGTAACCAGTGCAGCTACTAAACTACAATTGCTTTCAGTTCTGGATTCATGTCCTCTTGCTGAAACGCTCGGCATTTTGGGCCATTCACCTTTTTCAAAAAATGTCCCCCACTATTTAACGCTCTGCAATATTTTTTTTTTTTAATGACAGGGGGCTTGAGGACACGTTCTCTTGGGAAAAGGCTCAAAGGATCTCCTGAAGCCTGGGACTGCTCACATAGGAATCAACAAAAGTAACCTAAGATGGATGTAATAATAACCCTTAACAGTTATGTACCAACTTGGGGATCAGTTGTCATCTGTTATTTGATCTGTCATGTTAAGGCATCAGGGTGGAAACTGTGAGTTCTACTCTTGTCTTAGGTATGAAAACTGACTGGTTGATTTTGGGCCAATCACCAGGTGATTGTGAGTTCTAGTGCCACCTTAAGTATGAAAGCTGGCTGGTTGATTTTGGGCCAATCACCAGGTGATTGTGAGTTCTAGTGCCACCTTAAGTATGAAAGCTGGCTGGTTGATTTTGGGCCAATCACCAGGTGATTGTGAGTTCTAGTGCCACCTTAAGTATGAAAGCTGGCTGGTTGATTTTGGGCCAATCACCAGGTGATTGTGAGTTCTAGTGCCACCTTAAGTATGAAAGCTGGCTGGTTGATTTTGGGCCAATCACCAGGTGACTGTGAATTCTAGTCCTTCCTTAGGCATGAATATTCATGGATATAATAATAACCCTTAACATTTATACACCAATTTGGGAATCAATTGTCATCTGTTATTTTAACTGTCATGTTAAGGCATCAGGGTAGAAACCAGGAGTCTGTGAATTCTAGTCTCATTTTAGGCATGAAAGCTGGCTGGTTGATTTTGGGCCAATCACCAGATGACTGTGAGTTCATCCCACCTTAGGCATGAAAGTTCGCTGGTTGATTTTGGGCCAATCACCAGGTGACTGTGAATTCTAGTCCCGCCTTAGGCATGAATATTAATGGATATAATAATAACCCTTAACATTTATACACCAACTTGGCAATCAGTAGTCATCTGTTATTTGATCTGTCATGTTAAGGCATCAGGGTGGAAACCAAGAGTCTGCGAGTTCTAGTCTCGTCTTAGCCATGAAAGCTAAGAAGAAAAAAAGACTATGTAACGAGCAAATGAAAGAAATAGGATGAAAAAACCCTCGTATGTTATACCATCATAACAATAAACAGTTACAATTCTATGTATGTTTGTCTAATGCAATTATTATTCAAATACAAACACATTTCTATGTATCTCCGTCACTATTATATTTGTGTTTTGCTCTTTTCCCCCTCTTTTTTAATTAATTGAAAAACAATAAAATAAATGAAAAAACTATTATTCCTCAAATGTTTTTCAGTTTCTAAACGTGTAATTACATTTTTAGAGCTATCTGGGACCTGCTGAGAATTGCACTCCAAACTTAATGGCAATATATATGGCCCTAACAAGGTAATGAATATTCACACGACTGTGGATATTCATTATGCCCCATATTGTAATCAGGGCAGTGAGGCTGAAAGTTGAACATGATCAGTTAAAGATGTATGATGCAACTGGCTATGCTTGTTTTATACAGACATGTTTGTCTACTTATAGCTCATTATGTTATGTGAGGCCAACTAGTTCGACTTTGTCTATGATTCAAGATACTATCCCCCAAAAGGATGAATTCTACAACTATGTTGTCTGAATGTAGACACAGTGGTTTGCTCCAGAAAAAAATAAAAATAAAAATGGAACCAAAATATTTGTGATTTCCAATAGGGTACAGATAGTTCTGACTTACAACCAAATCGAGCCCCAATTTTTTGTTGTTAAGTGAGACAGTTGTTAAGTGAATGTTGCCCCATTTTACGACCGTTCTTGCCAGTTGTTAAGTGAATCACTGCAATTGTTAAGTTAGTAACTTGATTGGTAAATGAATTCTCCACACCAGAACTAGACACAAGGACAGTTTTTCCCCAAATGCCATCACTCTGCTAAACAACTAAGTCCCACAACACAGTCATATTACCTACTAAGACTGTATTACTATTTTTCTTCTCTTCCATCCTAGTACCTATCTCTTCCTACTTATGACTATGACCATGTTGCTTTATCTTTTAAAATTTATATTGTTTTACTTGTTTCCTAGTTTAATTTGATTGCTTATTAGTAACCTATGACTATTACTAAGTGTTATATCTTATGATTCTTGATGAATGTATTCCATTTTAGTTTTCTTTATGTATACTGAGAGCATCTGCACCAAAGACAAATTCCTTGTGTGTCCAATCACACTTGGCCAATAAAGAATTCTATTCTATCACTGCAGTTGTTAAATTAGTAACTTGCTTGTTAAGTGAATCTGGTTTACCCATTGATTTTGCTTGAACTTTTTTTTTTTTTTTTGCAAAAGATGGTCACATGATCTCGGGACACTGTCATAAATATGAGTCAGTTGCTAAGCATCCAACTTTTGATCATGTGACCATTGGGAGGCTTTGATGGTTGTAAGTATGAAAAATGGTCATAAGACACTTTTATTCAGGGACGTTGTAACTTCAAACGGTCACTAATTGAACTGTTGTAAGTTGAGGACTACCTGTACCATGTAAATTTGGATTTGCTCATTTGCTTGGAAAGAGATCCAGCTGAGTTTCTAGATTGAATGGGTTTTCCAAATCAAATCGTCTAACTGAATAGCACGCTTCGGAACCAGTTCAGGCAAATATCTGAGTTGATCCTTTATGTGCACACCCAATTTCTTCCTCTCCTTACACATATTTTTTTTGGACTACACAAAACTGATTACTAAAAATAGAAGCGTATAGACATGCCTTCTACAATCTCCTTAGAGAAACTTGTGGAAGCAGATGGGGTGATATGACATCATACTTTATTAGTTGTTCAAATATCAGACATGCAAGGGAGTGGGAATTAAACTTATCTCCCTATCGGTTAGCTTGGTTACAAAATCTCTTCTAGAAAATTTGCCTGGCTAACTTCACACACAGACACACACACACACACACACACACACACACAGAAGCAACAATGGCTATTTCTCCCTTGTGTAATGTTTACAGCACTTGTCTCTAAGAGTTCTAAGAATATTTGAAGAGTTCTCTCTCTCTGTGTGTCCATCTGTCTGTGTGTCTCTGTCTCTCTCTTTCTCTGCCTCTCTCTCTCTCTCTCTCTCTCTCTCTCTCTCTCTCTCTCTGTGTGTGTGTCTCTCTCTCACTCACTCATTCTCTTTCTGTCTCTCTTTCTCTCTCCCTCCCTCTGTGTATCTTTTGCAGGGAACATGCATTTTAGGAGCCTAACTGCACTTTTATGCGTCTAGAGATTATTTTATACACTACACACAGAGTAACAGACTTTGCCTTCCCACTCAGGAAAAACAGGGAAAAAAGTTCGCCACACAACGGACTTTTTTTTCCCTTTCATGCAGTTCTCTATAAATAGCAGTAGGTGGAGTGAGAAGAAAGTTTGAAAGCCTACTCCAAACTCAGGATTGGTTGAAAGAGTGGATAAGATTTTGTTTCCGTTTTAGCTTGCACATAAAAACATAATTATTTTGTTTGGGGGGGCACAACTCTTTTACTTACTGTGTGACTCCAGGAAAATGCCCATTTTCTTCATGGTATTTCTTCCGCGCCATTCCACTCCTTTGTTCTCTGCAGGAATGTCAGATTCCTAGAAAAAGAAAGGCGGTCTGAATTTGGAAGGAGAAAAAAGAAAAACAGCCGAGCACCCTCATTTTGTCTTTAGAAAAGAAAGACAAATCACCAGGCTATCAAGTTGTAATTTTGAATGTTTCAGGAAAGAAAATCGATGAAATGAATTTGGAAAATGCTTGAGCACTGCATTCTTACACAGTCTCATTCAAATGTAGGAAGTTAGCACCCACCCCTCTCCTAGAAAAATGAAATATTTTAGGAAACATTAAAAGGGTGGAATATTTCCTCTAAAAGGGAGGCAGAAACTCATTCTCCCCCCGCCACCTTTGTCAATGGACCATTAAGGCCTGAGCCAGTCTATTCTACATAACAGATCTACCTTCTTCAGGCAGAGCCTTAGTAAGAATTGCCCAAAGCCATTTCATTACATCATCACCCAGCAAGAGTCAACCAAGCCTGGGACTCAAAAGACAACCGACAAGTTATCCCTGCATGGCCCCATGGGAGTCTGACAACCAATCAGAATACAATCCCAAATCCAAAAACCCAGAGAGGGCATAGAACCAGAGCAATCTCAGCATTTCTTCCCTTTTTTGGGGGCCCGGGATCTCAAGCCATGTGACCTTGTTCATCAACAAACCATCTTTCCAAGCAACTTCCATGAATCCAGATTCTTTTTCCCCTCTTGGAACTGAACCCAGAAAGGACATTTCTTCCAACACAAACAACACATGGTCTCTGACGAAAGGTTGAGTCTGCCTCTACGTGGCCCATGTACTCTTCCCCAAATTCACCAACCTAGAATTAAGGAGAAATTTCCTCAGAGCTAGAACAATTCATCAGTGGAACGGCTTGTCTCAAGAAGCTGTGGGTACTCCAATAGTGAAGGTTTTTTAAAAAGGAGGTGGGACAGCCATTTACAATACAATACAATAGCAGAGCTGGAAGGGACCTTGGAGGTCTTCTAGTCCAACCCCATGCCTAGGCAGGAAATCCTATACTGTTTCATTTTTCTGAAATGGTATAGGGTTTCTTGCTTGAGCAGATGGTTGGACTAGAACAGTGGTCCAGAAACCCCCAGGCCCTGGCCTAGTACCAAGTCATGGACTATTTGGAACTGGGCCGTGTGAGGGGCAGTGTTGGAAGAAATGTCCGTGTGGGTTCAGTTCTGAGTGGGAAGAAAGACACTGGAAACATGGGGACTGCTTGGAAAGATGGTTTAATGGTGGACAGGATCATATGGCTTGAGGTCCTGGACAAAAAGAGAGCACATAGGAGGGAGGGAGGGAGGGAGAGAGAGAGAGAGAGAGAGAGAGAGAGAGAGAGAGAGAGAGAGAGAGAGAGAGAGAGAGAGAGAGAGAGAGAGAGAGAGAGAGAGAGAGAGAGAGAGAGATTTATACCCTCTCTTGGGTCCAGCCTTGGAGCTTCCTGTTCCTGTGTAAGCAATGTATTCTGATTGGTTGTCAGACTCCCATGGGGCCATGCAGGGGTAACTATGTAGTGCCTTGAGTCCCAAGCTTGGTTGAATCTTGCTGGGTGATGATGTAATGAAAATGCTTTGGACAATTCCTATTCTGTCCGAGGGCTAATCCTACCTTTGTTGGATCTTGGGTGGGGGCATTTGCTTATGAATAGACCTAGCTATCTCTTTATCTCTTAAGTGCTGACATCTGCTGTGGGCTATTGAAGAGGGTGGGGGCTATTAAGAGTGAGTCTGCTTCCTGCCTAAAAAAAAACTTCTTTCTCCATTTCTCATCCAGGGAGGTATAAAATTCTGCCTTTTTAATATTTCCTAGAATATTTCATTTTCCTAGGAGAGGGGTGGGTGCTAACTTCCTACAGCAGGTTGATGCCCACATGTGTGCATGCAGCTCAACTTTTACAAGCAGCACGCTGGCCCGTGTGCACATGGGCAAGCAGTTCAACTTGCATAAGGTGAACTGCACACTGATGCATGTATGTGCCAGCCAGAGGTGGGTTTCAATTTTTTTTAGAACCTCTTCAGTAGGTGTGGCCTGCTTTGTGGGAGTGTCTTGCCAGCCATGTGACCAGGTGGGAGTGGTTTGGCAGCCATGTGACTGAGTGGGCATAGCCAACTTGCAAAATGTGGTGAAACTCACTTAACAACGCTCTTGCTTAGCAACCAAAATGTTGGCTAGGAAACTCTGGCATTTGAAGCACTCAAGTCTTAAAGCTGTCAAGTTACAAGACCCTTGCACCCCTAACCCTTTAGGAAAAAAAAACAGGGGTGTTCAAACTTGACAGCTTTAAGACTTGTGGACTTCAACTCCCAGAATTCCTCCTCCAGTCATGTTGGCTCAGGAACTCTGACATTGAAGTGTGCAAGTCTTAAAGCTGTCAAGTTACAAGAGCCTTGCACCCCTAACCCTTTAGAAAAAAAAAAACCCCAGGGGTGTTCAAACTTGACAGCTTTAAGACTTTAAGGTTTAGATAGGACTCTTAGTGGCAGGCGGGGGATTGGTGGGCCAGCCAATCAGTGAGCGGTGGGTGGGGCAAGCGTGGTGTACATGGGCAGGGGGAGGGAGCTGGAACCAGTTCTAAACGGCACAGTAGATTTGTGGAACCTCTTGTATAGAAGAGGTTAGAACTGGCAGGAACCCACCTCTGGTGCCAGCCTACCTCTCAGGCAAGTTGAGCTGTGCCCATGTGCATTCTTGCCGGACCATCACTTGCACACCCAGTTCTTCTCTCCCTCCATAGCTGCAAAGGTTGGGGACCACTGGACTGGAAGACCTCCAAGATCCCTTCAGACTTCAAGGTTTATTACTTTGTTATTTGAACCGCTCCATCTTTGAGTTAGCAAAAAAGCTATAATGGCATAGATTTTGCCATGTCCATTGGCAATCCCATTGCCTCTATACTTTAACTCTTCTATTAGGTAGACCAGACTAACAGACCGATGGCATATATAATATTGATCTAAAACTACTTTTATTGCTACAGCTACGGTGACCAAATCTTGAATGAGCAGCTAAAGTCTATTTAAGGCTGTGGAACAAATGAAAACAATGGAAAGGGGATAGAGCAGAGGTGGGGGGAAAAGATATTGTAGCATGTTTATGCCATGTGATATAGGCTCAGGTGCTAAAACCCATATATGGCTTCTTCAGAAAAATAGCGCCAATTGAAGATTTATGGTGCCATTTAGGGGTGGGGGTGGGGAATGAAGAATGGTGCTTGGGGCAATCTCTCTTGACATTCCCAGAACAAATGGCTGCAAATCCTTGATGATAATTGGGTAAAGTTAGACTTTTTATCAAAAAATGATAAAGAAACAGGATATTGGCCAATTAGGGAAAAAAAAGCCATTAATCCAGGATGAACTATCTAATCAGATTAAGACTCATTCACTTCTACAAAAACTAATTTTCGTTTATACTAACTCAATAGCATGAAAACAACTGAGTTGCATAAAAGCTGAAGCTGGAAAATGAGGTTTTTATGCCTGCATGTCAGATGTAGAGAAGGTTACTGTTAAAACCTCCTGCCTTTTAAAAAAAAACTATTAATGGTTCTTATTTTGTCATTTTTTTCTCTTGGGAATTCACACCCTGTCTATCTTTCAAATACATTCCTAAAATATCTTAGAATACTACATTCCAATTGGCTTTTTTTAAAAAAGCCCTTATTTGCTTTTAATTATTTGTTAATTAAATTCTCCTTTTGCTTCTTCAGAGATTGGGGTATAAATATATGAATCAGAAGGCCATTAGTTAAGCTTAATCACATTTGCAGACAATAGCTGATATCTCATTAGATAAGGCCCACTAAATTCTAATCTATTGCAGTTTCTTTATTATGCAGGATGTTCATTGTATACTCCCCGCTTCTCCTAGGAAGAAATTCCAGGAACAGATATTTATTTTTATTTTAGCATAAAATTTCATTCTGTGCAGTAATAATTTAATGGGACTTCCTTCCTTCCCTCCTTCCCTCTTTCCCTCCTTCCCTCCTTCCCTCCCTCCCTCCCTCCCTCCCTCCTTCCTTCCTTTCTTCCTTCCTTCCTTCCTTCCTTCCTTCCTTCCTTCCTTCCTTCTCTACACAGGATTATTAAATTTAATTTACAATACAACTGGATACAGTGTTGCCTGGATACAGTATCTATGAGTTGTGTAAAGATCAAATGGGACCCAAAATGAGAATTTAGTCTTCATCAAAACTGAAAGAAAGTCCCCATTTTTCAGATATTGTTCCAGTGAAAAGAATATTGTACCCAGGAAGATTTAGTACAAGGATAGTTTTATGTTCGGTCCCGTGGGCACATTCAAAGGCTTAGATTGAATTCTCAAAATGGCTGCCTTGCAAGGGTGCCTGTTTAATTTCAAAAAGGCATCCAAAGCTGGCCTGCCTGTTTATGAGAGACAAACAACATGGGTTTTATTATTTGTTAACTGACACATCAGTTACTTTGTATTTTAATCTGCTTTATATTCTTTCTTTTAAAGTGACGTTCAAGATTTATTAGCCTTGTAACATTTCCTAAACTGATAAACAAGCTGGAGACTAACTCCAGACAAGAAAAGTTTGTTCGTACAAATTAGCTTATCTCTTTTCAGAACCCTAAACAACCTTTCTCCTTACAATTTATTCCCCTTCAGACCTCATTTTAATAAACATGCACGCTATTATCCAGTCCAATCAACTGTCCTCTTTCAGATTTCTTTGTTATGATATAACTATAAAAGGGACGTAAGCTAAAGATCAGGGTTCCATCTATCACTGAAGCCTGAGTCCTGTCTCATCCGTTCCCCTTATCTAACAAAAATGATCTTCCTGTCTCGGTGTGTCTCATTGGAAAATATGCACGCCGAGGCACGAGCCTGAAAAAGCCATATTTCGCCATTAGTTGTGAAATTTATCAGAAAACCAACAGGAAAACTTCCTCTCAGCCATTCTTTCTGACTATTTTCAGGATTTGTTTTTCCATTCCCAAGTCAGCTCTTTCTCCTTTTATCTTCTCAGAGTGCTTATGAGCTCCATCTTCTTGTGAAGTCACTCAAAAGTTGAAAAGCAGTCATACGAGAAGCAGGAACCTTAATACATGCTGGCATAGGTTGGGGCCATGGAGAGGATCAAAATAAGGACACTTTCCAGTTTTAATCAAATGAGCAGAGCTGGCAGCAGAATAGGACAGGGAGGAGGTTGGGGAGGAACATGGGCCAGTTCTGGAGGCTGGGGAAGGCTCTGACGAGGGCTCTGTGTTGGAGGCAGAGGTGAGGCCGAGGCCGTCTGGCAGTTCTCAGCTGCCTTCGGAGTCAGACATCAGTGAGGCAGAGGAACAGCTGGAGCCTGTTCCCAGTATGCGCATGCGCAGAGCTGCCAGAAGAAAAGAACAGCTAAGAAATCAGGGTCAACTGAGGAGTAAAGCCGCAGGTGGAAGGTGATTGGCCCCTCCCATAGGAAATAAAAGAGGAGCGAAAGGGGAGTGGGCTTTAGCAGGAAACAAATTAATTTATTCATTCGTTTCAGGAGTGTGAAGATCTGTCCGTGAATCTCAGAGACTCTGTGCCAAGTCTTTCCTTGCACACAACTGTGTTTGGAAAAATATTTGCATGGCAGCTTTCCAAGCTAGATAAGGTCTGTGGTTATAAATTCACCTTTGAAAGACTGTTTGCTTTGCCAGGGACCAGGGATCTGCTTCGTGCTTTTTGGGGAAGCCTAGGTCAGAACAATAGGTAGTTCTCGACTTACAACCACAACTGAGCCCAAAACTTCGATTGCTAAGCAAGACAGTAGTTAAGCGAGTTTCTCCCCATTTTATGATGTTTTTAGCCACGGTTGTTAAGTGAATCATTGCAGCTGTTACGTTAGTAACCCGGTTGTTAAGTGAATCGGGCTTCCTCATTGACTTTGCTCATCAGAAGGCCACAAAAGGGATCGCATGATCCATTTGCAACCGCAATAAATACATGCCAGTTGCCAAGTGTATGCATTTTGATCATGTGACCAAGGGGATGCTGCAGTGGTCATAAGTCTGAAAAATGGTCATACATCATTTTTTCCAGTGCCATTGTAATTTCAAATGGTCACTAAACAAATGGTTCTGAGTAGAACAGTAGTGAGTTGCAGGCAGTACGCCCTGGTACAGGCGTACCGGAGCCTGCCCGGAGCACTGGATACCGTTCCGTTCCGGTGCTCCGGAGGGCCCACCCGCCCTCCCGAGCTCCTTACTGGTCTTTTAAGTCTTTGGTGCTTCAGCGCATGAGTACAGCACGTACAGTGCCTGCGCAACACTCCACTGAGCAGCTGGAGCATCGCAGAAGCACTAAGACGCATGTGCGCACTGCGTGTGTCCATGTGGACGCCGCCGGGCCCTTTCCAACCATACCGGTTGGAACGGGATCTGGAACCCACCCCTGGAGTGGAAGACTATTTGTATTTGGTGTGACAAAACATGAAGAACATTAGTAGAATGTACATATTCTGATGCATTGAATGTATTCAATGAATCGGATTTCTGAAAACTATCCTAATAAGTGACGCAGTCCAGTTTTTTCTCAGAGTTTAATTGGACCCTGAAAAGCAAAGCCAAAGCTTTCAGAAGTCCACGATTGAAAAAGCACCTTTTCCCCTCATGTCCATGTGGGAAAAAACCAAGCATTAATACAGACAGATGCTGGATTTGGAGATTCATTGATGTAATATTTATATACTGGCTTTATATGCAGGTTGCTTCTGGAGTTCAGAAGTAGCACTGGATTCGGTTAATCAGAACTGCTACCGTTGGAGATAATAGGACTTAATTTAGTGATTATAATTAATTAATATTGATGTAATAAAATATAAAATAATCTGTGGAGCATTGCGTGAGTACCTTGGAGTAAATGCCAACCCCTGATAAAGAGCAAAAACAATTTTGAAACAAACCATTAAAAAGGAAGCAGCAGAACTGGATAACAATGAAATCTCAAACAATTTAAACAGATGGCAGGTTAAATTAAAATTGCTTTAATTTAACCGCAAGTGCAAAAAAGCAGGGCTAAATAAAATGAAGAACAAATTGCGCTCTTTATTAACTTGAAAAGGAACACACTAACGTTTAATCTGCAATAAGGAACAGATCCTTGAAATAGGAAGCAGGTGTTGTAAGCTGTCATGGGAGATCTTGGTTACAAAGCCTAGCATGTGTGTGGGTATACACACCCACACGTCCACTTATTTATTTAAAACAAGCTTGCCTTGGAAAGGTGGCCTCCAAATCATAATAAATGAAGAAGAAACTGCAATAAATAAACAAATATTTCAACCTTTTCAGCTAAGATAGGGAGAAGAAGTTGCAAAATAGCAGAGCTTCAATAGCTTCACTTTTGAACACCCTGTCAACTTGTTTTGACCTCACAACTAAAAAGGCTGTTATGTTACAAAAACAGATCCAGCCAGAAGAAAGTCAAATACTTCATACTAATGAATTAACGAGGAGGAGGAGGAGGAGGGAGGGAGGAGGATAGGAGAAGAAGAGGAGGAGGAGGAGGAAGAGAAGGAGAGCGGGAGGAGGGGGGAGGAGAAGAGGAAGGGGAAAAAGAAGTAGAAGGAGAAGAGGAGGAGGAGGAGCAGGGGAGGAAGAAGAGGAGGAGGAGAAGAGGAGGAGGGGAGGTGAAGGAGGAGAAGAAGGAGAAGAGGAGGAGGGGAGGTGGTGGAGGAGAAGGCGAAGGAAAAGAAGAAGGAGAAGAGGAGGAGGAGGAGTCTGGAGGTGGAATCAAGAGAGGAATGAGCCTGGAATCATTACATTCCCACAAGTAAACCAAGTCCAGCCCCCTAGAATTCCATCGACTCTTATCTAGCACCAATTTAGTGCTGACTGTTAGTTGCCCAGATTCTTGTGAGTTGGCATGAGCAATAAATCAGCTTCACTGGAACTTAATGCGTAACTCTAATTCTTTGTGGCTGACACTAACATGCCTGCTTCCAGCCTCTGGAGGGCCTCCGGAGCCGGGGGAAAGCAGTTTTCACCCTCCCAGAGACTCGGGGAAAGCCTCTGGAGCCTGGGGAAGGCGAAAACGCCCCTCCCCAGTGCTGCAGGAGGCCGACTAGGCCACGCCCACCATGGCCATGCCCACCCAGCAACCACACCCACCATGGCCACGCCCAGCCAGGACCTAGTAGAGGACCCGTTGCTGAAATTTTTGAAGCCCACCCGAGTCCATTGTAACTTCAACCTGTTGCTAAGCAACTGGCTGTAAACCTGTACGAGAATGAATGGCAATTCTATCACAGTTTCGAGAATCCTACACCTTAAATATTGAATATTAAAAAGCACAGCTTTTGCAATTCTTGCTTCCTTACTTCTGCCTTGCTATGAAGGGGTGGATGGACATGACTGCAAGTAGACCTCAATTCACATCAGTTCATTTAGTGGCCGTTTGAAGTTATAACGGTATACTGGAAAGAGTGACTTATTGGCTGCTTTTCACACTTAAAATTCAGATGCTTGGCCACTGGCCGGTATATATGCCGGTTGCAGTGTCCTGGGGTCATGTGATATAAATAAATGTGATCTCGTTTTGCAGCCTTTTGACAAACAAAATCATTGGGGAAGCCAGATTCATTTAACGACCGTATTACTAACTTAAGAACTGCACTGATTCGTTTAACAACTGTGGCAAAAAGGTCATAAAATGGGGCGAAATTCACTTAACAACTGTCTCGCAACATAAATTTTGTGCTCAATTGTGGTCGTACATCGAGGACTTCCTATACTCAGACTCCACGAGAAAAAAACAGTTTTAAGAAGTCTCTGAAAGACTCTGAGAATAAGAATACACTTTGAGGTTGTTCATGAGGACTAGTGGTACGGATAGAAAATGCAGTCCCTCCTGTCATATCTCTTGATAGGCAGGGATCTTCAGCAGGCTACCGAACTTCTGTAGCCATAGCAGTTTTATTATTACAGTCAGCTGCCGCAATTAAATGCAATTATAACATAATTAGGATGAAAAGGTATGAACGATTATTTAAAAAGTTATTATAAAATATCTAAAATATACAGAGTTAATTTCCTAAAGTACTGAAATGATTAAACAAGTTATCAATCACTTAAATAAAAGGCCTGAAATGCTTAAAATTTTAATTCGGTGGTGATGGATTTTTTTTTAAGCTAGCTAATTGATAACTCTAGTAACGGAGGCATAAATGACTGTAAATGTGTTAGCAAACTTTGACCGCTACTTAACATTATAAAGTCATGCAAGGTTAAAATTAAATGGTGAAGGACTTTGCCTCCCACACTTGGAAAACTCATAATAAATAGCAGCGGTGATCAGGCAAAATTTGGTAATCTTTGAAGCGTCTGTTAGAAGAAAGAATAAAATTGGTATCTGTATTACTGTGAATTGGTTGTTACTAGGATAAAAGTATTAAGTTCAAGGGTACGAATTACATCAGTAATGGTGAACCTTTTTGTAAAGGTGTGCCAAAATTGTGTGCGTGCACACTATTGCACCCATACGCATGCCCACACCCACAATTCAATGTGCCTCGCCCACCTGCGCATGAGCACACAGCCTCTGCCGCACAGGAGGGGAGGTGTTTGCCATCCCCAGGCTCCGGAGGCTTTCCTGAAGCCTGGGGAGGCGAAAACGGCCTCCCCCCGCCCTCCGGGAAGCCGAAAATCAGCTGGCCGGTGTGCACATGCATGCTAGTGCATGACAGCTGGTGTGATGGCAGATATGGCTCCACTTGCCACCTGTGGCACGCATGCCATAGGTTTGCCATCATGGCACTACATGGTCCTTCTTCATTGGTTTGCCATTGTTTCTTTCTTCCAGAATTGCAGAAGGTAAGAGATTGAGAATGGCCAACATACAGTCACTTCTGGGTGTTGGATACAAAATATTGGTATTTTGATGTATGTGTCAACTCTGAAGCTGGCCTGTCCGAGGCCATCTTGGAGGCTTCAAGGCTGCCACAACGGTGCTGAGGGATAGGGAGGGGGCAATAGAGATAGCTGGGGTTTTGTAGCCAAAACAAAATAGTTTCCCCTGAGAACCAAGGACATTCCCACAGGTGGCTGAAAAGAGGAGGAGTGAAGTTTCCAAGCAACCGGACAGCACCTTGATTGGACCATGTGATTGATTGTTTGGGAAAGGGGGAAAAATCTTTACTTTTAACTAGGTGAAAACCACAGGAACCCTTAGAGTCGGTTTTCACCACTCTGTGCCAATATGATACGTCCAATAAAGCTGTTCTTGGAGGAAACTGCATGCCTCGGAGTTCTGTTTGCTCAGAGTGTATTACTGGGAACCCTTGACAGTATGTCGAAAAGATAAAGATAAGGCTTAACTTGCTTTATAAGTCTAGGTCTGTGATGGCAAACTTATGGCACGCGAGCCGTTGCCCTGTCAGCTGCAGGGCGCATGTGCGCTCTGGCCAGCTGATTTTCGGCCGTTTTTTTGCCCTCCAGAAGCTCCAGGGAAGCCTCCGGAGGGAGAAAAACGACCCATTGGGCAACCCAAAAGTCCGTTCCCGAACTTCCGGTTTGCATGTTGGGCCATTTTTGCCCGCCCCAGGCTCCTAGAAAGTCTCTGGAGCCTGGGGAGGGCAAAAAACAGACCTACGGGGCCAGTGGTGGGTTTCACAAATTTTTAGAACCTCTTCTATAGGTGTGGCCTGCTTTGTGGGAGTGGCTTGCTGGCCATGTGACCGGTGGGAGTGGCTTGCTGGCCATGTGATCAGGTGGGAGTGGCTTGGCAGTCATGCTACTGGGTGGGTGTGGCCAACTTGCAAAATGTGGTGAAACTCACTTAACAATGCTCTTGCTTAACAGCCAAAATGTTGGCTCAGAAACTCTGGCATTTGAAGCACGCAAGTCTTAAAGCTGTCAAGTTACAAGACCCTTGCACCTCTAACCCTTTAGATAAAAAACCCCAGGGGTGTTCAAACTTGATAGCTTTAAGACTTGTGGACTTCAACTCCCAGAATTCCTCCTCCAGTCATGTTGGCTCAGGAACTCTGGCATTGAAGTGTGCAAGTCTTAAAGCTGTCAAGTTACAAGACCCTTGCACCTCTAACCCTTTAGAAAAAAAACCCCAAGGGTGTTCAAACTTGACAGCTTTAAGACTTGTGGACTTCAATTCCCAGAATTCCTCCTCTCATTCTTCATCTTGATGATGTGTGGACGGCTGGGGGGAGGGAGCTTGAACCGGTTGTAAACGGCACTATAGATTTGTGGAACCTCTTCTATAGAAGAGGTTAGAACTGGCAGGAACCCACCCCTGTACAGGGCCCACCAGAAGTTGGAAAACGGGCCATTTCTGGTCTCTGGGGACCTCTGGGGGAGCGGGGGAGGCTTTTTTCGCTCTCCCCAGGCTCTAAGAAAGCCATGCGCGCACGAGGCATGGTGTGGGGGGAGGGGCATTAAATTATAGGAGTGGGCATGCATGCCTGAATGATAGCACGCACATGCTTTTGGCACCTGAGGTGAAAAAGGTTCACCGTCCCTGGTCTAGGTCAAATATCTGCTATTTTATTTCCAAAAGAGATTTCTCATAGCCAGTCAAGACTGCAAATCGAGTGGAATATCCACAAAATCCTAGACCAGACATTATTTTAATTAACCATGAGGGGGAAAATATACAGGTGGCCCATGACTGACGTCCACAATTCAGCCTGACATTTCAGTCGCTAGGTGAGATATTTGTTACTGTGATTCACATTTGCTGAGTGAATTTTGCCCTTCCTTGCCACGGTTGTTAAGTGAATTGTTGTGTTCTCCAGTTACGACCAGTCAATATCAATCAAGCCGGATGATGGTTTTTATTGGCTCACGCGCGGAGGCGTTCTGGCCTTCAATCAAGCCAGATGATGGTTTTTATTGGCTCACGCGTGGAGGTGTTCTGGCGGGAGAATGGCAACGTTCTAATTGGTTAATGGTTTGACAGCTACCATATAAATAGCCGTCAAACCAAGGGGTTCCGTTGTGTTGTGTTAATGTTCTGAGTTTAATAAAGACCGTTGAATGCAGAATCGCCTCAGTCGTTCCTCACTACTACAGAGAAGCTAACATGAGTCACTGCAGTTGTTAAGTTAGTAACATGATCATGTGACCATGGGGATGCTTCGACGGTCGTAAGGATGAAAACCTGTTCCTAAGCCACTTTTTTTCCAGCGCCGTTTTAACTTTGAACGGTCACTAAATGAGCCGTTCTAAGTCAAAGACAACCTGTCTTCAGCAAACAAGCTCATTCATGCAGTAGATGTGAACTGTATTTCAAGCCTCAATCTCGGATGAAAATAATAGAGATTTGAATCCCTAGAGGGCCACATTGTATAAATCTTAACAGATTAACCGAGTTGGAAGGGATCTTGTAGGTCATCTAGTCCAACCCCCTGCCCAAGCAGGAGACCCTAAATACCATTTCTGACAGATGGCAGTCCAGTCTCTTATACAATACAATAGCAGAGTTGGAAGGGACCTTGGAGGTCTTCTAGTCCGACCCACTGCCTAAGCAGGAAATCTTATACCGTTCCAGACAAATGGCTATCCAACATCTTCTTAAAGACTTCCACTGTTGGGGCATTCACAACTTCTGGAGGCAAGCTGTTCCACTGATTAATTGTTCTAACTGTCAGGAAATTTCTCCTCAGTTCTAAGTTGCTTCTCTCCTTGATTAGTTTCCACCCATTGCTTCTTGTTCTACCCTCAGGTGCCTTGGAAAATAGTTTGACTCCCTCTTCTTTGTGGCAACCCCTGAGATATTGGAAGACTGCTATCATGTCTCCCCTAAGCACCTGTTGCCCAAAAGCAACAGATGCTATCTTTCAATTCACCCAGTGTCGGGCTTAAGGAATGACTTCATATAGCTCATATAATTGCAGAAATGTCATCAAGACGTATAGTAAAGTTGCAATCCTACAGATGTATTTGAAAGTAGAACCATTAACAGAATAACACAGTTCGAAGGGACTTTGGAGGTCTTTTTCTTTTGGGAATATATTTTTATTATTTTTACATTTAAAACAATGCAGTACCGCGAAGTCGAAGTGACCATACATTCACATTATATACAGCTAGTCTCAACCATTAACTATTAGCCTACTTAATAAATGGTCTATCCTTCTGTCCAATCACAATATATGCAGTTTGTTCCAGTCTTGTCACCTTGTCTTATACCAAGGGACTTTGGAGGTCTTCTAGTCCAACCCCTGCTCAAGCAGGAAACCTTGTCCCATTTCAGATAAATGTTTGTCTAATCACCTCTTAAAAACCTCCAGTGATGGACAGTGGTGGGTTGCTAACCGATTTATTACCGGTTTGCTCATGCTCGCATGCGCACCCTCGCAGCAACCCATCCGGGCAGGTGGGCGGAGCCTTCCACCGCCGCTACTACTGGTTCAGCTGAACTGGGCCGAACCAGGAGCAACCGACTTCTGGTGATGGAGGATCCACAACTTCTGGAAGCAAGTCATTCCACTGCTTAATTGTTCTCCTTTGTTCTCGGTTGCTTCTCTCCTTGGTTAGTTTTCATCCATTGCTTCTTGTCCTGCCCTCAGGTGCTTTGGAATGTGGGTTGACTCCCTCTTCTTTGTGGCAGCCCTTCAAACATTGGAACACTGCTATCATGTCTCCCCTAGTCCTTCTTTTCACTAGACTAGACAAACCCAATTCCTGCAACCGTTCTTCATATGTTTTGGCCTCTAGCTCCCTAATCATTCTTGCTGCCATTCTCTGCACTCTTTCCAGAGTCTCTACATCTTTTTTTTAAAAAAATAATGTGGTGACCTGTGAGAATGTTTTCAAATGAATATACCCAGGATTGTGTGCTAAGAGTATGAATCAAAGTTCATTTCCCACCAGTGACCTATTGACTCACCCAAGCACTATTGTGCAAAAGAAGAGTAAGGAAGGCAATACTGCATTTCATTTCATTCCAGAATCAGATGAATGAGAGCATGAAAATGTTATAAGTTACAGACGGAGAAATGGTCCTACTCGGGAGTAAAATAGCACTTAGTACGGTAGGGTTTATTTTGGTCAACATCCACTGATTTATGTTGTCAAAACTGTCAATGACAAGAGTCCTTGACAGTTGGGAATCAGAATTGTGCCCAGTTTTATGGCCTCATTGTCATGAGGGAATTGTAGCTGTTGCTAAGTGAGTCAGGTGGTCCTTAAGTAAATCCTGCTTCCCCTGTTGATTTTGCTTGTTGGAAGCCAGGTGGGAAGGTCACAAATCAGGTGATCACCTGAGACTAGGATACTGCAATCATCATGAATACATGTTGGTTGACACCCCTGGTGGAGCAGTGGCTAAATGCGGTATTGCAGGCAAACTCTGCCCACTGAGTTTGATCCTGACCGGCTCAAGGTTGACTCAGCCTTCCATCCTTCCGAGGTCGGTTAAATGAGGACCCAGTATGTTGAGGGCAATATGCTGACATTGCTGTTTCATTAGTGTAGTAATTGGGAGGGGGAATAGAAAGGAGCAGAATTGTAGAATGTGTTATTGCCATTCCTTTCTTAGAAGCCCAAGGTCATCTTTTGTCTCCGCACCTCTGCACCTGACCGGAACTAGATGGGTGGAGATGCCAGCGTGGCTGAAGAAGATTGGACCATGTGATGGATTGATGGGTGTGGGGATAAGATCATGAACTTTCAACTGGGTGGAATCCCAGGAAGCTTTTAGATTTGGGATTCCACAGTTTGTTGCCAACATGTCTGTCTTATTAAATTGGAACTTTAAGGATAGCTCTGCCTTGGACTCTGATTTAATTCTGCATGATATTTGGAACGCTGACACAAACTTGATTTCACTGAGGGCCGCGTCAGGGTTGGGTTTGACCTTGTGGGGGGCAGGGGGCATGGCCAGGGGGCGTGGCCAGGGTGGGTGTGGCCTGATCAACGTCACTCATGTTGGAGGTACCTGTGGTGGCCCGAGTACTCAGTCAGCGAAAATGGGCTCCCAAGCTGAGTCACCATGAGCCAGTCCTTTGCTGTTTCCAAGGCGGCCCTGAGGGCCATATCTAAGCACCATGCGGGCTGGATCCGGCCCCTGGGCCTTGAGTTTGACACCCCTGGTCTAAGTGCTATTGCCATTGCTATGCTGGTGGCCAGACGTCCACATTTTCATCATGAGATTGGGGGATGCTGCCACCATTGTAAGCAAGAGGAGTGGTTGCAAGTCCCTTTCTTCACTGCTGCCAGTTGCTAAATGAACGGTCGTAAATCGAGGATTATCTGTAATTTTAATTCATTACAAATTAATGCAAGTTAAAGGACTGGAGGCTAAAACGTATGAAGAGCGGTTGCAGGAACCGGGTATGTCTAGTTTCATGAAAAGAAGGACCAAGGGAGACATGATAGCAGTCTTCCAATATCTCAGGGGTTGCCACAAAGAAGAGGGAGTCGAACTATTCTCCAAGGCACCTGAGGGTAGAACAAGAAGCAATGGGTGGAAACTAATCAAGGAGAGAAGCAACCTACAACTGAGGAGAAATTTCCTGATAGTGAGAACAATTAATCAGTGGAACAGAAGTTGCCTCCAGAAGTTGTGAATGCCCCAACACTGGAAGTCTTTAAGAAGATGTTGGATAGCCATTTGTCTGAAACGGTATAGGGTTTCCTGCCTAGGCAGGGGGTTGGACTAGAAGACCTCCAAGGTCCCTTCCAACTCTATTCTATTCTATTCTATTCTATTCTATTCTATTCTATTCTATTCTATTGTACTCTACTCTACTCCACTCCACTCCACTCCACTCCACTATATTCTGTTCTATTAATTTAGCCTCACTCATAAGCCTCCCATCCCCTTTTGTGCTGGTATTCACAGTGAAGGTCATTAGGAAAAAAAGAGTTCCATCGCCTTGATTATAAAATTAAATTGGATGGGAGGTGGGGCATGCAAGAAACGGAGTATCTAAGATTGGAGGGGTGAGGGAATCTATTTTTGCGAGGCTTTCCCACCCCTTCCCCATCTCTCTTAAGCCTATATAACTCGCTACAACTTTAGCACCACACACACACACACACACTGCCGCCAAGTGTACACCCACCCACACACGCCTGTTGTGGTTTCTCTGCTCAGATGGAAATTACTGCATGGAACTCGGGAGTCCTGGTGTGTTAGGGGAAATTAATATGCGCTGTCTCCACAGAATGGAAATGAAGGCATAACACTTTATTTCCATGATTAGTTGCGCTGTGTGTGAGCTTGTAGTAAGAGTACCTCGGTTAGAATGTGTGCCTTGTGCTGTTCCCTTTGCTCCCACCCAGCCTGCTGGTATCCCACATCTAGTTTTTAATTTATCTGCCCAGTAAAACCTTGTACCGCTGTCATTAAAAAATAATAATAATAAATCTGAAAATTCCAGAAAGTTGACTTTTGCATTCTGCAACATATACCATATCATATCTGTTCTGATTTTCTTTCACATTTGTGTTGTGGCCCGCCAGCGGCCAGCAAAGCTAGCAGCAGATTCAGACAGTGAGGAGGTTGGGGAGGAAACTGGGCCAGTCCTGGAGTCTGGGGAAGGCTCTGACGAGGGCTCTGTGTCGGAGGCAGAGAGGGGGCCAGAGCCTTATGCCAGTTATCAGCTGCCTTCGGAGTCAGAGATCAGTGAGGCAGAGGAACAGCTGGAGCCTGTTCCCAGTGTGTGCATACGCAGAGTTGCAGAGACGAAGGGAACAGCTAGACTACCTGTATAAGAATTTAGTCACAAGGTGCAGAAGAGAAGTGGATTATCTAGACCTCCTCCTGTCAGATTCAGCCCAGATATTTGGTCACACTAGTGGGTTAACTTTGTTGGCATGAAGCCCTATTAAATCTCTCAATAATAATAATAATAATAATAATGTTGAATTTATTAGCCGCTCCCTTTCCAAGCAGGACTCGGGGCGGCGTACACTAGAAACATATAAAACATAACACATGTGTACAAACACATAAATATACATATATACAAAGACATACACGTACGGAGGAGGTAATAAATTACAACATTTAGACAATTAAAACCATTTGCATACCCCCATAATAAAACCCAATATACAATAAAAAATTTAAAATTTAAAAGACAGTCGGGAAAAAACGGAAAAAAAATTACGGTTGAGCCAGGCCAGATAGTTGGAAAAGGTGGGTCTTCAACTGTACACGGAAGGAGCGGAGATCGGAAATAATCCTGATGTCACGGGGGAGGTCATTCCACAGGGCTGGGCCCATCACAGAGAAGGCTCTGCTCCTGGGTGTCGCCCCCCGACACTGTTTGGAGGACGGCACCCGGAGAAGTCCCTCTCTGTGTGAGCGAATTGGTCGTAGGGATGTGTGGGGCAGGATACGATCCTGCATGTAACTAGGTCCTGAGCCATGAAGCGCTTTAAAGATCATAATCAAAACCTTGAAACGCACTCGGTAGACCACAGGAAGCCAGTGCAGCTCGCGCAGGAGAGGTGTTACAGGGGAGTATCTAGTCCTCCCCATAATCACCCGCGCGGCCGCATTCTGGACCAACTGTAGTCTCCGAGTGCATCTCAAGGGAAGCCCCATGTAGAGAGCATTGCAGTAGTCCAGGCGAGACGTCACTAGCGCATGGGTGACTGTGCGTAAGGCATCCCGGTCCAATAAGGGGCGCAATTGGCGCATCAGGCGGACCTGATGGAACGCCCCCCTTGCCACGGCTGTTACATGGTCATCCATGGACAGCCGGGCATCTAGGAGGACGCCCAAATTGCGCACCTGTTCCATGGGGGCTAGTTGCACGCCCCCAATGGCCAGAGATGGAAGCACCTGGTTGAACCGGGGGGCCGGAAGCCACAGCCACTCCGTCTTGGAAGGGTTGAGTTTTAGTCGGTTGCCATCCATCCAGACCCGTACGGCCTCCAAACACCGGGACATCATTTCGACGGCCTCATTGGGGTGGTTCGGGGTGGAAATGTATAGCTGAGTATCATCAGCATACAGATGATATCCCACCCCAAAACCACGGATGATCTCGCCCAGCGGTTTCATGTATGTGTTGAACAGGAGAGGCGAGAGCACCGATCCCTGTGGCACTCCACATGTGAGTGACCTCCGGGTCGAACTCTGCTCCCCTGCCAACACACGTTGCGTCCGGTCAGAGAGAAAGGAGCCAAACCACCGTAGAACGGTGCCCCTGACTCCCAACCCCTCTAGCCGGTGCAACAGGATACCATGGTCGATGGTATCGAACGCCGCCGAGAGATCTAATAGGACCAGGATAGAGGAACAACCCCTATCTCTGGCCCTCCAGAGATCATCCACCAATGCGACCAAGGCCGTCTCCGTGCTGTGCCCGGGACGGAAGCCGGACTGGCGCGGGTCTAGATAATCATTTTCCTCCAGGTGACGTGGGAACTGCTGTACCACCACACTCTCTACAACCTTCGCTAAGAAAGGAAGGTTTGAGACTGGACGATAATTGACTAGGTCCGTTGGGTCCAGGGAAGGCTTCTTGAGCAGGGGCCTCACCACCGCCTCTTTCAAGGCGGCCGGTAGAGACCCCTCACCCAACGAGGCATTCACTAGGCCCAGGAGCCAGTCACGCGTAACCTCCCAGGATGCCAGTACAAGCCAGGAGGGACACGGGTCCAATAAACATGTGGTGGGTCGCAGACGTCCACGCAACCTGTCCAAATCCTCGATGGCAACCGAGTCAAACTCCTCCCAAAGCGGTCCCTCAAGACTCGCCACGGGCGTCTCTACTGGACCACTGAAAGGGGCCCATCCCATCCGGATTTGAGCGACTTTGTCCTGTAGATATTTCCCAAACTCCTCTGCTCTGCCCTGTAAAGGGGCTTCCCGCGGTCTCTCAGACAAGAGGGAGCGAGTCACCCGAAACAGGGCGGCAGGGCGGTTATCTGCGGACGCAATAAGAGCGGCGCAATGTTGACGTTTGGCCGCTCTTAATGCCACGAGGTACGTCCTCAAATAGGCTCGTGCCTGTGCTCGGTCAAATTCGGAACGGGAGGATCTCCAACGACTCTCTAGGCGTCTCTTGTGGCGTTTCATCACCCTTAGCTCCTCGGTAAACCAAGGGGCCAGGGTGGTTCGTCGCCGCAGGAGAGGCCGCAAAGGCACCACCCGGTCTAGGGCCCCGGTAGTCGCACTATTCCATGCGTCTACCAGGTCCTCCACTCGGGGGCGGGTCAGGTCCACAGGAGGTGGCCCAAGCTCCGTCTGGAACCTATCTGGTTCCATCAGGCGCTTGGGGCGGAACCATCTAATACCTTCCGGTTCCGCCTCCCCGCAGCGGGGGGTAGCACCAGGGAAGTCAAGCCGGAGAAGTGAGTGGTCTGACCATGACAGGGGAGTAATAGTTGGATCCCCTATTCCCAGATCACTCGTCCACTGGCCAGAGACAAAGACAAGGTCCAGTGTGTGGCCTCCCTCGTGAGTAGGGCCCTGAATTAATTGGGTCAGGTCCATGGCTGTCATGGAAGCCATGAACTCCCGAACCCCCTCAGACGCTTCTCCCATCGACGGCAGGTTAAAATCCCCCATCACTAAAAGTTTGGGGGTCTCAACCGCCACCGATGAGATCAGCTCGAGGAGTTCAGGCAGGGCCGCTGATGTATAGCGAGGAGCCAGGTATACTATCAGCAGGCCCAACTGCCTCCCAGGGCCCCATCTCACGACAAGGGACTCACACCCGGATGTCTGCGGCACCGTGAACTCTCTCGGCTCCAAGTCTTCCCGGATAATCACTGCTACCCCACCGCCCCTTCCCTGGGCCCGAGGCTGGTGAAATGCTCGATAACCCGGCGGGCACATTTCCACGAGGGGTAAGCCTCCCTCGTGGCCCAACCAGGTCTCAGTTATTCCTGCGAGGTCCGGCTCCCCCTCCAAAATTAGATCGTGGATGAGGGGGGCCTTATTGACAACGGACCTCGCATTGCATAACAGCAGTCTCAGGCCTTGGGTCTGTAGATCCTGACCACCTAGTATGCAGGGGTTGGTACAAACGACCGGGAATGACCAAAAACCCCGGTCTCCCAACCGACTACGCGCTCTTGATCTGTCCTCGCACCTGCCCCTCCCCACGACCGTTGGTATCAAAAAGCCCTGCACAGGAATGCTATCTTCCTTCTCCTCCCCCACTCCGCTCCCTCCTCCTTCGACCACACCTAGATGCCTGGCTCTACCATCCCTCCTGACCTGTTCCCCCCCCTCCTCCCACCCCCCAACCCCAGGGTCCCTACAAATTCTTAAAAAATATTTTACTAAAAAACCCCTTAATTTGCGCTTCCTCCACCTCTCAGGGTTAATAAACCCATCCTCAAGGTGGGCCCTCGAAAGGGCTGAAGGCCAGACCTGCGAGAAAGGGGATTCCCGCAGCCGCAGTAATTCCGGCTTCGTGTACATAGAAATGGAATCATGGGGTACAGTTAGTTGGTAACTGGTGCTGAAGAAATAGATGTAAAATCATTTGTTTGTCGAGAAGGTTTTCCTGACCCAAGATGAAAGGGTGAGTTAATGGGCTAGTCGCCTCCCCGGGTTTCATTCAGGAGAGTTTCAAAATGGTGTAGGAACCGGCAAAGCAGATGTTAAAACGATGTTTAAAAAGCAGATATTTAAAAGATGTTTAAAAAGATGTTAAAAGCAAACGCCAAAGTCAAAATCAGAATAGTATCAAGGATTCAAACCTAGGTTCTAGGTTTGCCATTTAATTGTGTCTGCTCTGCTCTGAGAAACTTTAACCGGCTCACCCCTCCTTTAGCTGCTTCGTTCAGATCTTCCTCCGTCTCCCTTCTCGCCTCTCACACAACGAGGCAGTCCTCCAGGTTTCTGGCCAACGCCCCGGCTAGCACGCCCACACGCCAACACGCCAACACGCCAGCACGCCAACAGACCGACATGCTTGCCATCTTTCTCATCATCTTCCTGTCTCTCCAGCCTCTCCGCGCTTCTCCCTCTCGCCTCCCACACTCCGTTCTCTGTTTGGTGCCAGATGATCCGTTCCATGCTCCACGTCTGGCGCTCTCACCAGCCAGACGGGCAACCACAGCCAAACGAGACCCACTTCGTATCTCCGTTCTTCTCCGTTCCTCCGTTCCTCTCTAGCCGCCTGGCACTCAGCTCAGCTCCACACTCCACACTCCACACTCAGCTCCGCGCTCCACGCTCAGCTCCGCGCTCCACGCTCCCCATCTGGTGCTCTCACTAGCCAGATGGGAAGCCACAGCCAAGCAAACCATTCCACAACTCCTTCTCCACTCCATTCCATTCTCCTTCTCCACTCCATTCCATTCTCCATTCCATTCTCCGCCTAAGCGCTGGCGCGTTCGGCGTCCTCGGCGTCCTTCGGTGTTTCAGCTTCTCGCTAGCCAGCTGACCGCCCCAAACGCCCTGCCCGGCCCCTCCTGGCCAGGGCAAAATCGGGGGGTGGTCGTCGACAAAGCACGACCCTCAGAGTAGCATTAGGGGTCGGCAGCACCTCTCCCAGATGGAAAACCCCTCCGCAATTTTGCGGAGCTCACACGGCAGCCGCCATCTGCCTCGGAAGCTCCTCCTCCGCTCTCCCCAGTCCCCAGTACTATCAACCAAATTCTGCTTTTAAACTTCCTATGAGAGTTTAGCTTGAATAAGAGGTTTAAATGATGGGACCATCTTCGGCATGGCATTGTAGATCCTCAAATTGATTTTCATCTTTTTGTTTTATTAGCAATAAATCTTGACACCTCCCCAAAAAGACATGTAATCAGGGGTGGGCTTCAAAAATTGCAGCAACAGATTTGTTGCCTCGTTGCTTTGTGGGTGTGGCCTAGTCACGGAGAGGGTGGTGTTTGCCCTACCTGGGCTCCGGAGGATCTCTGGAGGCCAGAAACGGGTCCGTTTCTGGCCTTCCCGAACTTCCGGTATGCATTTTGTATTGTGGAAAAATGGGATTGTACAGAGTTAGATGATATGTAGCCATAACAAAATTCTTTCTAGAAAGCCAAGGTCATCCTTTGTCTTTGCACCTCTGCACCTGACCGGAACTGGATGGTTGGAAGCTGCCAGCATGGCAGTGGGAGATTGGACCATGTGGTGGACTTCTGGGTGTGGGGGGAAAGATCTTGAACTTTCAACTGGGTGGGAAAAACCGGGAAGCTTTCAGATTTGGGTTTTCCCAGATGTGCCAACATGGCTCTCTTCATAAATTGGAACTTTGAGCAATACTTTGCCTCGGACTCTGGTTTACTTTCGGATGCTATTTGGAACCCTGACAGGGCGGGGTGAGCATGGCCAGCCATTGGTGGCATTTGAGCATTCACCGAACTGGGAAGAATCCTAGTTAGAGGATCGCCTGAATCCATGCAAACCTCCAGCAGCCCATCCATGCATGTAATGTAGAGGCAAACAGGACCAGAACTTTCCTACTTCTTTTTACCAAACCATTGTAGGTTTGTGTCAAGTGACGCCAGCATCTTCCAAAACTCTTTGAACTAAATTCACATTGCATCATTTCTTTGTCTTCAAGTCAACGGGGTCATCTTTAGCAAAGCTGTTGACATCACCGATGCTTCTCTACATTGGGCAAGAAATGATTACAAATCCACATTAACGTTTTAAGGTTATTCTAATAGGAATAACCTTAAAAAAAAAAAGACGTTCTATTGGATTTTTAAAAAAATGTATTTGCAGATTTCTGCCTGGGGAGAAAGGCACAAGGCCATGTCACTCTTGACTGCAAGCTGGAAGTACTTCTCCCAACATTGGAAAGTTCATTTTAGATGTCTGTCTCCGCTCTTCTCTCCCTGGGAAAATAAAAGCTTGGAAAAGTTTGTAGGTTTTCTTTCCCAGTAGCATCCGTAATGGAGATGAATCGAAATAGTTACCTCAAGCCATGAATAAACTCTTGTCCATCATTCTGAATGTGGGATTTCCTTTTGTCTAAAAAAAAAAGTGAACTTCTCCTCAAAGTTTACTCAAGCATTTCATAGCGTGTCATCTGGAAAGCCCGAAAACCTCTGTGTAGAGAGAACTTTGTCTTCTGTTCCCATTCTTTGGCAAATCTGGCATTTGAAGCCCGCAAGTCTTAAAGCTGTCAAGTTACAAGACCCTTGCACCCCTAACCCTTTAGAAAAAACCCCCAGGGGTGTTCAAAGTTGACAGCTTTAAGACTTGTGGACTTCAACTCCCAGAATTCCTCCTCTCGCTCTTCAACTTGATGATGTGCGGACAGGCGGGGGGAGGGAGCTGGAACCAGTTCTAAACGGCATTATAGATTTGGGGAACCTCTTCTATAGAGGGGGTTAGAACTGGCAGGAACCCACCCCTGGTGTGTGCATAAAAAAGTTGAAAAAGCACCTTTGGGACAAAGTCAAGGATTATCTATATAGCCCTGACTTAGAGAAACATCTACAGTGTTTCCCCGAAAATAAGACAGGGTCTTATTTTCTTTTGACCCCTGAAATAAGCGCTTGGCCTTATTTTCGGGGAGGTCTTACTATTTTTGAGGTGCAGGAGGCGGCGAGTGTGGTCACTTCATGGCTGCTGCTGTGTTGCAATATTTTCAATGGAGGGCTTATTTTAGTGCATGCGCTCAAAAGCCCGATTGGTCTTATTATCCAGGGAGGTCTTCTTTTCAGGGAAAGAGGTTACTGCAGTGATGGCTAACTTTTTTATCCTCACATGCTGAAAGCACATGTTTGCACGCAACAGCATGTGTGCTCTGCCCACACCCATAATGCAATGCGCCCCATCCCCTGCGAATGCAGGTGCGGCACTTGTGCATGTGCGTGCATCTCCCACATGTGTGGTAGGGACCTAAACATCAGCTGGCTGGCAGGAGGCTCCATACTAGAGCTGAGCTGGCCGACTGCTCGCGTGCCCGCAGAGAGGCCTCTGTGTGCCACCTGTGCCATAGGTTTGCCATCATGGGGTTATGGTATACTTTGCTGCATTGGCGGTAGCTGGGATTTTCCCCAAACACAAGGCATCTTTTGTAGCATGCTAATCTGCCCCAGTGAGAAACAAAAGGGGATCAGGCCGATGAGTTGTACAAGGAGAGGCCCTTGCTGGTGGTTGAGCGTAATTAGGGACCGTCATCTTCAACTACCGGAAATTGGCACATCTGCTTTTTCAGGCTGTTGAGCCAACTGTGTTGTTGAGTGCACACCCTGGCAAGATGATGCAGCTTGGATGTACTCGGCAAAGATGTCTCTGCATAAATATTGACATAATTTTTCTTCAGGCAGCAGTGCTAGAAACAGCTGTTTTTAACACTTCTCCTCCCATGTGCAACTTTCTCTCCCCTCCCCTGATCTTGGGAAAGGCAAATTGACTTGAGATCCCCATGTTTGCTTCCTCTGCTGTTTTCTCTCACTTTCTCTCTCTCTCTCTCTCGCACGTGCTCACTTGGGGAGAATTCCCCCCCCCTTCCCCCCAGGCGCGCTAAATATTAGTTGATTTTGCATTAAAAATAGTGCAAAGACGACTTCTCCGCCCTGGCGCCCTTCTGATGTGCTGGGTTTCAACTTACAGAATACAGAATAATAGAGTTGGAAGGGACCTCGGCCTCCTGTGATGGAGCACCCAAAACTTTGGGACGCAAGCTACTCCATTGATTCATGGTTCTCAAGGACAGCAAATCTCTCCTTCATTCTAGATTAGATCTTTGTTAAGCTTCCATCCATTGCTTCTTCTCCTGCCCTCAAATGCTTTGGAGAATAGGTTGACCCCTTCTCTATGTGGCAGCCCCTCCAATATTGGAAGACTGCTATTGTCACCTCTAGTCCTTCACTTTGTTAAACAGGACAGTCCCAGTTCCCACAACCTAATCATCTCTGTTGCTCTTCTCGCCCTTTTTCTAGAGCAGGGGTCGGCAACCTTAAGCACTCAAAGAGCCACAAAGGTCCTAACCAGAAGCCCCCCGTTCAATTCTGGAGCTGACCGGAAGTCCTGTTCCCCCACCATAGAGTCTGCTCCTAGCATGGCATCCTTTTTCCTCTGATGACTGGAAGTCCAGTTCTCCCATCACAGAGTCTCCTCCTAGCATGGCATCCTTTTTCCTCTGATGACTGGAAGTCCGGTTCTCATGTCTAGGTTCACATTCCCTAACTCCGGTACCATCCTCTACATGTCACACACTCATATATTTGAATATCCTGTGTGAATTATCTTTTTCCTGTGATGATTCAGTCTAATGTTGGATGTTTGTCATTTCCTCTTTTGCAGAGACCAAGGTACTTTCTTCCCAGGCTAATTTCTTTTTATATCCAGCAAGCTTCCCCCCCCCCCCCCGGTGTTTGTATACATTGCTCTTGAAATATTGTTTTAAATTCGATTTCAATACACTTAAAATTTCTCTGAGAGGGACTCTGAGTGGTGTACACATAAAATTAAAAACAAAACATTAAAAAAAAAAACCTGCAGATAACATTCACTCCCCAGCTGTTCTTGTTAGGGATCATTACAGACTGTACAGTTATAGAGACTAATTTGATTCTGAATTTAACAACGGCAGCAAGATTGCTGGCGGCACAGTACTGGAAGAAGGAAGAGTTGCCTACTATTCAAGAATGGACGTTAAACTTAGCAGAGATGGCCAAAATTTCAGCATATCTCAAGGACCACTCAGATGAGAAATGCAAGTTGGAATGGAGAAGATGGATTGAATATATCCAAAATAAATATCGGATTAAGAAATTCCAATTAGCTTATGAGTGAAAGAACAAGGATTGTTATAATTTATCTAAAGTAAGCTTAACAAAAGAAGAGTTAAAGTACAAGAGGAGGAAGATGTTAAAGTTAGTTAGCTTATGTTAGCGTACGATTGTTAAATGTTTATACCCTGTATTTTGCTCTGGGAGGTTGTGGGGAGGGAGGGTTGGAGGGGGGGTGGGATCGGGGTGGAGGGGGGTGGGATCGGGGTGGAGGGAGGGGAGGGGAAGGGGATATATTTGTAAAATTTATTAAAACTCTTTAATAAAAAAATAAAGAAATAATAATAATAGTAGTACTAGTAGTAGTAGCAGCAGCAGCAACAGCAAACAATGTCATCAATGAATGGAAAGGCAAAGTGCTAACCAACCCCAGGTCTACTTGCTCCTCTGTTCAAGGCTACAGTGCCACGTCTACATGACTTTCAGGAGGGGGCATGTGTTGTGGCCTGCCAGCAGAGCTGGCAGCAGATTCAGACAGTGAGGAGGTTGGGGAGGAACATGGGCCAGTCCTGGAGTCTGGGGATGGTTCGGACGAGGGCTCTGTGTCAGAGGCAGAGAGGGGGCCAGAGCCGTCTGACAGTTATCAGCTTCCTTCAGAGTCAGACATCAGTGGGACAGACGAACAGCTGGAGCCTGTTCCCAGTGTGCGCATGCGCAGAGTTGCCAGACAAAGGGAACAACTAAGGAACAAGGGCCGACTCGGGAGTAAGGCCACAGGTGGACGGTGAATGGTCTCTCCCATGGGGAATAAAGAGGAGCGAAAGGGGAGCGGAGTTTGCAGGAGACAATTAATTCAATTCATTCGGGTGAAGATCTGTTCCTGACTTCTTGCCCAGTAATTGCTGCTACAGAGTGGCATTTGGAAAATATCAGCCTGACAGCTCTCCAAGCCTTATCAAGGTCTGTAGTTCTGAAATCTCATGAAAGACTGTTGGCCAGGACTTTGCTGGAGAGGAATTCCCTTTAACCTAAATAGGTTTTATCGGGATGAAGAGTCGGCTTCAGGATCTTGGGAGGCCTAGGACAGAAGACCTTCTGAAAAGCAAAGTCAATGGGTAAGCCAGATTGCAGTGTCTTAACTTAAAAACTGCACTGAGCAACTGTGGCAAGAAAGATCGTAAAATGGGGCAAAACTCACTGAACGACTGTCCCGCTTAGCAACAGAAACTATGGGCTCAATTGTGGTTGTACCATATTTTTCAGAGTATAAGACGCACCGTAGTAAAAGACGCACCAAGATTTTGAAGAGGCAAATTTAAAAAAAAAGTTTTTGCACTGTGCAGACCTCCCAAAAACATCCCGGGTTTTTTTGCCAAAAAAAGGCATACATAGCCTTTAGGAGGCTTATAGAGTGCCGGGGGGTGGTGGTGGCAAAATTGAGCAAAAAACAGCCCATTTTCCACTCATTTCTGCCCTCCCCAGCCCCCAGGAGCACTCTGCAAGGCTCCTAAAGGTTATGCATGGCCATTTTGGTGAAGGGGTGGGGTTTCAGGAGGCACAAAATGCTGTATTCAGTGTATAAGATGCACCCAGATTTTCAGCCTCTATTTTGAGGGAAAAAGATGTGTCTTATACTCTGAAAAATATGGTAATTTGAGGATTAAGTTGTACAAAGATACTGAGTGAAATTCACTGTTGGGTTAATAGAGACCCATTCTGGCATCGGAGGCAGAATTTTTGAGTCAATGGGGAAGCCAGATTCACTTAACAACCATGTGACTAACTTAACAACTGCCGTGATTTGCTTAACAACTTCGGCAAGGAAGGTCGTAAAATGGGGGGAAACTTAACAAATTTCTCACTTAGCAACATGCATTTTGGGTTCTGTACATTACTAAACCTTTTATAATTTCGTCTTCTCTCGGATGCAATTAACATTGTTAAGATTGCGTCCAGTCATGTGACGAATGTGGAATGTGGAACTGCGCTGCCAAGTGTCACATTTTGCTTTGGTCTTAGCACAGGCTGGCACGTAGATACAATGTGCAGCTTCCTTTCATGGTAATCTGAAGTACCCACCTTGTGCAAATATAGCTGCTTTCAAGCCAGTGCCAGACAAAGGGAACAGCTAAGGAACAAGGGCCGAAGCTCTTCCAATAGCCACATGGTTCATTCCCAGAGGATCTTGAGCTAGTCGTTTTTCCTTACGGTCCCCAACTTTGCAGAGTTGTTGATGGATAAGAAAAGAATGATATGCCCTTCTGTGCTTCTTGATGGGAGGGACACATGAAAAACACTACCGTATTTTTCAGAGTATAAGATGCTCCGATGTATAAGAGGCGCCTAGTTTTTGGAGAGGAAAACAAGGGGGGGGGGATCTGCTTCTGCCTTCCAGCAATTTGCCTCCTTGTAGCAAACAGCAAACAGTACAGACAATATACACTGTTTGTGGTGTTACATTTCAGACTATACTTGCTGTTAAAATTGATGTGCTTTCTGGAAGTATAGTTATTCTCTGCTATTTAAAAGAAGATACAATAGCACTGGGCCTCTTCAGATCAAGCATTTATTTTAAAAAGCTTCTTCATTTTGTTAAGCTGTCTAGAACAATAATAAAGCAGTCTTTAAAAAATACATCTAGTCATTTGAACATTCTATAGGCATTTATAGTTATTAACTTACCTTCCTGCAGTAAACAGCCAGATTAGCAGAAGAAGAAAAAATCTGCCTCTGCCTCCCAGCAATTTGCCTTGTGGAGCAAACAGCAAGTTTCACTTTCAGTTTAAGGTGCCTCCCGATCATCAGCTGTTTCAGGCTGCAGGGATTGCTATAGCCCCGTGATGGCGAACCTTTTTTGGCTCGCGTGCCACAAGTGGGGGGAGCGCAGGGGGGTCGAGTGCGGGTGTGCCGCACCCGTAATGCAACGCGTGACCCCCCCCAGTGCGCATGCGCGCACAATGCGCGACCCCCCATTTTTACATGGGTTTTTTTGCCCTCCCCAGGCTCCAGGGGCTTTATAGGAGCCTGGGGAGGGTGAAAAGAGCCTCCCCCGACCCCCCGGAGGCCCTTCGGAGGCTTCAGGGACTGTCCGGAGGCTTCCCTGAAGCCTTCGGAGCGTTTAAAACGACCCGCCTCGTGTGCCCTGACAAATGGCTCCGTGTGCCACTTGTGGCACGCGTGCCATAGGTTCGCCATCATGGCTATAGCCTATTGCAGCCTCTGCAAGCCCCATTTTCCCCATTTGCTGCAAGGAGGTAAATTGCTGGGAGGCAGAGGACAAAGAGTGGAGGACGGTGGGTGGGTGGGGCTACATTAAGTGTATAAGACACATCCAAATTTTCACCCTCTTTTAGGGGGGGAGGGAGTGTGTCTTATACTCTGAAAAATATGGTAGTTAAAAGGTCTAACCAAGCACCTGTACCAAAGCCAGAATGTATTGGCTTAAAATAAAGGAATGGCTGGAACAAATTACAGAACAAAAGTTCGAATTGAAACTGGAACTATTCTTATTGGGCATATTAGGTGAAACAATGTGTGAAAAATTCCAATAGATAATATTACACATACTAACTGCAACAAGAGTCGTATTTGCTCAAAATTGGAAACAGAATAATATTCTTTCAGATGCAATGATCATAAGAAAGGTACTTGAGTGTGCAGAAATGGAAAAGTTTAACCATGGAACTGAAGGATAGAGAAGAATCGGAGTATTATAAAGTGTGGAGTAGATGGTATAAATGGTTGGATGATAGACGCAAAAATACCGGATAAGAATTAAGTATTATCTACAACAAATACGACACTGTATATATCTACAAATATTATTATATTCAAAGTGACTATATAGAATAGAATAGAATAACAGAGTTGGAAGGGACCTTGGAGGTCTTCTAGTCCAACCCCTTGCCTAGACAGGAAACCCTATATCATTTCGGACAAATGGCTATCTAACATCTTCTTAAAGACTTCCAGTGTTGGGGCATTCACAACTTCTGGAGGCAAGCTGTTCCACTGATTAATTGTGCTAACTGTCAGGAAATTTCTCCTCAGTTCTAAATTGCTTCTCTCCTTGATTAGTTTCCACCCATTGCTTCTTGTTCTACACTCAGGTGCCCTGGAGAATAGCTTGGCTCCCTCTTCTTTGTGGCAGCCCCTGAGATATTGGAACCCTGCTATCATGTTTCCCCTAGTCCTTCTTTTCATCAAAATAGACATACCCAGTTCCTGCAACCGTTCTTCATATGTTTTAGCCTCCAGTCCCCTAATCATCTTTGTTGCTCTTCTCTGCACTCTTTCTAGAGTCTCCACATTTTTTTTACATCATGGCGACCAAAACTGAATGCGGTATTCCAGGTGTGGCATAATCTATATATAATATAGATTATATTAGAGAATATAGAAATAGAGCTTATGTAAATACGAATGATATTAATGATACTGATACGGAAACGCTGTAATGAGTGGAAATTTGGGGTTTGTTTTTAATGTTTAAATAAGTTCAATAAGAATTTCTTTTTTCAAAAAAGGTCCAACCGAGTTAATGTCGACTCCAGACCAATGGGGTCCAAGCTCGGCACCTTTAAGACTGAAAATTTCAACTCTCAGAATTCTCCAGCCAGCCTTTCAATTTTACTATCTTTTTCTTTTCTCTTTCTTTTTTGCAATTTATAAGCCAGCCATCCCTTTGGCTTATTCACAAACTCCAATTTTCCTCTTCTTTTTAACCTTCTGACATGCAAAAATGAATGGGGAAACCAGATTCCCTTAACAACCGGGTTATCTGCTTAATTTCAGCAATTCCCTTAATAACTGTGGCAAGAGAAGTCATAAAACGGGGCAAAGCTCATTTCACAACTGTCTCGCTTAGTAACAGACATTTCAGGCTCAACTGCGGTCGTAAGCCGAAGACTACCTGTATGAGGACCACCGTTTGATGACCTCAAAAGCCTTGGCTCGCGTTATTTCCTATGCGTATACAGGTATTCCTTGACTTACAACAGTTTGCTTAGTGACAGTTTGAAGTTACAACGGCACTGAAAAATGACATGACCATTTTTCACACTTATGACCGTTGCAGCGTCCCTATCCACTGGTGGGTTCCTACCGGTTCGGACCTGTTTGTCTGAACCGGTAGCAGCTTGGCGGCGTGGGTCGCTGGAACCAGCAGCAATCTAGCCTGCCACGCCCCCAAACCATTCTCCCAGCAGCGATGCAAATGCCGCCATCTTGCTTTGTGTTTCTGCGCATGCTCAGAGCAATTTTAGTCATCCTGTGCATGTGCGCGCAGTGCTTCCCTGAGCAAACTGGCAGTAGTCTCTGCCGGACCCCACCCCTGTGCCTATCGTCACATGATTACATTTGGATGCTTGACTACAGACTCACATTACGACGGTTGCAGTGTCCCTGGGTCATGGGATCCCCTTTTGCGACCTTCTGACAAGCAAAGTCGAAGGATTCACTTAACAACGGTGTTACCAATTCAACAACTGCAGTGATTCACTGAACAAATGCGGCAAGGAAAGTCGTAAAACAGGGCCAAAAACAAACTTCTCACTTAGCAACATACACTTTGGGCTCAATTGTGGCCAAATGTTGAGGACTATCTCTATTGTAATTGTTAACTTCTCTTTCTTTTTAATCAAAGCGGATTGCAAAATATGGTTTTTCTCCGACGGAGTAGGATGCCATAATAGCGCTGGGCTAGTAATGTACGGATGCTGCAATACTTGCGATGAGAAAATTTCCGCAAATGGGAAATAAAAATCTGGGGATACAGCTAAAGGGAAGGAGGAGCATTTTCAATCATTGCTTCAATCATGGAGCCAGTATCAGCACTGCGGGGCCCAGAGATGCATTTTGTAACTCTGTTGGTCATAGGAAATGAGTCAGTTAGACTCGTTATAATGGAATGGGGGAAAATTTAGCTGAGAAAATGACTTTGGATGAAGAGGTGAAATTCCCCTGCACAGATTTCAGATCTGGAACCACTGCCGTGTGCTTTGTTCATTGTCACAAAAAAAACTTTGGATTGCCTGCGGTTTGTTCATATCATGATGATGCACATTCGTGAACTCGGGCACTGCTGGCTCACTATATCACAAGTCAAAAGCCATAACGGAATTGTCCATGCTGACTGAGATTGTCAGAACACTCTTCGCTTGTGTCTCTGCTTGGCCATCCAAAGTGAATGGCATTGTTGTGGCCTATTGGCCTCTGGTGCCTTCAGCAGCCAAATCAGAGGAGAAGGAGGAGGCGGCGGGAGTCAGGGTCTGCGTCAAGGCAACCGGAGAGCTCCGAGGGGGAAGAGGGAATGGAGCTGGCAGAGAGAGAAAGCGAGGCAGAGCCTGGGTTGTCTGTTAGCCCTTAGATGGAGAGTCAACAGCCCCCAGGTCTGGAGGTGGCCGATGAGGAAGAGGGTCCAGTGCCTGACGCATGGCTGCACAGAAGGCAGAGGAGAGGAGAGCAGTGGAAATCTATGGGCTGGTCCTTGGGACGGAAGAGCCAGCGCTGCTATCAAAGTCCCACCCTAGCTCTGGGGATAAAAGGCAGAGGGCGGAGATGAATAGATGTATCAGACAACTATTCATCTCCCTGTCGGACAGACTTGTTAGCCTGCGTGGAGAGAGAAACTTTTTGCCGGGGCTTCTGGTGCTTCTAATAAAGGAATCTTTGAATTAACTTCAGAGGTTTTTTTCGTGTTTGGGGAGCTGGGTCTGAACAGGCATTTTGTTAAGAGCTCTTTCTATAAGCTGCTTTTCCAGGATAGCCAAATAACTTAAAAAGATGGTTTGGCAAAATGTCCAAGGCCTAACACCCAGGACAATGTCTCTGCTAAAAGGCCAGCAATTTTGGGAGAAGGATAAGCAGATAAACAGACATGTATGCACATGTGTACATAGATACTAGATAAGAGGTGGATGGATAGATGATAAATCGTGATCAATTCGGCACAAGAAACCATTGATTGCCCTCTTAACACCTCTGGATGACATCGCCAGATCTCGCTGCTTTAGCAGAGTAAGGAAGATACTCAGAGATGATTCACACCCTGGTCAGTGTCTCATTGCACTTCCACCATCAGGAAGAAGACATCAAAAGTATAGCCAGCCGAACAAACAGGTTTAAAGATAGTTTCTATCCTTGGGCTGAGAAACTTTTAAATACAACCACAATCACACGCTAGTTTTTCTCTTTTTCTTTCTTTTTTTCGTTTCTGTTACAATTTTGCACCCGTGAGGTTAAAAACCAATTTCGTTGTATTTAAGTCCAATGACAATAAAGATGATACTTCTAAAGATAGAAATTCAGACTGATAACCGAGATAGAAGAATGGACTGATAGATAGATAGGTATATAGAGATAGATGGAGAGTTAATAGATGATAAAAATAACGATAGCTCTATTTAATGGGGCTCAAGACGATGGGACATGAGATGGCAGATGGCTGGTGAGTTTTGCGTCGATCTGGCTTGCTTGATCATAGGCGACAAGAAGCCTAAACAGGGCTCTCCTTTTTGGGGTGGGTGGGGTAGCAGCCTCTCAAATACTGGAAGGCTGCTATCATGTCACCCCTGGTCTTTCTTTTCTCTAGACTAGCCATACTCAATTCCTGCAACTGTTCCTCATAGGTTTTAGCTTCCGGGCCTTTAACATATGAAGAACGGTTGCAGGAACTGGGTATCACTAGCCTGAATCACAGTGATTCCTTTAACAATGGCAGCAAACAAGGTGGCAAAACTCACTTAACTGGAGGCCGAAACATATGGAGAACGGTTGCAGGAACTGGGCATAGCTAGTCTAAACAGAGGGATGGAATCAAGATCACGTGAAGGGTTAATACCACTTTATAAAGCCTTGGTAAGGCCACACTTGGAATACCGCATTCAGTTTTGGTCCCCACGATGTAGAAAAGATGTGGAGATTCTAGAAAGAGTGCAGAGAAGAGCAACAAAGATGATTAGGGGACGAGGCTAAAACATATGAAGAACGCTTGCAGGAACTGGGTATGGCTAGTTTAATTAAAAGAAGAACTAGGGGAGACATGATAGCAGTCTTCCAATATTTCAGGGGTTGCCACAAAGAAGAGGGAGTCAAACTATTCTCCAAGGCACCTGAGGGTAGAACAAGAAGCAATGGGTGGAAACTAATCAAGGAGAGAAGCAACTTAGAACTGAGGAGAAAGTTCCTGACAGTTAGAACAATTAATCAGTGGAACAGCTTGCCTCCAGAAGTTGTGAATGCCCCAAACACTGGAAGTTTTTAAGAAGATGCTGGATAGCCATTTGTCTGAAGTGCTTTAGGGTTTCCTGCCTAGACAGGGGGTTGGACTAGAAAGCCTCCAAGGTCTCTTCCAACTCTGTTATTCTGTTATAGTCTAGTGAAGAGAAGGACCAGGGGAGACATGAAAGCAGTCTTCCAATATTTGAGGGGCTGCTACAGAGAGGAGGGGATCTCACCTATTTTCCAAAGCATTTGAAGGCCAGACAAGGAATCATGGATGGAAACTGACCAAGGAGAGATTCAACCTGGAAATATGGGAAAAAATTCTGAGAGTGAGAACCATCAACCAGTGGAACAGAAATTGCCTTCGGAAGTTGTGGGAGCTTCATCCCTGGAAGTTTTCAAGAAAAGACTGGACTGCCATCTTTCAGAAATGGGGTAGGGTCTGGTTGGGTGGTGGGGTTGGACTAGATGACTTCCATGATCCCTTCCAACTCTCTTACTCTGTTCAATCTGTCTCCCTTAGTGACGGATTAATTCGGGCTCAACTGCCGTTGGAAGCAGTGGACTGCCTCCAAGGGCCACCTCCCTTATGAACTGACCTTCCTAAGGGAGGAACCCCCAGGTGTTGGAAGAAATGTCCTTCTGGGTTCAGTTCCAAATGGGGAAAAAGACACTGGAAACATGGAGGCTGTTTGGAAAGATGGTTTAACGGTGGACAGGATCACATGGCTTGAGCTCCTGAACAGAAAAAGGGGATCACATGCTTCCAGATGTTGGGTGAAGAAGAAAAAGAGAGAGAGATGCTGAAAGTCCCTGGTTTTATGCCCTCTCTGGCCTTTGATCTTGTATTCTGATTGGTTGGGGCCATGCAGGGGCAACTCTATAGGCTGTGCTTTGAATCCAAGCTTGGTTGAGCATTGCCTCTTCCCAGGTGCCCTGTGGTGAGACGGGAAAGGGCTAACACTATCATGCCTTAATCCCATCACCCTGGAACTGTAGGGGGAGATCTTTGTTATGTAGAATAGACTGACTCATTTTTTAAAAAAATATGGCCCATTGACAAAGCGGGAGGCTATTAAGAGTGAGTCTGCTTCCTGCCGGGGAAAAAAAAAACCCGTGTTGCTCCATTTCTGATCCAGGGACATATAAATATTCTGCCTTTTCAATATTTCCCAGGCTATTTCATGTTTTTCCCCCCTAGGAGAAAAGGTGGGTTTTCACTCCCTACGGAAGGAAAAAGTTGGGAAGCCCGCATCTCAACGGCCGCTGGGTCGTCGGAAGCGAGTTGAGCGCAGCAGCGCCAAAAGAGGGGAGGGGAAAAAAAAAGAAAAGAGAGGAAGGGAAAAAAAAAAACCGCGAGGGGAAGAGGAGAGCGAAGGGCCCGGCCTCCGAAGGCGTGGACAAAGCCGCGCAGAAGTTGCTCCTCTTTGCTTTGCAGAAGCTTCAACCAACCGCCGCGGGTAGAAGGGCAACAAAAACCGCCGGCCGAAGCGGCACCAGGAGCAGCCCGAGCGAGTCCCCCGATCGTCGGAACCAGATTTTCCCCCCTCCTTTCTCGGCTCCAACGGGAGTTTCCCGCCGCTCGCTCGGCCGCCCTCTGCGGCTCCGCAAGCCAAAGGACTCCCTGCCCGGGGGCTACAGATCATCCTCATCCTCCTCGGCGGCTCCATGGCTCGGCTGGGCCCGATGGGATTGGTCGGCATTCTGCTTGTTCTTCTGCCGCGGCCGCCGCCGAGCCTGGGTCAAGAGGAACCTTCTTGCGGGGCCGCTTTCGACCTCTACTTCGTGCTGGACAAGTGAGTCAAAGCGAAGGGAGCAGGCCGGGGGTCCCGCGGTCCCCCTTCCCCGCCTCTCGACCCGCGTTGCAACTTTGTATCCCGCGACGATCCGGTGGAAGAGAAAACAAAACTTCCCCGTGCAAGATTTCCCTGGCATTGTCTCTGTGTGTGTGTGTGTGTGTTGTGTGTGTGTATTGTGTGTTGTGTGCAGCTGTTCCAGGGGAGACTCTGCATCCCCCTCCCTTCTCTTTTTAATGCTCTCTCTAGTCTGAACTGGAGAAGAGGCGCCCTGGGGTGAAGTTGTAGTTGTGTAAAAAGTTGTGCAAAGGATAAAAGGAAAGTTGGCAGAGGTTCAACTGTGCTTTTTGTATTGAACTGAAGAGGGGGGGGGGGGACACAAAATTTTGCTGCCCTGAATGTACGACTGCAGTTGAGCCCAAAAGTTCTGTCCTTAAGCGAGACATGGGTTAAGTCAGGTTGACCATCTTTCTTTCTTTCTTTTTTCTTTTCTTTAAATAAGTTTTGATTTTATTTTGGTATAAACAACCCATTAAACAGTGTGTCATCTGGGTACAAATACTTTGTGCAATAACGATTTAAGTTTACAATCAGGTTGGTGATTTGGTCTATTCCTAGCCTAACACCTCTAGCTTAAATGCCTAATACTGTAATAATCCTCTTCTTGATTTGTTTAACTCTATTAATTATATTAACTCTATTGATACATTGTATATATTTTACACCACCCCTTTTACTTCTAATTCTTATATTGCTTCTCTAACCCTCGATAAAATGATTCCCATATAATATAATAATTAGTTTGTTCTTTCTCTTTAATTGCAAGTGTTAACCTGTTCATTTCTGCACATTCCAATATTTTCCTAATCACATTCTCCTCTGTGGGAATCCCTTCGCTTTTCCAATTTTGTGCAAATACAATCCTAGCTGCTGTTATAACATGAATAATCAAATAGACATTTTCTTTACTATAAGTTTCTGGTAAAATCCCAAACAGGAATAGTTCAGGTTTTAAGTCAATATGTTGTTGTATCATCTTTTCCAACCACATATGTATTTTAGTCCTAATCCTTTTTTTTTTTTTTTTGCTTCCACACATGTCCAGCACATATGATAGTACGAGCCAAGTGCCTGGGGACATTGCCAACATTTAGCTGATTTATCCTAGAACATCTTTGCCAATCTTGCCAGTGGCAAATGCCATCTATGAAACATCTTCTCTTTATACGCAGTTGACATTGGGCCCCTGGGCCCTGTTTTCAGCCAGGGGGGCCTTGGCCATCAAAATGTTGCAGGAGGCTGTTCAGGTTGAAAAAGAGGTGCAGGGGACATGGACATGCACCCCCCCCCCCCAGGCCCTGTTTCGGCTGCCGGAGGCAACGGAGGTCAGTCCTTTGCTATCTCTAGGCTGACTGCGCGGGCCAGTTTTAAGTACCCATAGGCTGGCCTTTAAACTCTGGTGCTGGAGAAGACTCCTGTGAGTCCCTTGGACTGCAAGGCAATCAAACCGGCCAGTCCTAGAGGAGATCAGCCCTGACTGCTCCTTAGAAGGCCAGATCCTGAAGAGGAAACTCAAATACCTTGGCCACCTAATGAGAAGGAAGGACTCCCTGGAGTAGAGACTCATGCTGGGAATGATTGAGGACAAAAGAAGAAGGGGACGGCAGAGAATGAGGTGGCTGGATAGAGTCACCGAAGCAGTAGGCATGAGCTTCAGTGGACTCCAGAGGATGGTAGAGGACAGGAAGCAGGGGTGGGTTCCTACCGATTCGGACGGGTTCGGTAGTAGCTTGGCGGCCTGGGTTGCTGGAACCAGCAGCGACCCAGGCCTGCCACACCCCTGAACCGGTTCTCCTGGCACCGCCATAGGCGCCATCATCTTGTTTTTTTGCTTTTGCGCAGAGCAATTTTAGTTGTACTGCACATGCGTGCACAGCACTCCCCTGAGTGAACCGGTAGTAGTCTCTGCCGGAACCCACCCCTGATAGGAAGGCCTGGAGGAACGTTGTCCATGGGGTCGTGATGGGTCGGACACGACTTCGCAACTAACAACAACAACCACAACAAAGGCCAGATCCGGCCCATGGACCTTGAGTTTGAGACCCCTGTTCTAAAACAAAGTTTCTTTCTTATTCTAAAAAAGCCAGCAAGCACACAAGGTACATAGAAGCCATCATCCTTTCTGGCTACATCACTGCTTTGTCCCACTGTGAGATACAATACAATAGTAGAGTTGGAAGGGACCTTGGAGGTCTTCTAGTCCAACCCCCTGCCTAGTCAGGAAACCCTATACCGTTTCAGACAAATGACTATCCAGCATCTTCTTAAAGACTTCCAGTGTTGGAGCATTCACAACTTCTGGAGGCAACTTCTGTTCCACTGATTAATTGTTCTAACTGTCAGGAAGTTTCTCCTCAGTTCTAAGTTGCTTCTCTCCTTGATTAGTTTCCACCTATTGCTTCTTGTCCAGCCCTCAGGTGCCTTGGAGAATAGTTTGACTCCCTCTTCTTTGTGGCAACCCCTGAGATATTGGAACACTGCTATCATGTCTCCCCTAGTCCTTCTTTCTCTTAAACTAGACATACCCAGTTCCTGCAACCGTTCTTCATATGTTTTAGCCTCCAGTCCCCTAATCATCTTTGTTGCTCTTCTCTGCATAACAATAGTTTTCGACAGTTTTCATCTTTTGATCACCTGCGAGTTTGAAAGTGGTTGCGTTTATTTTTGGTTGAGGCTTGTCTTGCCAAAGGGGGATTTTGAAACTCAGCCCAAGTAATAATGAAACAAGAGAGAGAAAGATACTATGTCAGCAGCCATTGCTTGTAGATAGACGATAGCGTGAAAAGGTGACTCGTAATATAAATAGGAATTTGTTTTGTTTTGTGGATTCAGATGAAATGGATGGGGAATTTTCTAGCCTAAATCCCACTGTTTATGATTTAGCTTTCCCAGTTCTTTGGCTATCCCACGGGAAGGATGGGAAGGGGTGGTGGATCAAGGGTGAAACTCAGCAGATTCTGGCAGTTTCTGGAGAATCGGTAGCAGACATTTTAAGTAGTTCGGAGATCCGGCAAATACCACCTCTGGCTGGCCCCAGAGAGGGGGGAGGGAATGGGGATTTTGCAGTATCCTTCCCCTGCCATGCCCACCAAGCCATGCCCTCAGAACCGGTAGTAAAACAATTTTGAATTTCACCACTGTGGTGGATATTTATTTATTTATATATTTGCATCCTGCCTGTATCGTTTTTGCAAATAACTCAAGGTGGTGAACCTATCCAACACGTCTTCCTCCTGTTGTCCCTCACAACAACAACCCTGCGAGGTAGAAAGAACTCAGAGAGAGAGAGAAAGAGTGGCTCAGTGTCACTCAGTGGGCCTTCATGCCTAAGGTGATTCTAGAACTCACAGGCTCCCACTTTCTAGCCTAGTGTCTTAACCACTGCACCAAAGTGGCTCTCTTCAGTTTCTCTGAATGCCTCTTTGGCGGACAAGGACATGTTGGTTCCTTTGTAGGGGAGCCATTGGGCGCTGTGCTTTGAATTCAGCTGTTTTGGATATCCGTCTACCTGCTTCCAACCTCCCCTTTTTAGGAACGTTTGTTGAGAAGTTGGTGGGAATTCAGTTAAAGAATGCCGTAGAACAGGGATCAGCAACCCATGCCCTTAAAGCCGCTTGTGGCTCTTTCATCCCTGTACTGCAGCTCTCTGTCACTCAAAATGTGATACCTGCCGGCATGATATTTATTGAGCTTTTCGACCCCCGGTAGGCCAACCGTGGATAAATCCAAGGAAAGAAAAGTTGAAGAAGAAAACAGAATGTTTAATTCAACTACATATGCTAGTTCTGTGACCGCTTAGGAAATTGTCAGGCCCGGGAAACGTTTTGTGGCTCCGGGTGTTTTCTTTTCTCTGGGAAACAGGACCAAATGGCTAAAGAGTGTTTAAGGTTGCTGACCCCTGTTGTAGAAGAAGAGATTAGCTGAGTCCTTTTAAATAAACTTTTAAAATCGGTTCTAGGCAGAGGTGGTATTCAGCAGGTTCTGACCAGTTTGTGAGAACCAGTAGCAGAAATTTTGAGTAGTTTGGAGAAGCGGTAAATACCACCTCTGGCTGGCCCCGCCCCTATCTATTCTCTGCCTCCCGAGTCCCAGCTGATTGGGAGGAAATGAGGTTTTTGCAGTAACCTTCCCCTGGAGTGGGGAGGGAATGCAGATTTTACAGTATTCTTTCCCTGCCACGCCTACCAAGCCACGGCCACAGAACCGGTAGTTAAAAAAAATGAATCTCATTACTGGGTCTAGGAAAGAAGACATTTCTTGTTGTTACAGAAATGGCTAGTTGCTATTATTATGAAATAGCAAAAAGTTGAGGGTAGAACTTAATGCCTTATTTTACTGCACCAAAGGAGTCAGAAATTAATGCCTTTTTGTTTCTTAATAATAATAATAATAAATAAATTTGGATTTATTAGCCGCTCCCTTTCCAGACAGGACTCGGGGCGGCGTACAATGGAGCATATAAAACACAAAACATATGTACAGACACATAAACATACACATATACAAAGACATACATGCATGGAGGAGGTAACAAATTACATCACATTAGACAGTTAAAAATCACCATTAAAATACCCCAATTGTAAAACACAATTTAAAATTTAAAAAATTTAAAAGAACTGTCAGGAGGAGTAAGAAAAATTTACGGTTGAGCCAGGCCAGATAATTGAAAGAGATGGGTCTTCAGCTGTACACGGAAGGAGCGGAGATCGGAAGTAATCCTGATGTCACGGGGGAGGTCATTCCACAGGGCTGGGCCCATCACAGAGAAGGCTCTGTTCCTGGGTGTCGCCCCCCGACACTGTTTAGCGGACGGCACCCGAAGAAGTCCCTCTCTGTGTGAGCGGATTGGTCGTAGGGATGTATGGGGCAGGATGCGATCCTGCATGTAACTAGGCCCTGTGCCATGAAGCGCTTTAAAGATCATAATCAAAACCTTGAAACGCAAAACCTTGAAAACCTTGTTCCCTTCCTTTCCTTCACCATTCATTTCCCTTTTTTCCTTTCCTAATTTCCCTAATATTTGATTTTGTATATTCTCTTTGTATGTTATTGTCAGCGTTCCAAATATCATGCAGAATTAAATCAGAGTCCAAGGCAGAGCTATCCTTAAAGTTCTACTTTAATTAGACAGACTTGTTGGCACATATGTGGAATCCCAAATCTAAAAGCTTCCTGGGATTCCACCCAGTTGAAAGTTCATGATCTTATCCCCACACCCATCAATCCATCACATGGTCCAATCTTCTTTGGCCACGCTAGCATCTCCACCCAGCTGGTTCCGGTCAGGTGCAAAGGTGCAGAGACGAAAGATGACCTTGGGCTTTTAGAAAGGAATGACAACGACACATTCCACAATTCTACTCCTTTCTATTCCTCCTCCCAATTACTACACTAAACAGCATAATGAAATAATAGAGAGTGTGGCAGGCCAAAGATCCTAAATAGGAATATGACTGCAGGCCTGACAGTTATATTATAAACTAATGAAAACTGTATAACTTAAAAAAAAAACCCATAAAATTGGGTGTATGGCCAACTCACAGTGGCGAATTCGCCACGAACAACTCGCCTCGGGCAACGTGCCGTGGCCAACTTGCCACGGGTCAATTCGCCACAGCCAACTTGCCGCCCAACGAAAGTTACATGATATTGAAGAAGGGGTGAAATAGAATCATTGGGGAAAGGACACAAAAGGAGGATCAAAATGAAACGTGAATGACAAAAATTCAAATATTTTTTTAAAAAAATATTTTAATTCGCTAAAGAAAATTGTATTGTCCTGCAATGATTCTTGTCCTGTAGGTGAGTTGTGCCTTTCTGTTGAAAGGCATTCGCGCTGAGCATGGAGCGGAAATAGCATTACTGGTTTTTGTGGGTGACCTATGTGGGAAACTGGTGGAAGGAATGCAGCCCTCTTGGTTTTACTTCTTTTCTCCATGGTGTTCAATACTAGAGTATCTTTCTGGGCTATTGCAAGAATTAGAGGCGCTATTTTCAATAGGCCCATTTTTTTCCAAAGCAAGTGGTGTCAATCATTTTAAGGAGGGGGGAGAAATTAGACTGGGAAATTCTTTCTTGGGGTTGTTTTCAGCCGTAGTTCACGCTTCCTCTTTAACATCCAAATGAAACCCCTGGGAGTTATTTGGCTAGAATAGAATAGAATAGAATAGAATAGAATAGAATAGAATAGAATAGAATAGAATAGAAATGAAATTAGATGATGGATAGAATAGATAGAATAGAAATTAGATGATAGATAGAATAGAATAGAAATTAGATTGAATTTGAATTTGAATTTTATTGAATTTATAGACCGCCCCCTCTCCCCGAAGGGACTCGGGGCGGTGTACAGACAGCAAAATAAAAGCCATATACAGAATAAATAGTCTTAAATACCCCTAAAATCAGATTAAATGTTAGGCTGTACAGTAATAAAAATTAAAAAACAACCTAAAAAGCCTACCCCTAAAAATTTAAAATACAGGCTAGAAAGATTAAAACTACGGTTAGGCCAGGCCAGCTAAGTTGAACAGGTGGGTCTTAAGTTTCTTGCGGAAGGAGCGGAGATCGGTGGTTATTCTGATGTCGGGGGGGAGGTCATTCCAGAGGGTCGGGCCCATCACAGAGAAGACCCTACTCCTGGGCGTCGCCCGCTATCCAGATGATGGATAGAATAGAATAGAAATTAGATGATGGATAGAATAGAATAGAATAGAAATTAGATGATGGATAGGATAGGATAGAATAGAATAGAATTCTTTATTGGCCAAATATGATTGGACACACAAGGAATTTGTCTTTGGTGCATATGCTCTCAGTGTACATAAAGAAAAATAAAATAGAATACATTCGTCAAGAACTGTAAATCACAACACTCAGTGATAGTCGTCGGTTGCTAATTAGCATTCAAATTATACTAGGAAACACATAAAACAATATAAATTGTAAAGATACAAGCAACATGGTTATAGTCACAAGTGGGAAGAGATAAGTACTAAGAAGGATAAGAAAAATAATAGTAATGCAGTCTTAGTAAATAATTTGACAGTGTTGTGGGAATTAGTTGTTTAACAGAGTGATGGAATTAGGGGAAACAACTGTCCTTGTGTCTAGTTGTTCTGTAAAAAACAAAAACTTTAAAAAAAGTTTTCAATTTAAAAGAGATGTATCAAACCTGGGCAACTTTGAGACTTGTGGACTTCACATCCCAGAATTCCCTAGCCAGCCATGCTGGCTGAGGAATTCTGGGAGTTGAAGTCCTTAAGTCTTCAACTCTGATTCTTAAAAAAATAAAATTAGGTTAGTATAATTTACATTCATTATTTTGGGTCTTGTTTTTCGTGGACATGGAGCAATAGTTCTTGTGAACACAATCCTCGTAGCTTCTCTGTTTGTTGTTTATTTGTTTGTTTGTTTGTTTGTTTGTTTATATCTCCTTACCTCTTCTTTCCTTCAGAATCCCAAATTCCTTCATCTGGCAATGCAATCCCAATCTTTACTGTCTTCCTTTGCAGCTTCTTTAATCTGTCAATATTCTTCTGAAAAAGCAGTGCTCCAAATAAGGTGTGATCCTACCTATGTGATAAATAACGATAGATGATGACTTCTTGCATCTTTGATACCATCTTTGGTTTGTATCAAAGACGGTATCAAAGCTCATAACTAGGTTAGCCTGACCCACGTTACTAACTCATACCCGGCTTGTTGTCAGTGTCTCAACCCAAGTCCATCTTAGATGTTTCCAAGTCACGAAATTCCATTTCGCATGTGTCTTAATACAATACAATACAATACAATAGTAGAGTTGGAAGGGACCTTGGAGGTCTTCTAGTCCAACCCCCTGCCTAGGCAGGAAACCCTATACCGTTCCAGACAAATGGCTATCCAACATCTTCTTAAAGACTTCCAGTGTTGGGGCATTCACAACTTCTGGAGGCAACTTCTGTTCCACTGATTAATTGTTCTAACTGTCAGGAAGTTTCTCCTCAGTTCTAAGTTGCTTCTCTCCTTGATTAGTTTCCACCCATTGCTTCTTGTTCTACCCTCAGGTGCTTTGGAGAATAGTTTGACTCCCTCTTCTTTGTGGCAACCTCTGAGATATTGGAACAATGCTATCATGTCTCCCCTAGTCCTTCTTTCTCTTAAGCTAAACATACCCAGTTCCTGCAACCGTTCTTCATATGTTTTAGTCTCCAGTCCCCTAATCATCTTTGTTGCTCTTCTTCTACATTCCTTTCTTGCTAATGTCATGTCATATTTCTCCCGGTCGTGTTCCTCCCAATTCACTCTTCCAAGTGTTGACCAATACTCTCAGTCTTCGTGTCATATTAACATTTTACTAAACAGCTCATTAATTCCATCATCTAGATCAGTCGTTACAAAGCTCTGACCACAAGGCCCATCTCTGCCTGACCCCCTTAGGTGGCTGATGTCCAGCTTGTTGACATAGGATCATAAGTGGTGACACTCTGAATTCAGTAGGGTCCTGATACTGTAATTGTAATTTTGTTTTCATTTGGGGTGGTATTCATTTATTACTTCAAATATTAAATATTATAATTATTTGATGGTTACCAAACACTTTCAACTGAGGAAAACTAGTATAAATCTCTAAATAGTACAATTAGATAATATAATTAGTTTTGATCACTACACTATGAAAAAGATGTTGAGACTAGAAAAAGTGCAGAGAAGAGCAACCAAGATGATTAGGGGACTGATGGCTCAAACATATGAAGAACGGTTGCAGGAACTGGGCATGGCTAGTCTAGTGAAGAGAAGGACCAGGAGAGACATGATAGCAGAGTTCTAATATTTGAGGGGCTGCCACAGAGAGGAAGGGGTCAAGCTATTTTCCAAAGCACCTGAAGGCCAGACAAGGAATAATGGATGAAAACTGATCAAGGAGAGATTCAACCTAGAAATGAGAAATTTTCTGACAGTGAGAACAATCAAATTGTTGGAATGGAACAGAAGTTGCCTTCGGAACTTGTGGGAACTTCATCACTGGAGGCTTTCAAGAAGAAACTGGACTGTCATTTGTCAGCAATGGTGTAGGATCTCCTACTTGGGCAGGGGGTGGGTGGGGTTGGACTAGATGACCTCCAAGATCCTTCCCAAATCTGTTAATAAAAATTCAAGTAGTCCTTGATTTACAACCATAATTGAGCCTAAAATTACAGCTGTAAGTCATGCCAGACATTAAGCAGGTTCCCTTGTGATCATAACTGATTTTATGACTTTTTTGCAGCAGCCTTTAAGTGAATCACTATGGTCGTTAAATGGATACTGCAGTAGTTGTTCAGTGAATCTATTGTCTATAATGGGTGTTTTGCACCTTAAACCGGAAGTAAATAGCAGTTACTAACAAAAACATTGTAAATTGAGCTCACATGACTGCTGTAAAGCAGGCAGGTTGCTGAACACCCAAAATGTGATCAGTAACCTCAAGAGGGTGTGTGTGTGTGTGTGTGTGTGTGTGTGTGTTTGTGTGTGTCTCCTGGAACTTGAATCTGGGCTTGAGGTAGCCTTGAGGAGGTCTGATGTAGCTTCAAACCATCACTAAATGATAGGTCGTAAGTCGGAAACTACCTGTGGCAGGAAAGTCTCAATCCTTCATGAAAACAGTGCTTCAAACAAGTATTTTAAGAAATTTGACTGATTATTGGCACTTCTTTTTTTTTTTGGTAGATCAGGGAGCGTAACAGAACACTGGACAGAAATTGTTGAATTTGTGAAGCAGCTGTCCGAAAGATTTGTAAGGTAAGTTGTCAAAAGAGTGAGAAGGAACCATATTTCCTTTTTTCTTGGTAACTATTTTCTCTTAATTTCCTGTTTTCCCCGGAGACTACGAATAGTTTCATAGTTTGGAAATGAATTCGAAACGAGATCTGGATTGTTCTTAACAACATAAGAGCATACGTTTTGTTGGGTTAAGTTGAAAAAAGAAGCTGGAGCATGCTTAGATCAGATTTCCAACACTTGCTAAGAATATCTCCAGAAATGGCCATTAAGAGTGGTGCTTGAGCCTGTGTGATAGGATACCAAATATAATTCTGACCAAAAAGTATAAAAATGAAAAATAAAAAAAAATGGAGGGGTGGGAAAAGATTTAAAATCTACTAAGATTTTAAAAAAAATATTATTTATTAGAAAGCAGAAAGGAGCTGTTTTAAACCAGTCCTGTGATGAAAAAAGAAGAACAAAAACAGAATATGCATTTTGGAACCTAGTTTCCCCCCCCCCCTCTTTTTCATTATACTGTAGGAAGTTAGCACCCACCCCTCTTCTAGGAAAATGAAATATTTTAGGAAATATTCAAAGGGCAGAATATTTCCCACTAAAAGGGAGGCCGAAACTCATCCCCCCCCCACCATTGTCAATGGGCCATTAAGGCCTGAGCCAGTGTATTCTGCCTCCTTCAACAGAGTCATAATAGGAATTGCCCAAAGCCCTTTAATTACATCATCACCCAGCAAGAGTCAACCAAGCCTGGGACTCAAAAGACAACCTACAAAGTTACCCCTGCATGACCCCATGGGAATCTGACAACAATCAATCAGAACACCAACAGAGGCTATAAATCTACCATCCCCTCTCTCTCATCTTTCCAATCAGTCACCATGTTTCCAGTATCTTTCTCCCCACATGGAATTGAACCCAGGTTGACATTTCTTCCAACAGTACAATCACACCTTTACGTGCATTTTCAAGGAAAGCAGCTGTGGGACACCAGACATTTATCTATAGTTTTCCGACTTCTTTCCAAGGACATTACACAGATGTACGCAACATCTGCCTTACAATGGCAGCATGATTTTGATCGTGGTACTCCTCAGGCAAGAGCAAGATTATTTTAGAAGTGTAGACGATGCTGAAGTCTAGCTAAAACACAGGACCCCTTTGAGTCCTGGAAGCAATTGTGTAGACATTGCCGCACTTAATTGTTTCCTATGGAAAATGCAGCACAGTTAGTCAATTGTGTTTGGCCAGCTGGTGCAAAACCATGTGGAAGAAGGCTCTTAATTGCAGCGCATCTCTTTTCGTAGGGCAGAAAACAAAGCCTCTATAGAATAAGGAAAGAAATCTGATTGGTTTCTCTTCCCTGGGACAATGTAAGTTAATAAATTGGCAGAGGTCACGAGATCTGGAATTTCAGTTACTGGCAACAGAGAGGGTTGTTCCTTCCAAAAATGATCTGATTGCCCATTCCTGAGCCTCTTGGTCACTCTTGATTTCGACAAGAACTCCACCCTTTTATTTCTGAACTGACTGGGTTGAAGAATGATTTGGTGGAATCGTTCTGAGCGGCTTTTGAGATTTTGTCCTTGGTTTCCCCCCACTCCTTTTCTTTCTGAAGGGAAAAAGAGGAAAGTTTCAGGGTTGACAAATGCTGTTCGGTGGAGCATATGGTCAAAATTCTGGGCAGGTTTCATTATAAGAATTAGATCACTCCAAGTAATGGTTCTACATCTGTTCCTCAATTTTTATTTCTTCCCCCCTTTTTCTGGGCCTGAACAATGAAGGCCTGAAGTTACTACATAACACACGTTTGGTTTCTTTTCAAGAGCTTCAAACGTGTGGTGAGGATATTTAAAAATAATAATAATAATAATAATAGGAATGTACGCTTACGAATTTCTCCCCGAATGGGATTCCTTGATGGTGGGATTAAAAAAATATATGCGGCCCGAGCACTCTGTCAACAAAAACAGATTGAAGAATCCTTGAAATGTTCTTGCTTACATCGCTGAATTTAATGTTTTTCTTTCTCTTTATCATCTTTAAAAGCCCTCGAATGAGAATATCCTTCATTGTGTTTTCCATGCAAGCAACTGTGATTCTGTCACTAACACAAGATAGGTGAGTATCGGCATTGCCTGTTTTGGTTGTTGTTAGTTGCACAGTCATGTCTGACCCATGTCCTCTACTATCCTCTGGAGTCCACTTCAGCTCACCCCGACTGCTTCGGTGACTCCATCCAGCACCTCCTTCTCGGTCATCCCCTTCTTCTTTTGCCCTCAATCTTTCCCAGCATTAGGTTCTTCTCCAGGGAGTCCTTCTCATTAGGTGGCCAAAGTATTTGAGTTTCCCCTTCAGGATTTGGCCTTCTAAAGAGCACTCAGGGTTGATCTCCTCTGGGACTAACCGGTTGGATGGCTTTGCAGTCCAAGGGACTCTCCAGCACCATAGTTCAAAGGCCTCCATTCTTTGGCACTCAGCCTTCCTTATGGTCCAACTTTCACAGCCATACATGGCAACTTGGAAAACCATAGCCTTGACTATATGCACTTTTGTTGGCAGGGTGATGTCTCTGCTTTTTTGTATGCTGACTAGATTTGCCATAGCTTTCCTCCCCAGGAGCGAGCGTCTTTTAATTTCTAATGCCTGTTTTTAAATGCTATCATAATACTTTTTTTTTAAGCAACAGAAGTGTGAACATTTTCAGCAATTAGATTTATGCAGTTGCAATAATTGGATAAGTAGTGTTAGATCAAATTCAGGGCCTCTTGGTGATTATCTGTTTTCCTGACATACGAATGCTGATGTTGAATTGCTATTTTGAGTATCTCCTTAAGGGCATTTAAAGTCGGAAACCTCTGGCTTAGACTCATATACAGGTAGTCCTGGATTGACGACCACAATTGACCCCAAAATTTCCCGCTGCTAAGCAAGACAATTGTCAAGTGATTCCCCCCCCCCCCCATTTTACAACATTTCTTGCAACATTTGTTAAACGGATCACTGCAGTTGTTAAGCTATCCCGTTTTCCCGAAAATAAGACCTCCCCGGATAATAAGCACAATCGGGCTTTTGAGCGCATGCACTGAAATAAGCCCTCCCCCCAAAATAAGCTGACCTGTGGCATGCATGGCATAGGTTCGCTGTCATGGACCTATGGCGATGTAGATAATTGTCTTGGTTTGGCTGGGTCAGAACAAAGCTCCATTCGCGGGATGCTGGCAGTACGCAAAACCACGCCCTCTCCAGTCCGCGGATAAATCCTCTCTCCACAGAACCGGTCCCTGATGCCAAAAAGGTTGTGTGAGCCCCCCACTGCTCTAGATGCTGAGTCACGTAGAATCATTCACGGGAGCTCCTAACGTATGAATTGGGGGAGAGAGCCACGTGCCGCCTTCTCCAATTCTGACATCGAGAACGAAGGACTTGGCGCCACGAGCATTAAGTAGGGGTTTGGAAGGAAGACAACGAGAGTGAAAACTGTGAGGGATAAAAATGCGGCATTGCTTGAAAGACAGAGGTGTGAGATGCTGCTGCATATGTTCCACCAAGATGTTCTATTTGGAGCTGTGAAGCAGCCTCCAAGTTGCCGTCAACGGATTGTCTTCCTTTGCTTTGGACTCGGATTCTAAACGGGTTGCGCAAATCTTCCAGATTTCGTTGGGTTTATTTCCAGGTAGCCGAGCTCTGGAGAAGTTGGGTGTTTGCATTTCGCTGTAGCAAACCATCACCTGTTCCGCTGTGCAAATGTCTGCTTTGTATTGTTTAAATATGTTTCGACGCGTATGCGATGACTTCCAGCGACGGAGAAAGGATTCAGAACTGAGCGAGGGGGGTGGGGGTGGTGGCAACCAAGAAAGGTTTTGAGTTCAGGAAAGAGTCAAGAAACGAGGATATGCCATAGAGCGGATGGTGAAGAAACATACACGGTGCCCTCACAACTCTGTGCAATACACACTTGGGTTCAGTGTCAAGACATTGCAGCACACGGTTTCATCATTTTTGTTTTCGCCATTGCCTTTTGGACTGGATGTCTGCAGCAGGAAATAACATATTTCATGATATTTTATTTTACCGGGTTCTGCTAAAGCTATGTATTTCCACCAATTGCAATATACGTTATAGTTTCCTCTAGACCAGGGGTGTCAAACCGGGGGTGGGCTTCAAAAACTTTAGCAAGGGGTTCTCTGCCTGGTTGCTGGGTGGGTGTGGCAATGGTGGGTGTGGCCTAGTCTGCTTCTTGCACTATGGCGGAGTGGGGGATTTTTGCCTTTCCCGGGTTCTGGAGGTTTTCTTCGAGCCTCCAGGAGGGAGAAAACAGCCTCCCCAAGCTCTGGAGGCTGGAAATGGTTCCCGACCTTCCCGACCTTCCGGTAGGCCCGTTTTTCACCCTTCCCTGAGCCGCTGCATGGGGCCAGCACTTTCCTGCCTCCGAAACGTGCTGCGTGGGGACTCCTCGGAGGGGCGGGGTGGGCAGGGCCAGCCAGGAGTGAGATTTGGGGGTTCCCACGAACTGCACAGAATCTTAGCTAGAGGTTCTTCTGAACCCCTGCGAACCTCTAGCAGGCCCACCCCTGTGTCAAACTCAATTTCATTGAGGGCTACATCAGGGCTATGGTTGACCTCGGGGGGAGGGGAAGAGTTGGGGTGGCTGACTGGGTGGGCGTAGCCAGATTGACGCCAAACTGCTGGCATGTTTCCTTTTCGTACTGGGTAGAGTGGGCCAAAGCGATGCAGGTCGGCCCCTTACATTTTCCAGGATGGCCTTGCTCGCAGGCCAGATCCAAACACATCGTGGGTCGTACCTGGCCCACAGGCCTTGAGTTTGACACCTCTGCTCTAGACATGGGCTGAGAGTTTAGCGGAGATGTCCCACATTTATTAAAATATACTTTCAATGCAAAGGAAGAATGCACTGTTTCTGGCACTCTCTTACCAGCTCTTACCGTCACTGGGCCTGCTGCTCTTTTTGCAGCTGCCACTAAGAGAAGGTGTGCGGTAGCTAGGATTTGCGGGAGCGCCATTCCCTGGCAGGTGCGTGTGGAGTGCGTGGAGCATCTCCCCCCCCCCAGAAAATGGCAGGCCTCCGCTGCGCATGCAGTTAAATATTTTAGGGAAGGGCATGTTTTCGGGGAAGGGTTATTTTAATGCATGCACTCAAAAGCCCGATTGGGCTTATTATCCAGGGAGGTCTTCTTTTCGTGGAAACCTGGTGTTTTCTAGAATATTTTCAGTTCTCCCTTTTCATTTGCAAGTTTTAATGCACTTTGTTTTTCCCAGTTCCCCAATGAAACACGTTTTCACTTGCTAGAAGGAAGTAGGAATTGACTTTTTCTCTGCTTTAATAGTTTTCTGGGTTTATTGAGCATTTGGCCTATTGATTTTCTCTCGTCTTTTTTATTTTGAACATATTGAAAGAAGTTCTTTTTGTTACGTTGGGCGTCTCGCCCCGTGCCGTTCTCGGCTTTAGCTTTCATTAGCCAGTCCTTAGTTCTGATTTCAAGTTAGTTTTGATCTACCTGCAAAGTTTGGGTTTTTTGTGGCCTCTCGTCTTTTTCCACCTTGTTTTTTCTTTAAAAAGGACCGTTTCTGCTGAAGAATCTAAATGCCTTCTTGGAAAATATATATCTTTCCTCATTTGTCTGTTTAGATTTAGAGAATCTTAACAATCATGATACAATTCCACACTTATATCCCAAAATAAGAAAAATTATAAGAGGAATAACCAAGGTTTGTAGTTCAAAACATCGTCAGTGTTTATGTGTTCAACATCAGCCTAAAGGCTCAGTCTAGGACAGGGGTGTCCAAACTTGGGAACTTTAAGACTTGTGGACTTCAACTCCCAGAATTCCCCAGCCAGCCATGCTGGCTGGGGAATTCTGGGAGTTGAAGTCCACAAGTCTTAAAGTTCTCAAATTTGGACACCCCTGATCTAGGAGGAAGAGTCTTGGAGTTAAGAAAACTGATGTCGATGAGTGAAAAGAACACATTAGGAAGTCTCTATGTGACCACCGCTCCAGAAAATATGAGTGTTGCAAGATTTAAGCTTCATTGGTTGGTTTAAACTAAGATAAGCAACTTTTATTTTTCACTTTCTTCATTTCCTTCACTCAAACAGCAGCCACCATTGGTGGTCCCACACTTCCCTCACCACCACCACATCCTCCTCCTCCTCTTCCTGTCACCTTCCTCCTCCTCCTCCTCTTCCTCTCCTTCACCTTGTCCTCACCTCCTCCTTTCCATGTTCCCTCCTCCTCCCTTCCCTGTCTCCTTCCTCCTCCTCCTCCTCTTCCTCCTCCTCCTCTTCCTATCCCCCTTCTCACCCCTTCCCTGTTCTCCTCCTCCTTCTCCCCCTCCTTTCCGTCCTCCTCCTCTTCCTGTCCCCCTCTTCCTCTCCCTGTCTCTCTCTCTCTCCTCCTCCTCTTCTCTTCCTTGTCCCTGACTTCCCCACCTTCTCCCTTCTCTGTTCTCCTCCTGCTCTCCCTCCTTTCCCTGTCCCTCTTCTCCTCCTCCTTTCCCAGTTCTCCTCCTCCTCTTCCTCCCTGTTCCCCTCCTCCTCTTCTCCCTGTCCCTCTCTTCCTCCTCTTCTCTTCCTTGTCTCTTTCCTCCTCCTCTTCTCTTCCTTGTCCCTCTCCTCCGCCTGCTCCTCCTTTCCCTCTCCTCCTCTTCCTCCTTCCTTGTCCCTCTCCTCCTCCTTTCCCTGTCTTCCCCCTCCTCTCCCTGTCTCTCACTACTCTTCTTCCTCTTCTCTTCCTTATCCCTCTCCTCCTCTCCTCCTCCTCCTCCTTCCTCCTCTTCTTCCCTGTTCCCCTCCTCCTCCTATTCTCCCTGTCCCCTTTTCCTCCTCTTCCTTGTCCCTCTGCTCCTCCAGCTCCTCCTCCTTTCCCTGTCCCTCTCCTCCTCTTCTTCCTTTCCTCCTCTTCTTCCTTTCCTCCTCTTCTTCCTTTCCTCCTCTTCTTCCTCTCTGTCCCTCTCTTCTGCCTCTTCCTTGTCCCTCTGCTCCTCCTGCTTTTCTAGCTCCTTTCCTCCTCCTCCTGTCCCAGAGCATTGCAACCCAGGTGGCAATCTCCTCTTTTTTTATATATACCCATGGAATCCATTGTGTTTTCTTCTTGTACTCCTTGGGCTCCGCAGCTGAAGTTAGGGCTGCGGGTGTCAAAAAGTGTGGGGAGGTCTCAGTTCTATGCTGGATAAATAAAACTGAACTGCTTGTACGAGAGCTATTTTTTGCATTGCAAAATCTGGTTTTGGAGAGAGAGAGAGAGAGAGAGAGAGAGAGAGAGAGAAAAGAACGCAACCCTGGAACTCGATTTGTCATTTGTATCTTGGTAGAAGAACTGCCAGAGCCTGCGGACAGTCTGCCAGACATCCCCTGGCAACCAGAGAGCGTCTGCTTGGTAATCTTCATTCGTACATAATCAGTTTCAGGTTGTTTTCAATAGACGCCGAGTGTAAAATATTTTGGATGAAACAGATTGCATTGACTTTATGTAACTTGTTCAGCTGCCATCTATAGCACACAGCATGTCTTCGGCTGCAACCAGAACGGGGAGTACGGATTTAAATGGCTTCTGCAAGGGGTTTTTCCCTCCCCCTCCCCTCTAGTCTACTTTCCCAATTGCGGAAGAGAGGGATAAAGCAGAGAGTGACTCAGAAATGTGAAGTCCGCAGATTTCTCCATATCTTATTTATTTATTAAACTCCCATGCCCGCTTGCCACAAGATTAAAATGACAATATAAACCTGTGATGGCGAACCTATGGCACGCGTGCCACCCGGGCCATCTCTGAGGACACGTGAGGCATTGCCCTGTCTGCTCCAGCGTGCATGCGTGTGCTGGCCTTGATTTTTGGCCATTTTTCACCCTACGGAGGCTTCAGGGAAGCCTCCTGGAGCCTCCGGAGGGCGAAAAAATGCCCAACACGCAAATCGGAACTTCAGGAATATACTTCCGGTTTGCGCGCCGGGCTGTTTTTCGCCCTCTGGAGGCTCCAGGGAAGCCTCCTGAAGCCTTCGGTGGGAAAAAATGGCCCAATGGGCAACCCGGAAATCCGTTCCCGAACTTCCGGTTTGCGTGTTGGGCTGTTTTTCGCCCTCCCCAGGCTCCTTGAAAGTCTCTGGAGCCTGGGGAGGGCGAAAAACAGACCTACCTGACCCATTGGAAGTCAGAAAGTGGGCCGTTTCTGGCCTCCGGAGAGACTCCGGGGCTCCAAGAAAGCTGTGCGCTCATGCACAGGGCAGCGGTGGGGGGGGGGGGGGAGGTCATGCACACATGCGCAGGGGACACAGCACGGGGGGCATTAAATTATGGGGGTGGATACCCGAGTGCGTGCTGGAGCGCACACATGGGTTCTTTTGGCACCCGAGGTGAAAAAGATTCTCCGTCACTGATATAAACCATTAAAATGATAAACGTTAGCATTAAAATTAAGACAAGTAACTCTCAAAATACCACCAAGAGATAGTTAACTGGGTTCTTTGAATACTTTGAAAACTTTGAGGCTGTCCAGCAGCACTGATGCTGCTGCCTAGTTTGGTAATGAAATGTCTGCAAGAAAACCACCAAGCTGAGAGAGCAACAAGGACTTCGCAGTCCTTTTCTTCTTCCTCCTCCTCACACTCCCCCTCCCCCTGCAAGCTCCACTCCTGTTTAGCATTGATGATATTTCCCATTATGGTAATAAAATGTCTGCAAGAAAACCATCAAGCTCAGACAGCACCAAGGGCCCCACAGTTCTTTAGGGCGTCCTACTATAGGGCCTCCTGCTTGAGCAAGGGGCTGGACTAGAAGACCTCCAAGGTCCCTTCCAGCTCTATTCTGATTGATTGTTTGGAAGGAACTGAAGGAAAAGAGCAGGCAGGGATGAGGGTGGAGTTAAGCATGTTATCAGCCTAGAAATTGCCACAAAGGGTCCAAGCCCAATTCTTCTAGAATTCTGTTGACCATTAATCTGGCGCCAATTTAGTATTGAACTTCAAAAAATACACCCTATTTTTCGGAGTATAAGATGCACATATTTCCCTCAAAAAAGAGGGTGAAAATCTGGGTGCGTCTTATACACTGAATTCAGGATTTTCGGCCTCCTGAAACCCTGCCCCCTTTGCAAAAATCGCTGTGCCTTTAGGAAGTGTTAAGTAATTAAGCTCCCCGTTAAGCGAGCGAGTGTGCAGAGAAGAGTAATGAGAGTGGTATGCAAGAACACGCACAAACCAGCATACAGGGACACTGAATAGTATAAAATATAGTAGTTTACTATGTGGAAATATAGAGGTATTCAGAGTCCAGTTAACAGTCTAAGTCATACATGGTTCAGTCAGTCAGTTATCAAATAGTCAGTCTAGCACACAAAGTAGCTAACAGTAGCAAGACTCAGTACCTCACAATACACCGATTAGCGTCTAACAAACAGAGAGCTAACAGTCATTCTGGCTCCCTCTTATGGCTGCTTGAGGTAACAAACCAATTACATATCTCTAGCATTTAAAGTAAGAGATACATTTTGTTACAATCATGGCTTATATACATTGCCAAGCCAAGCCTAGGGTTACATCCCTAACAGGAAGCTTCCAGAATGCTCCTGGGGGCTGGGAAGGGCAAAAAAGAGTGAAAAACCAGCAGTTTTTTGCTCATTTTTGCACCCCCCAGCCCCAGGAGCACTCTATAAGCCTCCTAAAGGCAATGCATGCTCTTTTTTTGACAAAGAATGTGCCCGTTTTCGTGAAAAACGGGCCTTTTTGGGGAGGTCTGCAGAGTGCAAAAACTTTTTTTTTTAAATTTTCCTCTTCAAAATCTTGGTGTGTCTTATACTCCGGTGCGTCTTATACTCCGAAAAATACGGTAGATTCTTGTGTATAGGCAATAAATCTTCTGAACTGGAATCTTAACACGTCCTAATTATTCGCACCTGATACTTTATAGGCTAAATTCACCATGGGCAATGAACCTGTTAGGCGGGAGCCATAGAAAACAAGGTGTTTTAGGATTCTGGAGTGAATACCATTGACTGGAGCAGAGGTTTCAAACTCGATTTCATTGAGGGCCGCATCAGGGTTGTGTTTGACCTTAGGGGGCTGGTTGGGCGTAGCCAGGGTGGGTGTGGCCAGCTCGATGCCACTCATGTGGGGGGCATCTGTGGTGGCCTGAGCGCTCTGCCAATGAAAATGGAGCTTGGGAGGGCCATGCATTTTCAATGGCAGAGGGCTGCAGGAGGCTGTCACAGCCGAAAATGGAGCTTGGATAGGTGATGCGTGGCCCACTTGAGGTGCGTTTTCACTGGCAGAGGCACTGCGAGTCGCTCCTTTGCTTTTTCGAAGGTGGCCTCGCGGACCAGATCTAAGCACTCCGCTGGTCGGATCCGGTCCCCAGGCCTTGAGTTTGACACCTCTGGACTAGAGGAAAACTGTATATACAAATCTTTTTTCTCCAAAGATCTGCCAAGCTACTAGGAACTGAGTTAAACGCCAGTAATTTTGGTGTCTTTAAGAAACCTTTTCATGATTTCCCCCTTATTTTTAGGCAAAAAATTCAGAGCGGCATTGAAGATTTACAGAAGGTTAAGCCAGGAGGTGAAACATACATGCACGAAGGATTACAAAAAGTAAGTTCTCTGCATTTTCTGTAACTTGGAGATGCAGCATAGTTCATTGCCGTCTGAGAACTTTCAATCTTTTGAATCGTTTCTTGCATTTTTTTTTTAAAAAATGATAGTATTTCTAACCCGCTTCACTCCTGAAGAATTCTGGGCAGCCCATAGGATGATGATGCTTCTGCTCTGGAGAGCTCTTTAATAAAATAATGCAAATGCACACAGGGATAAACACACAAAGAACTGTGACTCATAGAGCAGAAAAACAGAGTCGAAAGGGACCTTGGAGGTCCTCTAGTCCAACCCCCTGCCTAGGCAGGAAACCCTACCCCACTTCAGACAAATGGTTATCCAATCTCTTCTTAAAAACTTCCAGTGTTGGATCACCTACAACTTCTGGAGGCAAGTCGTTCCACTGATTCATTGTTCTCACTGTCAGGAAATTTCTCCTTAGTTCTAGGTTGCTTCTCTCCTTGGCTAGTTTCCATCCATTGTTCCTTGTCTTGACTTCAGGTGCCTTGGGGAATAGGTTGACTCCCTCTTCTTTGTGTCAACCCCTCAAATACCGGAACACTGCTATCATGTCACCCCTAGTCAGGGGTGGGCCGCTGGGAGTTTGCAGGGGTTCGGGAGAACCTGTAGCTAAGATACTGTGCAGTTTGGAGAACCCCTAAATCCCACTACTGGCTGGCCTTGCCCACCCCATCCTGCCCCTCTCAGGTGTCGCCACACAGCCCGTTTTGTATTCACGTAACCTTCATGCGGAGGCTCAGGGAGGGCGAAAAACAGGACTACCGGAAGTTCAAGAAGGCTGGAAACGGTTCCAGAAGGCCTCCAGAGCCTGGGGAGGCCATTTTCGCCCTCCCGGAGGCTGGAGGAAAGGCTCCGGAGCCCGGGGAAGGCAACCCCCCCTGCTGTGGTGTAGAAGGCCAACTAGGCCACACCCACCATGGCCACTCCCACCCAGCAATCAGGCAGAGAACCCTTTGCTAAAATTTTTGAAGCCCACCCCTGCCCCGAGTCCTTCTTTTCATTAAACTAGACATTCCCAATTCCAGCAACTGTTGTTTGTATGTTTTAGCCTCCAGTCCCCTAATCATCTTTGTTGCTCTTCTCTGCACTCAACATCTTGTTTATATCATGATGGCCAAAACTGGATCTTATCAAGATTGTTTCAGGATCTAGAAATGGAAGATAGAATTACGATGCAATATCTTTGGGAGGAGACCTCTCCCACCAGGGCACCTAACTTAAGAGGAAACTAAAAGGATCACTTTCGTGGCTAAGGAAAGTTAAGAGCAAATGCTTTCTCTAAATGGGTTGTGGTGTTTGCGAGGGGAGGGGAAAAACCACTTCATTAAAAGGATTCAGTCCTTTTAAACATAACAATTTGGGTGCCGCTTGATGAACTCTTAACCATTTCTGTCTTCCATTTCTTGCTCTTCTCCACTTTTCGAATGCAATTTAAGAGCACAAATTCTTTTGTTCTTCCAGGCCAATGACCAGATTGCAAAAGCAAAAGGATCCAGTAGTGTGATCATTGCCTTGACAGATGGAAAATTGGAAGGCCTGATCCCACTGTATGCGGAAAAAGAGGTAAGGGTTGAAGTGCAACAGCACTTTCGGTTGAGTTCAACATTTGCATAGGCATGTTGTTGTTGTTTTTTTTGGGGGGGGGGAGCAAATGTAGATATAACTCTCCTCCCCTCTCCATTCTCTCTGCTACAGGCACAAAATGCTAGGTCCATGGGAGCTAGAGTTTACTGCGTTGGAGTCCTCAATTTTAATCAAGACCAGGTAGGTCTCTCCGTCTTAAAAATTTGGGAGTCTGCATATCAAAATGAATTAAAAAAAATCTGGCAAAGGTGCTTTCTTATTTGAGAAATTTGTCAGAGTTTGTTGCAAAAATCACTTCCAAAAAGCACACACAGATAACCGATTCAGCAAGTTTCATTAACTTCTTTATATACACAATAACACATATATTAGGATATTCAGGTCTATGTGTTCCTTGCTTCCCGAGTCGACTCCTTGTCCTCCACTGCTCACCTCTCCTAACTGCTCCACGCATATGTGCATCTGGAACAGGCCCCAGCTATTCTTCCTCCTCACTCATGTCAGCCTCCAAAGGCAGCTGCCTCTCCAGTGGCTGGGAAATGCCGGACGGTCCTGTCTCTGTCTCTGTGTCCGATGCAGAGCATCCATCGGAGCCTTCCCCAGACTCCAGAACTGACCCACGTTCCTCCCCAACCTCTTCGTCACTCGAGTCTGCCACTGGCTCCGCTGGCAGCTGGCAGGCCACAACACTGGGAATCTTCCTTGACATTGTGTTTAGTTTGTTTTGCTGCGGGAATAAGAAAAATTACAATTAGTAGACAGAATTTTGTCTATACCTGTAGTTTTCTCTAAGCCATGCATTACCCTGTCCTAAAACTTTGCTAAATCCTGTGTGTGTCTTGTCCATCTGTGTCTAAAGGTTGGTAGCCCACATCTGTGTTGCATTTGTGCTTACTTCCTTAGCTGGAAAGCATTGCGGATTCAAAGGATCAAGTCTTCCCAGTAAGAGAAGGATTTCAAGCTCTCCGAGGGATAATTAATTCGGTGAGTATTTGAAAAAGTGCATCTTGTTTAATTTGCAAAGTTTGTTAATTTTTTTTAAAAAAAATACATATTTTGCAACTATTTCATTTTTATCTTGAGGATGCGTTCCTTGGGCTTTCTTACCTTCAATGCTTTCTTGTGGAATTGGTTGATTTTGAACAAATTAAAATTGCTTTGTTGCACAATCAAGCACCTAGAGGTTTCCTGAGAGTGGAATAGAAAACTGGCTTTTAAAGTGTTCCCGAGCGACTGCTCCTGAAATTCCTTACCAATGGGACATGATTGTTAGATCTCCTGGCAGTCACAATTTAGAAGGTAATCTGTTCACTTTTAAGGATTGATTGGTTGTAGAAGAGAGAAGGGTTTTCTCCTATTAGAAGCAGGGTGGATTGGATTTAAATGAAGTCGATTTAAATCACAATTTAAAACATGATTTAAATCACGAGTAACAAGGCTTGATTGAAATCAACTCGGTGGCTCAATGGCTAAGACGCTGAGCTTGTCCATCAGAAAGGTCAGCAGTTCGGTGGTTCGAATCCCTAATACTGCGTAATAGAGTGAGCTCCCGTTACTTGTCCCAGCTTCTGCCAACCTAACAGTTCGAAAGCACGTAAAAATGCAAGTAGAAAAATAGGAATCACCTTTGGTGGGAAGGTAACAGCATTCCATGCGCCTTCGGTGTTTAATCATGCTGGCCACATGACCATGGAGATGTCCTTGGATAGTGCTTGCTCTTTGGCTTTGAAATAGAGATGAGCACCACCCTCTAGAGTTGGGAACGGCTAGCACATGTGTGCAAGGGGAACTTTTACCTTTACCGTTATTGAATTGGAGCTGGTTACCAGGGGTTGGACTTTGATTGTTTGTGGCGATGTAATGATTCTAAGCTTATGATGCACTTAACTCTTCCCCCTAGCTCTGTTTGTTATTCTCCTATAGATTTCCAGTCATAGCAAGGGAGCTGAGATAGATTCATATTTTTGAGCGAGTTAGTATGAGAAGATATATGACCCTGTGCATGGTATTTCCCTTGGAGAGCTTCACGTGTTTCTATTTTAGGGAATTTATTTTGGAATGTAACTATACTGGCAGGGTTTGATTCCTAAAAAGGATTGTTAAATAAGGGCCTACCGGCTTGTTTAATGGTTTCTGTATAGATGAATTGCGTCTTTAAATTATACTTCGACAGGGAACAACTGTATTGATGGACTTTGTTTCCTTAAAGAAAAGTGCAGTGTGAAAGCTTTGTGGAATCGTTTAACTCTGCATATTTATTTCTGTACTGCAATAAATACAAAACACTCCATTAAGGGAAGGTAAATGCTGCAGCAAATGTAAATGCATTAAATTTGAATGAGGATTTTGGGGAAATATTTGCTAATGAATTTGTTTTGGGTTGTTCATTGTGGATTAAAGGATTTGAGTCAAATGCTTATAGCTCCCAGTTCAGCTGGTACATCAAGACATGCTTTTACACCAGCTGTGAGCCAGGAATTGCTGCTATACAGGCAATGTTCTGACTCAGGCTTCCCAAGAGCATGAAGCAAACTCCTTGTCCCGACAAAAAACAGTAAATTTATTAATTTACTGTGAATTCTGCTCATTCACAACCAGCAAAGTCTTTCAAGGGAGGATTTACAGTCATAGACCTTATCTGGCTTGGAGAGCTGCCAGGCTGATCTCTGCAAAACTTGGCAAGGAGCCTCGGAGAGTCACGAACCAATTAAGCGAACTAATTGCCTCCTGCAAACTCCACTCCCCTTTCGCTCCTCTTTTATTCCCTCTGGGAGGGGTCATTCATCGTCCACCTGTGGCCTTACTCCCAAGTCGATCCTTGTTCTCTAGCTGTTCCCTTCGTCTGGCAACTCTGTGCATGCGGACACTGGGAACAGGCTCCAGCTGTTCATCTGCCCCATTGATATCTGACTCCGACACAGAGCCCTCATCAGAGCCTTCCCCAGACTCCAGGACTGGCCCATGTTCCTCCCCAACCTCCTCACTGTCCCAATCTGCCACCAGCCCTGCTGGCTGCTGGCGGGCCACAACAAATAGTCCTCAACTAACAACCGTTTGTATAGGGATGGTTCAAAATTGCAACAGTACTGGAAAAAAAAAGATTGACATATGACAATTTTTCACACTTAATGATCATTGCAGCATCCCCATAGTCATGTGACCAACATCTGGGTGCTTAGCAACTGGTATGTATCTGTGACTGTTCCTGGGCCACCGAATCATCATTTGTAACCTTCCTAGCCAGCTTCCGACAATCAAAGTCTGATTGGGAAAGTGAGATTCACTTAACATGCACATGACTCACTTAGCGACTTCGGCAATTCGCTTAACGACTGTGGTAGAAAAGTTACGAAATGGGGCATAACTCACTTCAAACCTGCCTTGTTTTGCAATAGAAACGTCGGGCTCAATTGTGTTCGTAAGTCGAGGACTATCTATACTCTTCTGAGGAAAACACTGTTAAGTATAGGTAGTCAATACAATACAATACAATACAATAGTAGAGTTGGAAGGGACCTTGGAGGTCTTCTAGTCCAACCCCCTGCCTAGGCAGGAAATCCTATACCGTTTTAAACAGATGGCTATCCAACATCTTCTTAAAGACTTCCAGTGTTGGGGCATTCACAACTTCTGGAGGAAAGCTGTTCCACTGATTAATTGTTCTAACTGTCAGGAAGTTTCTCCTCAGTTCTAAGTTGCTTCTCTCCTTGATTAGTTTCCACCCATTGCTTCTTGTTCTGCCCTCAGGTGCCTTGGAGAATAGTTTGACTCCCTCTTCTTTGTGGCAACCCCTGAGATATTGGAAGACTGCTATCATGTCTCCCCTAGTCCTTCTTTTCATTAAACTAGACATACCCAGTTCCTGCAACCATTCTTCATATGTTTTAGCCTCCAGTCCCCTAATCCTCTTTGTTGCTCTTCTCTGCACTCTTTCTAGAGTCCCAACATCTTTTCTACATCGTGGCGACCAGAACTGAATGCCGTATTCCAAGTGTGGCCTTACCAAGGCTTTATAAAGTGGTATTAACACTTCACGTGATCTTGATTCTATCCCTCTGTTGATGCAGCCTAGAATTGTGTTGGCTTTTTTGGCAGCTGCTGCACACGGCTGGCTCCTATTTAAATGGTTGTCCACTAGGACTCCAAGATCCCTTTCACAGTTACTAGTAGTAAGTCCTCGATTTACGAACACAATTGAGCCCGAATTAAATCTTACAAAGTAAGATCACCTTACAGTTAACGTTTGGCAACAATTTTGGAGCACGGGTAGTCCTCGACTTACAACAGTTCGTTTAGTGACCGTTCAAAGTTACAACGGCACTGAAAAAAGGGACTTGGGACCATTTTTCACACTTACGACCATTGTAGCATCCCCATGCCCACGTGATTTACATTCACACGCTCGGCCACTGATTCACATTTATGACGGTTGCAGTGTCCTGTGGTCGCCTGATCCCTTTTGCGACCTTCTGACAATCAAAGGCAATGGAGAAACCAGATTAACTGAACGACCGTGTTACTAATTTAACAACGGCAGTGATTCCCTTCAAAAATGTGGCAATAAATAAATCGTAAAGCCGGGCAAAACTCACTTAACAAATTTCCCACTTAGCAACATAAATTGTGGGCTCAATTACAGTCGTAAGCTGAGGACTACCTGTAGCAGTGCTGGACTCCTACCGGTTTGGACTGGTTCAGCCGAACCGGTAATGCTTTGGCGGCCTGGGTCGCTGGAACTGGCAGCGACCCAGGCCTGCCATGCCCCCGAACCAGTTCCCCGGTTGGCACCGCCATCTTGTTTTTCAGTTCTGCGCCTGCGCAGTTTTGTAGATCGAGAGATCTTTGCGCGCGCAAAGCTCACACATGAGCGAAACGGGCAGTAGTGCTGGCCGGAACCTACCCTTGCCCTGTAGTTATATCATGTTGTTTTACTTTAATCTGGGGCCTTGCCTTGGATTATATTTTAGGAAAAAGTAATATCTGACATGCAAACTAATACCTTGTGGAATTATTTTTGATTTTTGGCTGTAGAAAAAGCAAATCAATAAGGATTAGAGCAGGATCTGATTATTCTGAATGGAGAAGCTTTATCTGGACAAATGCAGCAGAGTAGAACATAGATAGATCATATCTGCTGCAGTTGAATTGCAAATAACCTTTAGCTGACTTTTCTGTTGCCGTTAACGTCTCCCAACTTTGCAAAACTTTTACGCGAACGCAGACCTGCCAAAATAAAATACAAGCGGAAAGTTGATGGGTCTGCGAAACAAATGCTGAAGTACCACTAGAATATCTAGGCCACGAAAATGTGCCTGATCACTACACATGACCGTTTTATTATTTTTTGGTGCATGTGTTTGTACATTGTAAGGTTTTTTGTTGCTGTTGTGACAGTTCCGAATGTTGCAATCGTTGAAACATTGAAATATGACTCACAGCTGTAACTGGGTGGTGAAAGAAGACAATCTTGGCAAATACTTTACTTTCACTTTATTGTGTAGGGAAAAAAAAGTTGAATTCGTTATGCAAAGTGTAGGTCATATGAGCGTGATAAAGTAGAGCTAACATGGTTACGTCGGAGGGGATATTCAGCCAGCCAACTCTGGCACGCACGCATGCATAGCAAAGCTGAACTGGCGCGGTGGCTCGTATGCCCACAGATGCCATCTGTAACACATGCGCATAGGTTTGCCATCACGGCTCTAGAAAAAGTGCAGAGAAGAGCAACCGGGATGATTAGGGGACTGGAGACTAAAACATATGAAGAATGGTTGCAGGAACTGGGCATGGCTAGTCTAGGGAAGAGAAGGACCAGGGAGACAGGATAGCAATGTTCCAATATTTGAGGGGCAGCCACAGAGAGGAAGGCGTTAAGCTACAGTATTTTCCACGGCACTCGAAGGCCAGATAAGGAATAATGGATGGAAACTAAACAAGGAGAGATTGATCTTAGAAATAAGGAGGAACTTTCTGAGAGTGAGAGCAATCAACCCATGGGACAGAAGTTGCCTTCTGGAAGTCGTGGGAGTTTCATCCCTGGAAGCTTTCAAGAAGAGACTGGACTGCCATCTGTCAGAAATGGTGTAGGGTTTCCTGCTTGGGCTTGAGGTTGAGCTAGATGGCCTACGAAGTCCCTTCCAACTCTGTTAATCTGTTAAAGAGAAGCAGTCCTCCAGATGGGTACAATCTACTGTTATGATCCTGTATCTACAACAATCGGCTTGTAGCTAACCACAGACGTAAGGTCTTGTTTGTCATTTTTTTTTAGCTTGATTTGTGTATCGTTTGCTGCTTCAGTGCTCAGCTATCAGTTCTTTGTGCTTGCATCCTGTTACGTCAGTTTTCTCCTGCCCACCCAAGCATCCTTCAAAAGTGGGGACTGGAGCTGCCAGAATGCTTTGCAGTGATGTTGGCTGAAGATTTCTGGGTGTCACACGGAACTGCCTCCTCACCCATCCCCTTAGTAGCTGGGTATGCATGCGAATCAAAACATTTTAGAGACTCAAGCCTCCCCCCCCCCCGTGTCAATCTAAATGACCCCCAGTAAATTAATGTCAGGCTCCCCAAAATAACAAAACCAAACCCACAGAAAGACAAGTTGTCATGTGTTCAAAATTCAGACGCTTGGCAACTGACTCATATTTATGACGGTTGCAGTGGCCCTGGTTCATGTGATCCTCTTTTTGTGACCTTCTGACAAGCAAGGTCAATGGGGAGTCCACTTAACAATCATGTTACGGACTTAACGAATGCAACGATTCACTTAACAACCGTGGCAAGAATAGTCGTAAAGTGGGGCAAGCTCATTTAAGAAATGTTTCACTTAGCCACATAGATTTTGGGCTCCGTTTTGGTTGTAATTCGAGGACTACCTGTATTGTTCCTCCCCTACAGACAGATTCTTGCCAAACTAAAGCAAGCTACCATCCCCGTAAAGCATATACTCTGGGAACTATTAAGGAGGAGCTGTCTTCACCCTCTTTCTCTCACATGAACTATCTGAAATGAGTTGTCTCTGGAACACACCTCCCACTCCTGGGAGCCTGGACCACATTCCCTCCAGAATTAGGCCCACTATCCCCACAATTTCCCCCATCATCATGGCCATTGGGAATTACAGCTAGTCCTTGACTTACAACCGTTTGTTTAATGACCATTCAATCTCATGGCAGCCTTGGAAAAAAAAAGTGACTCGTGATCATTTTCACACTTACCATCTTGCAACATCCCCATGATCAAAATTCGGATGCTTTTGCAACTGACTCATATTTATGACGGTTGCAATGTCCCTGGTTCACGTGATCCTCTTTTTGTGACCTTCTGGCAAGGCAAAGTCCACGGGGAGTCCAGATCCACTTAACAACCGTATTACTAACTCAATCTCAGTGCTTCACTTAACAACTGTGGCAAGAAAAGTCGTAAAAAGGGGCAAAACTCCCTTCACAGCTGTCTCGCTTAGCAGAGGAAATATTGGGCTCAGTTGCAGTCATAACTCGAGGACTACCTGTATTATTGAGCTGTGGTGGCACAGTGGTTAGACTGCAAAACTGCAAGCTAACTCATGGCCCACTGTCTGGAGTTCGATCCTGACCAGTTCAACGTTGACTCAGCCTTCCATCCTTCCGAGGTGGGTAAAATGAGGACCCAGATTGTTGGGGGCAATAGGCTGACTCTGTAAAACCGCTTAGAGAGGGCTGTAAAAACACTGTGAAGCGATATATAAATCTAAGTGCTATTGCTTGGGAAGGAAGGAAGGAAGAAAGGAAGAAAGGAAGGAAAGGAAGAAAGAAGAAAAGGAAAGGAAGGGAAGGAAGGGAAATGAGAAGGAAGGATGAAAGCCATAGTGGCACAGTGGTTGGAATTTGCTCACTGCCAACAGTTTGATCTTGACCAGCTCAAGGTTGACTCAGCCTTCCATCCTTCTGAGGTGGGTAAAATGAGGACCCAGATTGTTGGGGGCAAGAAGCTGACTCTGTAACTGCTTAGAGAGGGCTGGAAAGCAACATGAAGCAGTATAGAAGTGCTATTGCTATTTCACATTGTTTTCTTAATCATTACATTTATACACCATTGGTGCAGGGGTGGGTTGCTGCTGGCGTTACTTCCGGTTCACTGCACATGCGTGAAGTTTCTTGTAAAATGTTCTGCGCATGTGCAGAACATTTAAAAAGGACAAAAAATATATATGCCGGCAACACCAGCGGCGACCGGGGAACCGGTTTGTAGGCAAGGCCAGCCTGGGTCGCTGCCAGTTCTGTGACCCATACCAACAAACCACTATCGGTTTGCCAGAACCTCCGCATTGGTCCTTCCAAAGTGTGACAATGCCAACACATCTTGAAGACACAATGTAGGGGAAGATGGCTCTAAAAATACTCCAGGTATGCATTAAGATGTACATTAGGTAAAGCTAAAAGTTTCCCCTCGCACATATGTGCTAGTCGTTCCCGACTCTAGGGGGCGGTGCTCATCTCCGTTCCAAAGCTGAAGAGCCAGCGCTGTCTGAAGATGTCTCTGTGGCCATGTGGGCGGCATGACTAAACACTGAAGGCGCACGAAACGCTGTTACCTTCCCACCAAAGGTGGTTCCTATTTTTCTACCTGCATTTTTACATGCTTTCGAACTGCTAGGTTGGCAGAAGCTGGGACAAGTCACGGGAGCTCACTCTGCTACGCAGCGCTAGGGATTCGAACCGCCGAACTGCCAACCTTCCTGATCGAGAAGCTCAGCGTCTTAGCTCCTGAGTCACTGTGTCCCTAATTCTTTTATGAGCCCCCTACTCCAAGTGCGGCCGAGCAGAAAATGCAGCCTTTTGCAAAGGGCCAGAAAAAGTCGATCCTTACCAAGTGCTCTTGCTTTTATAAAACAAAAAAGGTCTCCATTAACAGAAACCATCTGATTATTAATTCCAAATGCCCTTAATTGGGACTTTTCCTTGAAGGAGAAGACAGGAGGAGTGGGGGAAGCACCATATTTAGATTTTGCTTGTAGTAGAAAGAGTCAGGAAATGAGCCATAAAGAGTTTCGACAGTCCGAGAAGGAAAGAAAGAGACGAATACAGAGGAGGTGTACGGGGACCGAGCGTTGAAGGGAAATTATTCCGATTACATCAGTCCATTTTTATTTTAAAGTCCACATGGAATAGCCTAACGCTTGAGCTGCTTTTGGCTCTTGCGATTTGCAGCAAACTTGTTAAGGCTTTCCGTGCGCTGAGCAGGAATGGGGGAGTAGCAGAAAACGGGTGGGGTATGTGTGTGTGTGGGGGGGGGAGAAAGTGGAGATTGTTTAGTTGACTTGTTAAAGCAGCCCAATGGCCTGGAAATGAACCATTTCTTTCTTCCTAGCCTTCAGGACCGCGCAGGGCTTAATTTGACATCCACTGACATATTACAACTCTTATAAGGTTCTGGTGTTCAGATGGCCGCTTAGGAATGGAGAGATTTTGCGGATAAGTTTCCAGGTTCTCTTGGCTCGGCTTGGGGTTGACTCCCTCCGGGCCACACGCACACACTTGGACGGTGATTTGGAGAGGACTTGTCAGATACCCTAAATTGCGATCGCTTTCATTACATAACCAATCCGATCAACTCTCATAACAAGCCCCAGTTCCAGACATGTTTTCACCCCTTATTTTTCTATAACCACATTCATTCTCTCCTTTCTTCAGCCCTTCAAAGGTGTCGGGACGAGAGGTGGGTTGTTCCCATTTCGGCCTGGATTGGGCGAACCAGTAAGTGGTGGCGGTGGGAGGCTCTGCCCACTTGTCTGGATGCTTCTGCGCATGCGCCGAAGTGTCGCGCGCGCAAGTCGAACCCATAGTAAAAATAATGGAAACCCATCGCTGGTTCTGATCTAGGCTTTTGAGAGCATGAAGCAGACTCCTTGTCCTGACAAAAAAACCAACCCTTTTATTAATCGACTGTGAATTCTGCTCATTCACATCCAGCAAAGTCTTTCAAGGGAGGATTTACAGTCACAGACCTTATCTGCCGAGGTGGCATTCAACAAGTTCTGAGAGGTTCTGGAGAACCAGTAGCGGAAATTTTGAGAGTGGGGAGGGAATGGGGATTTTGCAGTATCCTTCCCCGGCCACGCCCAGAAAGCCATCGCCCATAGAACCAGTAGTAAAACGTTTGAATTCCACCCCTGCTTATTCGGCTTGGAGAGCTGCCAGGCCGATCTCTGCAAAACTTGGCAAGGAGTCTCGGAGAGTCGTGAACCAATTAAGCGAACGAATTGTCTCCTGCAAACTCCACTCCCCTTTCGCTCCTCTTTTATTTCCTCTGGGAGGGGTCATTCATCGTCCATCTGTGGCCTTACTCTCAAGTCGACCTCTGTTCCTTAGTTGTTCCCTTTGGCAACTCTGCGCATGCGCACACTGGAACAGGCTCCATCTTTTCGTCTGCCTCACTGATGTCTGACTCTGAAGGCAGCTGATAACTGGCATACGGCTCTGGCCCCCTCTCTGCCTCCGACACAGAGCCCTCATCAGAGCCTTCCCCAGACTCCAGGACTGGCCCATCTTCCTCCCCAACCTCCTCTCTGTCCGAATCTGCTGCCAGCTCCTCTGGATGCTGGCAGGTCACAACAAAAGGCTTAATCTAAGCTAGAGTTCCAAGGGGCCCCTGGAAACTTTCAGTGCTGGGACTCCTTTTTGTCTCTCATAAGTGGAGAATATACTGTAGGACAGTGTAGGTATTCTTAGCCTGAATTGAAATGTTCCTTCAGCTTTCATAATAACCGAGTTGGAAAGGACCTGGAGGTCTTCTACACCAACACCCCTGTTCAAGCAGGAAGCCCCACACCATCTCTTCTTGAAAACGTCCAGTGCCAGAAGATCTACAACTTCTGGAGACAAGTCATTCCACTGATTAATTGTTCTGTTGGGAGATTTCTCCATAGACTAGGTGGCTTCTCTCCTTGATTAGTTTCTATCATTGTTTCCTACCTTTCAGTGCTTTGGAGAATCGACTGATAGGTCTTCTAGTCCAACCCCCTGCCTAGGCAGGAAACCCTACCCCACTTCAGACAAATGGTTGTCCAATCTCTTCTTAAAAACTTCCAGTGTTGGATCACCTACAACTTCTGGAGGCAAGTTGTTCCACTGATTAATTGTTCTCACTGTCAGGAAATTTCTCCTTAGTTCTACGTTGCTTTTCGCCTTGATTAGTTTCCACCCATTGCTTCTTGTCTTGACTTCAGATGCTTTGGAGAATAGGTTGACTCCCTCTTCTTTGGGGCAGCCCCTCAGATATTGGAAGACTGCTATCATGTCTCCCCTAGTCCTTCTTTTCATTAAACTAGGCATAACCAATTCCTGCAATCTTTCTTCATATGTTTTAGCCTCCAGTCCCCTAAGCATCTTTGTTGCTCTTGGCTTTCTAGAGTCTCCACATCTTTTTAACAGCTTGCTTCATTTCCTGCAAATATTTCATTATCAAGTTAGTTAACATGAGTAGTAGGGAGCAAGAGGCTGACTCTGCAAACCACTCAGAGAGAGCTGTAAGGCACTGTGAAAGCGGTATATAAGTTGCTATCGCTAGTACGTGCTTTACTTATCTATGACATTGCTACCTTATTCTTCCTTGGTGCAATCATGGAGCCACTTACACATGATTTCCAGAAGAAGTTACAAAGGTCTTACGACCTCAAGCAATTTCTGTACGTGGACTCAATACAATACAATACAATACAATAGTAGAGTTGGAAGGGACCTTGGAGGTCTTCTAGTCCAACCCCCTGCCTAGGCAGGAAACCCTATACCGTTTCAGACAAATGGCTATCCAACATCTTCTTAAAGACTTCCAGTGTTGGGGCATTCACAACTTCTGGAGGCAAGCTGTTCCACTGATTAATTGTTCTAACTGTCAGGAAATTTCTCCTCAGTTCTTAGTTCTCCCCTTGAGTAGTTTCCACCCATTGCTTCTTGTTCTACCCTCAGGTGCCTTGGAGAATAGTTTGACTCCCTCTTCTTTGTGGCAACCCCTGAGACTCAAATAAGGGATCTTCTAAGTCAGTCCCATAACAAGCACATTAGCAGAAGATGCTTTGCTCATGCCATTATTCCATTTTTTCCTTCTTCTGCCAGTGGTGTGTATTCTTCTAATCTACTTCGGTAGTTTGCATAATGTTTGTGTTCGGAGTAACCAAATAGAAAAATAAGAACATCTGCAAAAGTATATTACGAGCTCCCTAACCCAGTCTTTGAAAACACTGAGTATCGGGATAAAGCTGTTAATGTTAATTTGTGTTCTTCTCTGGGTTTTTTGGTGCTGTTTTATTGACACAGGATTGTGCTGGGTAAATTTTTCAGTGAGTGCAAATGAAGTTGGCGAGAACAGCAGCCACAGTGGTGGGTTCCTCCCGGATCGCATCGGATCGCGCGCGCTCCCTTTCAGCGCTCCACCTGGCTCGCGCGCTCCCTTTCAGCGCTCCACCTGGCTCGCGCGCTCCCTTTCAGCGCTCCACCTGGCTTGCGCGCTCCCTTTCAGCGCTCCACCTGGCTTGCGCGCTCCCTTTCAGCGCTCCACCTGGCCTCGCGCTCCCTTCCGGCGCTGAAACCGGAAGTACAGTTTTGCCCGGCCCTGGCGAAGCAACGACGCCTGTCTGCGCTCCACCAGCTCGGCTGGGAACGGAGATGTTTCCTCAGCGGAGCGGAGCGCCTGAAAAGACTTTTCAGGCGCCGGAAGGGAGCGCGAGGCCAGGTGGAGCGCTGAAAGGGAGCGCGCAAGCCAGGTGGAGCGCTGAAAGGGAGCGCGCAAGCCAGGTGGAGCGCTGAAAGGGAGCGCGCGCGATCCGGTGCGATCCAGCAGGAACCCACCACTGAGCAGCCAATAAGGAAAACTCTCAGGTTCTCATCTTCCCGATTCATTGGAAGTCATTAATATTTTTTTAAAAAAAACCTCTTGATTTGAGAGTTGGCATGCAGGATTTCTTTTTATTGAAAATAAAATAAAACATGAATACTGCTAATAAAATAGTGGCAATGAGTGCGATGTTTAAGTATTTACACATCCTTTGATTATTCCTTTGCAAGTTCTGAGACGGTCCTTGACTATTGAATTTAGTCTCGTCTTGCAAGTTTGTTATGGGTTTATCAAAATATAAAACACAAAGACAAATAAAAATAACGGGGAAATAGGGGAGGAGAAGGGGAAGAGGGGAAAGAAAAGAAAAAGCATTGACTTCCAACTCTTTTTAGCACAGGAGAATAAGAAGGAACATAAAACCTCTCAACTTTTTACTTTTGTGTAATATAATATATGCTAGCCATGTCGATAACAAAACTATCTAATCAGCAAAATCAAAGCCTCGGGTTTTTCCCCCACCTCAAGCACAAAGTCCAAAAATGGTTTCCTGTAAATATTGCATTCAATGTTGATCTGCATTCTGTCTTCCTTTTCTTTATACTAATAATGAAGTATGAAGGTTGATTTTGTTCAAGCATAGAACGTTAAGACCAAGACAACTGTGATTTTAAAAAGAAGTCCTGTTCTTAGGTCTAGACTGGACATACCCAATTCCTGCAACACTTCTTCATCTGTTTTAGCCTCCAGCCCTCTAATCATCTTCGTTGCTCTTTTCTGCACACTTTCCAGAGTCTCAAACATTTTTATTTTGTTCAGCATATTTTAAAAAAGAAAGAGTGCAGAGAAGAGCAACAAAGAAGATCGGGGGACTGGAGGCTAAAACATATGAAGAATGGGTGCAGGGATTGAGCACGCCTAGACTAATGAAAACTTGCCTCCAGAAGTTGTGAATGCCCCAACACTGGAAGTCTTTAAGAAGATGTTGGATAGCCATTTGTCTGAAACGGTATAGGGTTTCCTGCCTAGGCAGGGGGTTGGACTAGAAGACCTCCAAGGTCCCTTCCAACTCTACTATTGTATTGTATTGTATTGTATTAAGGACTAGGGGTGACATGATGGCAGTCATCCAATATTTGAGGGGTTGCCACAAAGAAGAGGGGGTCAAAGCACCAGAAGGCAAGACATGAAACAATGAATGGAAACTATTCAAGGAGAGAAGCAACCTGGAATTAAGGAGAAATTTCTTGATCGTGAGAACAATTAACCAGTGGAACAGCTTGCCTTCAGAAGTTGTGGGTGTGCCATCACAGAGGCTTTTAAGAAAAGAAAGGACAGTTACTTGTTTAGATTGGTATAGGGCAGCGATGGCAAACCTTTTTTGGCTCGTGTGCCCTAAGTGGGGGGAGCGCAGGGGGGTCGTGTGCAGGCGTGCTGCACCCATAATGCAATGCGCGACCCACCCCAGTGTGCATGCGCACACTACAGGCACGGCCCCCCATTTTTTGCATGCTTTTTTTGCCCTCCCCAGGCTCCAGAGGCTTTATAGGAGCCTGGGGAGGGCGAAAACAGCATCCCCCCCCGGAAGCCCTCCGGAGGCTTCAGGGACCTTCAGGAGGCTTCCCTGAAGCCTCCGGAGCAGTCAAAACGAACCTCCGAGCAAAACCGGAAGTCTGTTCCCGAACTTCCGGTTTGCCCATAGGGCTGTTTTTTTGCGCTCCGGAGGCTTCAGGGAAGCTCATGAAGCCTCCGGAGGGCCTCGGGGGGGGGGCAGGGGAGGCTCTTTCCGCCCTCCTCAGGCTCCTATAAAGCCTCTGGAGTCTGGGGAGGGTGAAAAATGTCTTTAAAAAAGGGTGAAGTCAGCTGACAGGGCAGCGCCTTGCGTGCCCTGAGAAATGGCTCCATGTGCCACCCGTGGCACGTGTGCCATAGGTTCGCCATCACTGGTATAGGGTCTCCTGTTTGAGCAGGGGGTTGGACTAGAAGACCTCCAAGGTCCCTTCCAACTCTATTATTCTATTACTTCGTTTTGCTTTAACCTCGGCTGATCTTCCTCCAGTCCTTGTTTTGTTAAGTTCTCCATGACTGCAACTTTAATCAGAAAACCAGATGCATTAAAATGGGAACATGAATTTATCCTAGCTTATATTTGGTGCTGCCTCAGTCTCTTTCTCTGTCTCTGTCTCTCTCTGTCTTATGTCATTCCCCTTATGAATGCTTGTGTTTTCAAGTTGAATTTGACAGCCGGAACATCTCAGAATGTCTTCATCAAAGCTAAGTTTCTTAGAAATCACTTTTGAAGGAAGTGATCACAATTCATAGCTGGACATGTGCTGCATATGCCAAGTTCTTTATACTCCTGAATATTTCCATTTAGCGAAGGGCATCAAGGTTAGAACAGAGCATTCTTAAAGTGGCAGCGTTTTACATCGGCTACCATGTTTCCCCGAAATTACGACATGTCCTGATAATAAGACCATGCCATATTTTTCCTGTAGGCAAAAATATATGCCCTCCCCCAATAATAAGCCCCCTGGACAACCCCCCCTTCCAGCCAGGCAGAGCGCCACTCACCAACCATATCCCAAAGGCGCAAAACCGCAGGAGCCGAGGGGAGGGGGGCAAAGGCATTGCTTGACGCCTTTGGGATACTGCTAGGTTGGTGGGTGGCTCTGTGCCCAGCTGGAGCGGGAGGTTGTGGGTCAGCTGCTCTCACGAGCAGCTGCCCGGCAACGCCCCTTTCCAGCCTGGCAGAGTGCCACTCACCAACTCAGTAATATCCCAAAGGCGCTAAGCCACATGGCGCTCTGCCCGGCTGGAAAGAGAGGTTGCACGAGCACTTGTTCTGCCTCCAGCTCGCATGGCTCCCAGCCTCAACATGACCAGCTCTCCCTGCAGGACCGGGCCAGGCCACCGCCACGGCCCCGCTGCCACCGGAGCACTGCTGCCGCCGCCGCCACCATGCTCCGAGCATAACCGGCTTCCAAACTCCGGAGATCCGCTGCCGAGTCTTCCGGCAGCGGCTGCTCTGGGACTACGCTCTATGGTTGTGGGCTGGCTGTTGGAAGGCTCTGGTGGGACAGGGTCTTCCCGCAGCCAGCCCACAACCATAGAGCGTAGTCCAGAGCGGCCGCTGCCGGAAGACTCGGCAGCGGATCTCCGGAGTTTGGAAGCCGGTTATGCTTGGAGCATGGCGGCGGCAGCGCCAGCAGGGCTGTGGCGGTGCTCCGCCCTGGCCCAGCCCTGTAGGGAGAGCTGGCATGGTGAGGCTGGGAGGCACGCGAGCTGGAGGCAGAACAAGTGTTCGCGCAACCTCTCTTTCCAGCCGGGTAGAGCACCATGCAGCTTAGCGCCTTTGGGATATTACTGGGTCGGTGAGTGGTGCTCTGCCCGGCTAGAAAGGGGTGTTGCCGGATGGCTGCTCATGAGCATGGTCACCTCATGGTGGCTTTGTTGCGCTGCTGCGACAGCACAACACAGCCGTTTGCCCTTAAGGCTGTGCCCGGCTCTTCGGGCGCCCGCTCGCAAGAGAGCAGCCACCCGGCTACCCCAAACCAATAAGCCCCCCCCCCCGATAATAAGGCCCAAGCAAAAAAAAATTTGGGGGGGGCAAAAGAAAATAAGACCCTGTCTTATTTTCGGGGAAACACAGTATATATTAAATCAGGCAATAAAAACTTTTCTTTTTTTAAAATATTGATTTCTTTAAAACAGAGTCTCTTTCAAACTAAGCTAAACTCCAGGTGGCCAATTGGGCATACAGGTAATTCTTGACTTACGACCAGTCGCTTAGCAACTGCTGAAAGTTTTGACAGACTTACCTAGGCACTATTCATGACTCGGATTCAAATTCTGATGGTTGTCTTCTCCCCGTGATGAGATGGTTGTATTTTGGGTCTCAGCGACTGACTCATATTTGTGGCTATTTGCAGCGTCTTGTGGTTGTGTGATTGTGTTTTAAGGTGGGGATTTTTCTGAAAATCGGCAGTCGTTTTTTGGCAAAACTGGTTCCATTATCATGTGGGTATATGCATAATGGTTATCTTTTGAGAGCTGAATAGAACGAAACTTTATTTATATTAACGTATGCTGATTAGTGTACATTTAAAGTGACAATGAAGTTTTGTTCTAGATGTAGTCCACGACATACGACTACAATTGGGCCCAACATTTCTCTTGGTAAGTGAGAGAGATTTGTTAAGTGAATTTTGCCCTGTTTTATAACCTTTCTTGCCCCATTTGTTAAGTGAACCGCTTAGGTTGTTAAGTTAGTAACACTGTTGTTAAGTGAATCTGGCTTCCTCATTGACTTTGCTTGTCAGAAGGTCCCCCCAGGACAGAGCAACCATCATAAATGTGAGTCGATTGCCTAGTATCTAAATTTTGATCATTGGGATGCTGCAATGGTTGTAACTGTGAAAATCGGTCATAAGTTACTTTTTTCAGTGCCATTGTAACTTTGGACGATCTTTGACAACTTTGATATTCCGCTCCATTATTCATTGCCTTGCATAATAAACACAGCATTCACTTAACAACCACCGGAAAGAAAGTGCAGGCTGGAAAGGGTGTTGGGCAATTCCTATTGTGCAGGGGTGTCCAAACTTGGCAACTTTAAGACTTGTGGACTTCAACTCCCAGAATTCCCCAGCCAGCAGAGCTGCCTGGGGAATTCTGGGAGTTGAAGTCCACAAGTCTTAAAGTTGCCAAGTTTGGACACCCCTGCTATTGTGGCTAACTGGCTTTCATCCTGTGTTGGATCTTGGGGGAGAGGCTGCTTCTAATTCTAATCACTCTGCTTTTGTTAGCTGTCAAACTTTGCTGCAAGCAGTTTAGAAATATCCTGCCTCAAATGGATTTCTGCCTGCAGTATTTGCTTTGCTTATGAATAGAGCCGCCTAGATAGTTGCCTTATTTCCATAAGCTCTTTATCTCTTAAGGGCTTGGCATCTGCTGTGGGCTGCCTCTAAAAAAAACATGTTTCTCCATTTCTCATTTAGGGAAATACAATATTCTGTCTTTGATTTGATTTGATTTGATTTGATTAAATTTATAAACCGCTCCCTCTCCCCGAAGGGACTCAGGGCGGTGTACAGTCAAAAGTTAAAACACCATATATATACATAGAGGAGGCATCAAAAACCCGTAAAAACGGATTACATAAAAATCTGTACAATATTGTACAGGAGGAATTGTAAAATATTCCTCCAAATTTTTCGTTCTTCCAGGATAGGAGTATCAAACTCGATTTCCTTGAAGGCCACATCAGGGTTGTGTTTGAACTCATGCTGGGCAGGGCCAGCTAGACATCACTCATGTCGGGGCGCCTGTGGCGGCCCGAGCACTCTGCCAGCGAAAACGGGCTCCCGAGCTCCATTTTCAGCTGCAATGGCTTCCTGCAACCCTCTGCCAGCGAAAACGGAGCTCTGGACAGCTGCCTTGGCCCTTGTGAACTCTTTTTTTGCTGGCAGAGGTACCGCAGGCCGGTCCTTTGCGGTTTCCGGAGCAGCTCCATGGGCCAGATCTAAGCACCCCACGGGCGGGATCCACCCCTCGGGCCTAGAGTTTGACATCCCTGTCCTAGGAGGTAGAGTGGGGCTTCCCACAGCATGATATGTTGAAAAATATTTTATGAGCGGAATCTGATACGCTGCCAATCTTTAGAAGAAACAGAACCATTGCTAACTCTCTGTGTCCGGTGTAGATTACTTCTGAGGTAGAAGTCTTTGTGTTTATTAATCCACAATGAAAATCCAAAAACAAGGGTGAAATGCTACTGGTTTGGACCCGTTCGCCGGAACCGGTAGTAAAAAAAATATGCTACCGGTTCGTGCAAACTGGTATTTTTGATGATCTGCTGTGACACACGATTTATATTAGCTAGAATCATTGGATTTTCTGCTTTCTAAGCTAATCTCAATCGCCTGGCACAGTGGATTCCCCCGCACCCCTCGCTGTTTAACTTACCTTTGCACGTGCGCTTGGTAGCAGGCTCATCCCGTTTTAACGCTCTGCACAGTTTTAACGCTCTGTGGAGGTGGCGCGTGTGAGTGAACCTACCATTTTAACACTGCACAGTTTTAACGCTCTGCGGAGGTGGCGCGTATGAGTGAAGCTACCGAACCGGTAGCAAAGACAAGTTGATTTCACCCCTGTTGAAAGAAATATTAAATCTTAGGAATGTCTACAAAAATTTCTGCCCGTCCCGTTATTCTTAAACCGAGATGGTCTGAATATTTTCTGCCTCACCTTGACTAGGCATCTAAGCGGGGTTCTTTTTAAATTAGCACTAACTGGAGGCCTTTTCATTCATGGACAGTTTCCCCCGTTGCATTTAAGATTTTCAATGGCCAAATTAAATTGAAATGGATATTTGTGTCTCGTTTTGGGTGACGGAGGGAGATCCAGCTATACTGTAGATTTACCCTATATCTGAACTCTTGTCTATTGTTTGGTGGGAAGAACAGATGCCAGATGTTACACTGATTTAGCAAAGGGGAAAAACATCATGATTGATGGCAATATTGGTTGCCAAAACGTCTTAAATTTTTGAAGTCAAACGATGATACGAAATGAATTGGCTTTTAGCATATTCTGCTGTCAAAATGTTACTCATTCTGTTCCCTCCCTTCTTCCTTCCTTCCTTCCTTCCTCCTTTCCACCCATTTGGCTGCTCTGCGGTCTCTTCTTGTTCTTCTCTTCTTGAGAAGAAATGTGGTTGGCAAAATCATGAAGTGCTTGGCAAGGGAGTTTACAAGACGAAGAAGGCTCTGTTTAATACAGGAAACAAAGGTGCTATCACTTCTTCCGCTCCCTTTGCAGTGTTCTCTCAAGAGAGTTTACTGATAAGCTTCAATTCATGGCACGTTGCACAGATGCTTTGCTCTCCCGCAGTGGCCTTATATACAAAACTCTTTTAAATGTAACTTTTGGCAACGGATTTTCTGTGTGCATTTTTGTTGTTATCTGGCCAGCTTTCCTTCTGCCCTGCCCTGGTGTATCTTTTAATATGATGGTTTAAAATCTCTCCCGCAAGAGAGTTGGGCTTAACTTAAAGCCAGACGGACGAATGGGCCTTGACTCTCAAAAAGCCAGGGAAATTGGTTTATCTGTTTTTGGCTTTGTAAACGGCAATAGCATTTAGGTTTATATATAGAGCCCCAAGGTGCTTTATGGCACTCTCTGGACCGGGGTGTCAAACTCGATCTCATTGAGGGCTGCATCAGGGTTGTGTTTGACTTTGAGGGGTGGGTGGGTGTGGCCAGGGTGGGCGTGGCCAGCTTGATGTCACTCGTGTCAGGGGTACCTGTGGTGGCCAGCAAAACTGGGCTCCGGAGCCCCGTTTTCGGCTGCGATGGCCTCTTGCAACCCTCTACCAGCAAAAACGGAGCTTGGGATCACTGCGTGCAGTCTTCACAAGCTCCGTTTTTGGCTGCAATGGCCTCCTGCAGCTCTCTGCCAGTGGAAACGGAGCTCAGGAGGGCCGCACGCAGCCCTCCAGAGCTCTGTTTTCTCTGGCAGAGGCACCATGGACTGGTCCTTCACTGCTTCCAGGGCGGCCCCACGGGCCAGATCTAAGCCCCCTGTGGCCGGATCTGGCCCCTGGGCCTTGACTTTGACACCCCTGCTCTGGTGCTGGCAAATGGGAAGTGGGAAAGGGGCAACGTTTGAAAGGGAAGGGAAGGTGCTGTAAGTCATATTGAACCCAGCTGAGACAACCTTGAACCCCATCAGGATCGAACTCCAGGCTGTGTACAAACCAAAAATGTGCTGGTTGGTGGTGTGTGTGTGTGTGCATTGTGAGAACTGAGATCTTGGTGACCTGTGGTTTTTCTCTTTCTTCTGTAATCTCCAGCCTTGCACAATATTGGACCATGTTGACTTTTACAGAGTTACAGAAGGTATTGTCAGGGTTCCAAATAGCACCCCAAAGTAAATCAGAGTCCGAGGCAAAGTCTCGCTCAAAGTTCCAATTTATTAAGAGAGCCATGTTGGCACATCTGGGAAAACCAGAATCTGAAAGCTTCCCGGTTTTCTCTACCCAGTTGAAAGTTCAAGATCTTGTCCCCACACCCACAGGACCATCCCATGGTCCAATCTCCCACTGCCATGCTGGCAGTTCCACCCATCCAGTTCTGGTCAGATGCAGAGGTGCAAAGACAAAGGATGACCTTGGCTTTCTAGAAAGAATTTTGTTATGGCTACATAGCATCTAACTCCATACAATCCCTCCTCCCATTTTCCCACGATAGAAAATGCCTAGTAGAATAATAGAAAGTGTGGCCGGCCAAAGACCCCAAAGAAAAGATGGCTGCAGGCCTGACTGCTACACTTAAATTTGCCACGGCCCCTCTTGCCGTACGACAACTTGCTGGAGGACAAGAGTTACCCAAACGATAAAGAAATAGTGGAATCAAATCATGAAAGAAAGGATGCAAACGGCGAGACAGAATGAAGTGTGAAAAATGAAAACAGCATTTTAAAATTTATTTTGAATAATGAAATAGAATTGTTGTCCTGTAGCAAGTTGTCCTGTGGGGAGCTGCCAGTGGCGAGTTTTCCTGCAGCCTGTTGGCCGCAGTGAGTTAGCTGTGGCAAGTTGTCTCATTCTGTGCTCAAAGACAACTAGAAGGATTCGCTCCCCTTTTTCTGCCTTCTCCAAAAGCTGCATTTCCTTGTTTCTCTTTGCTTTTCTCCCCAGTTAGCGTTGGGCATCCAGCGCTAAATTTCCCAGGCTCTTTTTCCCTGTTCTGTTTTCCTTCTTCTTCTTTTTGTTGTTGTTTCTGTTAGATCGGGTGAATGATGAGACAGGACTCAGGCTTCAGTGACAACAACAGCTCTTTATTCAATAACTATGTACAGATCCAGCGCTGGCCTGTCGGACAGCCAATCGGCTTTGAGTATTTCCCCGCTGGGACGGAGGACTTTGGTGGAGCCTATTGCTCTAGTCTCAATATCTCTTAGTTTCTGCTACAAGTGGAGAGTACAATAAGATGAATCTGTGGTCCCTTTATATAAATGGGGGGTGCCTAGTCTTAAGAGGCCATGAATTTTAATTAGCGGTGATTAATTCAACTAATATGAGATACATTAACATTGCCAATTTTGGAGGAAGGCGGCTGGGTGTTTATACACACACCCGTGCACAACAAAAAACATTGACTAATGTTGTGATTGTGGTGGGATATGCAGGATTGGTATCGGCTGGAATTGGCAATCCTATGTTGACACAGTCAGAAGCTGAGCGGATGTGTGTGCGTGTGTGAATACTCAAAATACAACAGCAACAACAAAAAATTTTACACACACACACACACACACACAAACACACTTTCTTTTGGCAGAGGTCTCTATTGCTGTCCAATTATGGAACTCATAAGTTTGCAGAGAGGAGGGTGCTGATATTTTTAAATAATTTTTATCTTTACTGACTTTTAAAACACATCTTGAAAACGGGCTTTTCGTGACTGTTTTTGCTTCCTCGTTTTTAGATTGCTTTGTTTTTATTTGTTAGTTAGTTTAAGCTTAACGTACTGAGTTTGAACTGAAATTTATTTTCACGGTAAACTGCATCTGGTGATCTACATATAGTATACCGTAATTTTTTTTTAAAAGGTATAATTAAGGTTTGTCTTTCTGTGAAGTTAAAGATGGCGAGAATCACGTAAATACAGTTCTGAAAAATGTACTTCCCACATCTGTAAACGTGTGCACTACAAAGGAAATTGAAATCCTGGGAAATGTTGTAATAGTGGTTGCAACCAGCTTCCTGTATTTTGCAACAGTAATTGGTTAAGGATTACGGAATTACATTTAGGTTTAGGGCAGGAAGCCTCTCAGTCCCTCTATTCGGAGTTAGATTGAGGCTTGTTTTCAAACGTTTATTACAAATCTTGTCACTGGTAGTGATTGATGCTCACACAATACCTAAGTGGGAGTCTGCCAGAGAACCCAAACTTAAGTACAGGTAGTCCTCGATTTACAACAGTTCATTTAGTGACCGTTTAAAGTTACAACAGCTCTGAAAAAGTGACTTATCATCGTTTTTCACACACGACCATTGCAGCATCCCTGTGGTCACAGGATGCCTGCCAGTTTGGTTCATATTTATGTCCCGGGGTCTTGTGATCCGCTTTGGCGACCGTCTGACAAGAACCGTTAAGGGATTCACTTAACAACTGTGGTAAGAAAGGTCGCAAAACGGGGCAAATTCACTTAACAAATGTCTCACTTAGCAACAGAAATGTTGGGCTCAATTGTGGTCGTACGTTGAGGTCTACTTGTCATCATCATCTTCATAGCAATAAGAGGGGATTGTAAAGAAGATAAAAAGGATAATAATAGTACTACAGCCATTCATCACGGGTAAATAGACATAGACATTAGAGAATTAGCAGCGTAATGGCACAAGGGGAAAAAACTGTCCCTATGGCTAATTGTTTTGGCATGCAATGCCTTATAGCGGCGTCACGAAAGGAGGAGTTGAAAAAGTTTACTTCGAAGATGTGAGGAGTCTGCAGATAATTTATTTATTTTATTTATTTATTTATTTTATTTGTCAACAAGGAAACAAGTAGGAAAAACGCATGAAAAACTTGGCACAAATAAATGGATAAAGATAAGCAAAACACAGCCGTAAACACATAAAAAGAGTACATATAAATGGGGACAGTAGGACAGGGACGGTAGGCGCGCTGGTGCGCTTATGCACGCCCCCTTTACGGACCTCTTAAGAAATGTATAACGTCCACGGTAGACAGCTTAAGGTAAAAGATTTGGGGGTTAGAGGAACTAACAACAGGATCAGGTAGGGTGTTCCACACATTTACTACTCTGTCGCTGAAATCATTTTTCCTGCAATCAAGATTAGGACAGATTGCGTTTAGTTTGTCTCTATTGATGGCCCTTCTGTTATTGCAGTTGAAGTAAAAGTAGTCATTAAAAGGTAGGACGTTATGGCAGATTATTTTGTGCACTAAACTCAGGTCAGAATGCAGACAGCGTAGTTCAAGGTTATCCAGGCCTAAAATTTAAATCCTGGTGGTATACGGAATGTTATTACGAGCAGAGGAGTTGAGTACTGCACTTGTGAAATACCTCTGGACCCTCTATAATCTTTTAATTTCTCAGCCTTCCTTCTGACCCACACAATACACAGGTTCTCTACAGAAGGGAGGCTAAATAATAAACTGTCCTGATTTCCTAATCCATGGTGGCTATGAATTTCTTTTTCGAATGAGGACACAATCTAACAACCGCTACCTCATAGGTGTCAAACTCGATTTCATTGAGGGCCGCATCAGGGTTGTGTTTGACCTCGGGGGCACGGAGTGGGCATGGCTGGGGTGGGTGTGGCCAGCTCGCCGTCACTCGTGTCGGGGGCGCCTGTGGTAGCCCTAGCGCTCTGCCAGCGAAAATGGGCTCCCGAGCTCTGTTTTCGGCTGCGATGGCCTCCTGCAACCCGCACGCAACCCTCCTGAGCTTTGTTTTTGCTGGCGGAGGCACCGTGGGCTGGTTCTTCACAGTTTCCAGGGGGCCCCTGCAGGCCAGATCTAAGCACCCCGCAGGCCGAATCCGGCCCCCGGGCCTTGAGTTTGACACACATTTTCTACCTAAACAGGTATCACACATTGCAGCACCTTGCTAAAATAATTCCTCGTAACGGAATTCTTGTTGCCTTGGAAAAAGAAAAACACCCCGTCATATATATTTATCAGAAATATTTTTCCCCGTTTTACCCCAAACAGATACTGAAGCAATCGTGCACGGAAATCTTAAATCTGGAACCCTCAAGCGTTTGTGTAGGAGGTGAGTGTGCGACTGGAAAACAATGTGAAAATATTGACAATCCTGCTGTTACATCCTTGGGCAAAATGTGTAACTGTACTTCCATATGCTGAGTAGGAAGATGCGAAGGAAAGGAACTTTCCTTTCCTTGCTCCAGTTTGCCAAAGCCTGCGTTAACAGATTTTAGCTCTTGCAGTTTCCTCTCCTTGGGAGTTGCAGATTTAAAAGGAAGGCATATTTACAATAATATTGCATTGCGTACGTGGTGAGACGCGCAACCTGGGGAGATTCATTAAGTTTGTCAACACCTAGGATTTTCTGAATTATACCTAACGTCTTCCTAGGTCCATCTCCTCAATACTTTTGTGAAATAAAGAGGCTAAAGTACCCTTTCTTCCTTGGGTGTACAATCTATGCCTGCATTTTTCAAATTTGGTAGTTGGAAGATGGATGGACTTCAACTCCCAGAATTCCCCAGAATTCCCCAGCCGCAACATGCTGCCTGGGGAATTCTGGGATTTGAAGTCCACTGTTGCTAAGGTTTGAGAAACACTGATTTTCATAAGTCTCAGTCTTCCCAGCAGTGGTGGGTTCTGGATCCCGGTGCAACCGGTACGGTGCAACAGGGCCGGGCGTACACCACATTCGTACTTACCACCCACAATGCTCCATGACGCCTCCGCAACGCTCCAGCTGTTTGTTGGAGCGTTGCGCAGGCGCCATACACTCGGTGCATGTAAGCCCCGAACAGCGCAAATACAGGTAAGGAGCGCAGGAGGGCGAGTGGACCTTCCGGAGCACTGTACCGGAACGGTACCTGGTGCTTCTAGCAGGCACCGCTACGCCCGTACCGGGGCATACCAGTCGTAACCCACTAATGCTTCCCAGCCAGGCTGGCCTTTGCTGGGAATGCTGGGAGTTGAAGTCTACACAGCTGGTGAGCATACCAAGTTGGCACAGGCTGAACCTCTTTTAGTCCTCCTCCTCTTTGGAGCCTGTTCTTGGCATCTTTCATTTGGATGAGGAGGAGGACTAAAAAAACAATTGGAGATGCACTGAACACCTAAATTTAGACATGTTAGCATTTCGTTAGTAGCTAGAATTAGATCTTTATTCCTCTATTAAATTCTATCCCTTTATTATATCTTTATCCTATTCCTCTATTAAATTCTATCCCTCTATTAGATCTTGAGTCTATTCCTCTATTAAATTCTATCCCTCTATTAGATCTTGAGTCTATTCCTCTATTAAATTCTATCCCTCTATTAGATCTTGAGTCTATTCCTCTATTAAATTCTATCCCTCTATTACAGTGGTTCTCAACCTTCCCAATGCCGCGACCCTTTAATACAGTTCCTCATGTTGTGGTGACCCCCTACCATAAAATTGGTGTCTTGGTTCCTAAGACCATCGAAAATATGTGTTTTCCGGTGGTCTTAGGCGACCCCTGTGAAAGGATCGTTCGACCCCCAAAGGGGTCCCGACCTACAGGTTGAGAACCACTGAGCTAGGTGGAGAGAATGTAAACAGGCAACTGCCACTCACCAATGCGAGTAGGAAATAAAAACCACTTTACTGGTGCAAGGTAAAGGAGAAAGTAGCGAAGGCATTTGGATTTAAATCCTGGGAAGTTTAGGAATCGACTTTCACTGTCAGAGGCTACAGCTGTAAATTATACTGTTTATGCCTTGCAGTAAAGATTTAGTCTGTATGGAAAATTGCATTTAAGTTATAGAGTGCCAACGTGAAGCCTGGCAGGAGAGTATTTTCAGAGGCAGCATATTTTACCTCAAGGGCATTGGTGAGCTCCTACCGGTTCAGACCGGTTTGGCAAAACCGGTCGTGGTTTGGCGGCCTGGATCGCTGAAACCGGCAGAGACCCAGGCCTGCCACGCCCCTGAACCGGTTGTCCGGGTGGCGCCATAGGCACCGCCATCTTGTTTTTCGGTTCTGCGCATTCGCAGGACAGTTTTAATTGTTCTGGGCATGCGCAGGCAGCTGCGCATCAAGCATGCGCTGGCGCACCTATGCGGCGAAACGGCAGTAGTGCCTGCCAGAACCCACCCCTGCTCAAGGGTCCCTCAAGGGTGGACTAACCTTTTTGAGGCCAAAGTCTGTGCAAAACTGCAGACGTTCCAAGTTAAAATGGCTGAGAAAAAGTAACTTGAAATGTTTTTCACACCAGCGGCCCTTGCAGTATCCTCATGGTCACCTGAACAAAATTTGGACACTTGGCATGTAGTTGGCATGTGGTTTATGATAGTTGCAGTGTCCCAGGGTCACGTGATCACCTTCTGGCTAGCAAAGTCAGTGATGAGGCCCAAGTCACTTAACTTAACCACTGTAGTGATTCATTCCATAATTGCGGCAAGAAAGGTCATCAAATGGGGCAAAACTCAACAACTCTCTTGCTTACCAAAAGAAATTTGGAGTTCAATTGTGGTTAGGGGAGTCAGAGGTGACCTATACTTGGCTTTTGTGGTAGAGCCAAAGAAAGCTCCCGAGTAAACTTGATTTAATTTATTTTAAATTGATATCAGTCCGTATGATTATTCCCTTACGTATCTATATATAAAAAAATGGCTGTGTGTGTGTGTGTGTTCCAGCATAACTCTGGAACGCCTTGAGCAATTTCAACCAAACTTGGTACACAGATGACTTACTCTCTGGTAAGACACCCCTAACACTCTCTCGGTCGTGTGTGTTCTGTTAAGATACAGTCTGTTGTGCCATACTGCCATATTGGCTTCTACTGTACAGCACAGTGGAGTTGCCCTGGTAATGGCTTCAGAGTACTCCACAAGTGGTCTCCCTCTGGTAAGGGGGAAAGCCCAACATTAGAAATTACATTCGGTCCGGACATTTCCCCCCTATAAATAAATATCCAGACAACGCTGGGTTAGCAGCTTGTGTTTAATAATTATTCCCTGTTCAATTAACAATTAAAATATATAGTTTAATGACAACTACTGGAAGGATTGTAGAGGGCTGCAGATTGTGTCTCTCTTGTTTCTCAATTTAAACAAAGAGAGACATTAAAAAGATGATGGCTTGGATAAACACATCTGCGATCCAAATTACACCCTCTCAAAATTCACTGGGAAATTTGTCGAAAAGAATGATCACTGGGGATATATATCAACTGACCTCCCACTCTTTCCCTCCTTCTCCAGCTGTTTTACAAGGGCAAGCATTTCTCAACTTGTTCTGCTTTCTTTCCAAAATCATAGGCATTAAGGATAAACATCATCAAATACCGAGTATAAAATAATTAAAAGCTTATTTTGCTCTCGAGAGTCAGAAAGTAAGGAAACGTGGCATGTATCCCCTTGCTGATGACTTGTTGGTTCTGTTTTTCAGAGGAATTTCAAGTTGTTCTCACTGGAACAGGATTCACGTTGGGTAGGACACCAGAGAGTGTCGTCTGCAGTTTTATGGTGAATGGAACAACCCTGAGTAAGTATCCCTACAGCACAGAGCATTTGAGTCATCAGATTACATATAGTCCTCTGATGTCCACTAAATCAGGGGTCACTAACCTTTCGGACCTCACTAAATTCATAAATTTAAATTACACGGACCACTAATATCTGCCTAGTGACTGGGTGGGCGTGGCTAGGTGGTCATGTGACTGGGTGGGCATGGCCAACTCGATGTCACTCATGTCGAGAGGCGCCTCACCAGCCTCTACTCACCCCTCCCCTACCAGCACTCCTCGCCTTCCTGCCTGGGCTCCTTAGGGCCCTAACAGGAAGCAGTTGTTAGGGCCACATCAAGGCTGTGGTTGACCTTTGTGGGCGGCAGGTGGACATGGCCAACTGGGTGGGCATGGCTAGTTTGATGCCACTTCCCAAACTGTTGCCATGTTTCCTCTTCGCATTAGGTAGACTGGGCTGAAGCAATGCAGGCTGGCCCCTCACATTTTCTAGAACGGCCTGAGATCTGACCATATCGCAGGCCGGACCTGGCCCACAGGCCTTGTGTTTCACACCCCTGTCCTATACACTTTCAGACAAATATCTCCTCTCTTCTTAAAAGCCTTCAGTGTTGGAGGAACCAAAATTTCTGGAGGCAAGAGATACCGCTGGTTAATTAGTCTACCCATTCTCGTAACACGGGTAGAAATCAGCTAAGTTGCTTCAGAAGCTCTTCAGTCTGGTTGCTTGTATCAGAAAATTGCCGGTTCACTGATGGAGTCTCTAGAACAGTGTTTCTCAACCTTGGCAACTTTTAAGTCCTGTGGACTTCAAGTTGCCAAGGTTGAGAAACACTGCTCTAGAATAACTTTATTGTCACTTTGAATGTACACTAATCGGCATACATTAAAATGAAATGTCGTTGCATTCGGCTCTCAAAGGGTCACCACCTCCAATATACATTACATTAACATGACAAAATAATTAAGTAAGTAAGTAAATAAATAAGTAAATATTTAAAAAGCATTCATGTACTACATACATGTCTATGCATATACCCACTTGCATACCTTTTAAAAATTATTTATTTATTTATTCATTCATTCATTCATTCATTTATTCACATCTATCTGTCTATCTATCTATCTATCATCTATCTATCTATCTATCTATCTATCTATCTATCTATCTATCTATCTATCTATCTATCTATCATCTACCTACCTACCTACCTACCTACCTACCTACCTACCCACCCACCCACCCACCCACCCACCCACCCATCCATCCATCCATCCATCCATCCATCCATCCATTTACCATTTACTTACTTACTTACTAACTAACTAACTCTATACCCACATATATTATATGACACAGAGAAACAACACAGTTTTATGCTCTTTTTTGATCAGCAGATATTCTCCGATTATACAATATATGATCTTTTTGGTCTTTTGCTTGTATTTTTTTAGATGTAAAACCAGAAAAAGTGGAAACTAATTTCATGCTGTGTCCGGCACCTGTTCTCCATGAGGTTGGACAGTAAGTATTTTATCCCATGTTGAGGCATAAGGCAGGGTGAGAGGGAGGAGCTTACTCCAAGGATGTACAGGTAGCCCTTATAACCATTTCTTTAGCGCTCGTTCAAAGTTACCATGACATTGGAAAATTGACTGATGAGCAGTTATTCCACTTAACGGCCATCGCAGCTTCCCCACGGTCACGTGATCGAAATTGGGGTACTTGGCAATTGGCATGTCTTTACGCCAGTTGCAACATTTCAGGTCATGTGATTGGTACGGTGGTTAGAACGCAGCATTGCAGGCTGACTCTGCCCACTGCCAGGAGTTTGGCCAGCTCAAGGTTGACTCAGCCTTCCGTCCTTCCGAGGTGGGTAAAATGAGGACCCAGATTGTTGGGGGCAAGAGGCTGACTCTGTAAGCACTGTGAAGCAGTATATAAGTCTTAAGTGCTATTGCTTGGGAAGGAAGGAAGGAAGGAAGGAAGGAAGGAAGGAAGGAAGGAAGGAAAGGAAGGAAGGAAGGAAGGAAGGAAGCCAGGAAGAAGGAAGATGAGAAGGAAAATGGAAATGAGAAAGAAGGAAGGAAGCCATTGTGGCATAGTGGTTAGAACGCAGCATTGCAGGCTTACTCTGCCCACTGCTAGGAGTTCAGTCCTGACCGGCTGAAAATTGATTCATCCTTCCATCCTTCCAAGCCTTCCGAGGTGGGTAAAATGAGGACCCAGATTGTTGGGGGCAATAGGCTGACTCTGTAAATTGCTTACAGAGGGCTGGAAGGCACTGTGAAGTGGTAATAAGTCTTAAGTGCTATTGCTATTGCCAATGGTGACCTTCCTGGTTGGCTCCTGACAAACAAAAATAATGGGAAATGCTGCATTTGCTTACCGACCTACCGATCCACTTAACAACTGCAGTAACCCACTTGACAACTGTGGCAAAAAAAGGCATAATATCAGCGAAACTCAATTACCAACCACCGTTTAAGAACAGAACCTATGATCCCAATTGTAACTTGTAAGTCGAGGCCTAATTGTACTACCTGGGGCAAACAGGAGAAACGAATGTGAAGTTAAAAGGTTGTTTTTATTTTTGATCTATCTATTACTTCATGGAACGCTAGTCTGAAAGGCAAAATAGGTTCTCCGGGATGGATGTCCTGTGTGATTATTATGGTTCATTGTTAGAAGTGTGCAAAATGTTTGGAATCTAGAAACAAGGGTTCGAAAATGGGCTGCTCTGAATATACAGCTTTTCATCCTATTGCAGGGTAGTTTTTGAAAATGGATTCTTGGAGCACGGGGGCGTGGCACGTGGGGAGGGGCGTGTATGCATTGCATTATGGGTGCGAGTACCCGCGGGCGCTCTGTCGCCGGCATTAAGTATTTTGACCAAGTTCTCTATGCAGAGGGAACATTTTTTTTTCCTACTTCAGGAAAAAGAATGATGAAAGGCGATGGGCATTTGGAATGGTTGACTTTTTTGCGGGGAGGTTATTAGAGCTTGGTACATTTGTTAGCATACTTAGTAATCTGCTTCTGTAAGCATTGAGCTTAGGGCACTTACTAGCAGTTGGGGAAGATAGTTTTATGATTCCTCAAAGAGTATGATGGTAAAGTAGCTAATACTAGCCCCACAGTATTATTGTCTGAAGGCTAAAGGAGATGCAGTAAAGCTTCATGTTGGCGTTGTGCCATTGCCTGCACGCGCACACACACACACACACACGGGCAAGTATGGGTAGGGAGTTAGACTTAGAATGGTAACTCTTAACTAGCATGTTGGGTAGACAATTCTAGGCCAACCCAATGCATAGTTTTTAATCTGTCGAAAGCACAAAAGCATTGCTCCATTTCTCTGTCCCTCCCCACTCTTTCGAAATGGTACATTCCGAACGTCATGTCGAGCTCATCTGTTTTAGCTCCAAGATGATCTCTACAGCGCAACCTGCCAAGTGAGCACAAAATGTGCTGAATTTTTATCGCATGTCTTTCCAACCTTGGTGCAAACGAGGAGAACATGTTGTATTTTTATTGTGTTGCGCTACAATTGTCAGGATGTACAGGGTTGCTGCAGTCAATGCACACTAAATTATAATGGCAGGGCCAGGAAAGCAGAGAGTAGACTGGAAGCTCTCTCTGTCTCTCTCTCTCTCTCTGTGTGTGTGTGTGTGTGTGTGTCTTTCTGTCTGTCTGTCTCTCTCTCTGTGTGTGTGTGTCTCTCTCTCTTTCTCTCTGTCTCTCTCTCTCTCTCTGTGTGTGTCTCCGTCTGTCTCTCTATCTCTGTCTCTGTCTCTCTCTCTCTCTCTCTCTCTCTCTCTCTCTTTGACTCTCTCTCTGTCTCTCTCTCTCTGTCTGTCTCTCTCCATCTGTCTCTCTGTTTCTCTCTCTCCATCTCTCTCTGTCTCTGTCTCTCTGTCTCTCTCTCTGTCTCTCTCTCTCTGTCTGTCTGTCTCTCTCTCTCTCTCTCTCTGTCTCTCTCCATCTCTCTCTCAGTCTTATTCTCTGTGTGTGTGTGTCTCTCTCTGTCCCTCCCCCCTCTCTCTCCGTCTCTCTCTCTCCATGTTTCTCTCTCTTTGACTCTCTCTCTCTCTCTCCGTCTTTCTCTCTCTGTGTGTCTCTTTTTGTATCTCTGTATCTGTGTGTGTGTGTGTGTCTCTGTGTCTCCCCCCTCCCCCCTCTCTTTTACATATTACAGATCATTGGGTCATAAATGCATAGATATTGCATAATAAAGTAGGCTTGCAAAAAAAAAAAAAAGAATTTTAGCCCCTTGGATGGACATATAAAGTCTTGTGGTTTTGCAGAAACCAAATTTGGCCAAGGCTGCTTTGTAACCAATCACAAAGATGATATATCCCCCAAAGCGAATGTACATATTTGAACTCCTGACTTTCTACTGGCATAATTGGTGCTGTTGTTGGATGCCACCCAAGGTTCGAGTGGTGTGAACTTGAGTTGCTAACTCACTAGCCATTTGCAAAGTGCTTCTCTCCCCTCCCTTCTCCAGTGCGGTTTGAATGTGGAGTAGATTAGCCTCCAGGAGGGTGAAAACAGCCTCCCCCGGGCTCCAGAGGCGAGAAAGAGGCCCATTTCTAGACTTCCAGAACTCCTGGAAGGCCCATTTTTTTGCCCTCCCAGAGCCATCCAAAATGGGCTGCGTGGAGACTCTTGGGAGGGGAGGGCAGCCAGTCCTTACAACTACCGGTTCAGTGAACCGGATGTAAAATTAACATCCGGTTAACTCAAACTGGTCCGAACCGGCTTAATCCCACCCCTGGTCATAAGTCGATTTTTCATTGCTGTTGCCACTTTGAACGGTCACTAAATGAATGGTTATAAGTCAAGGATTACCTGTATTCCAAATGCTGTTTGACCTGTGCAGAACAGAGTGGAGATATTCACAAATCACAAATACTTTTCATTTAAATATGCAGCTATAATAAACTTGTATTTTGATCCAGCGAGTGACAGAGAAATCAGAGAAATAGACACTTTGGTTTGAATTTCTTTCTCTGTCCTAGATTTCATTGGGTTGGCCTACTTTACAGGTCTATTTAAAAGATAATTACAGGGTGGGAGCAAGGCACCATATGAGCTGCTCTAAGCTTAGAAACGTTCTGGGAGACAAATATAATTAACCATCGCTCTGCAATTCAACCCTTACTTTTGGTTTTTATCGCGCTCTGAAGTCAGCGGTAAGTCCGCTAGATTCTCCATCCTGTGGTCATCCTGTGGCATCCTTCATCCTGGGCTTCTGAAAATCCCAGTGGATGGTCACTAATGATCTCAGTGCCAGAGCCCACAGTAACAACATTGCCAAAACAGCATTAAGAGTTGTGAACCTAATCTTGCACAGCTTCTTCTCTGGTAATATAGTACTGCTAACCAGAGCATACAAAACATTTGCTAGACCAATTCTCAAATACAGCTCGTCTGCCTGGAATCCACATGGCATATCGGACATTAATACAATCGAGCGAGTCCAGAGGTATTTCACGAGAAGAGACCTCCACCCCTCTGCTCTCAACAGAATACCTTATGCCACCAGATTTGAAACTTTGGGCTTACACAACTTAGAACTTTGCTGTCTTCAATCCGACCTAAGCGTAGTACATAAAATTACCTGCTACAATGTTCTACCTGTCAATGACTACTTCAGCTTCAACCACAACAACACACAAGCTTAAGGTAAACCGCTCCAAACTTGATTGCAGAAAATACGACTTCAGCAACAGAGGGGTCAATGCCTGGAATGCTCTACCTGGCACTGTGGTTTCTTCCCCAAACCCCCAAAACTTTAACCTTAGACTGTCTTCTATCGACCTCACCCCATTCCTAAGAGGTCTTTAAGGGGGGGAGGGTGCATAAGTGCACCAGCGTGCCTACCGTCCCTGTCCTAATGTTTCTTTTATTCGTATCCATTTCATGTATCCAAAATCATGTTTATATTTATATATTTTCTCTAACACATGCTTGGCGAAATAGATAGATAGATAGATAGATAGATAGAGATAGATAGATAGATAGATAGATAGATAGATAGATAGATAGATAGATAGATAGATAGATAGAGATAGATAGATAGATAGATAGATAGATAGATAGATAGATGATAGGTGGATGATAGATAGATAGATAGAAAGTCATCCTTGGCGAAATAGATATAGACAGACAGACGGACGGACGGACGCACAGACAGACAGACAGACAGAAAGAAAGAAAGAAAGAAAGTAATTCATCCTTGGCAAAATAGAGATAGATAGATAGATAGATAGATAGATAGATAGATAGATAGATAGATAGATAGATAGATAGATAGAAAGTCATCCTTGGCGAAATAGATATAGACAGACAGACAGACAGACAGATATAGATAGTAATGCATACTTGGCGAGATAGATGATAGATAGATAGATAGATAGATAGATAGATAGATAGATAGATAGATAGATAGATAGATAGATAGTAAGTCATCCTTGGCGAAATAGATATAGACAGACAGATATAGATAGTAATGCATACTTGACGAGATAGATAGATAGATAGATGATAGATAGATGATAGATAGATAGATAGATAGATAGATAGATAGATGATAGATAGTAAGTCATCCTTGTCGAAATAGATACAGACAGACAGACAGACAGACAGATATAGATAGTAATGCATACTTGGCGAAATAGATAGATAGATAGAGAGAGAGAGAGAGAGAGAGAGAGAGAGAGAGAGAGAGAGAGAGAGAGAGAAATACATACTTGGCAAAATAGATAGATGGATAGATAGATAGAAATGCATACTTGGCGAAATAGATAGATAGACAGACAGACAGACAGACAGACAGACAGAAATGTGGGATGAGCTTTAGGCCTCATTTATATTGGACGGTTCACCATCTTGCATTTTGTTAAAAAGAAAAACAACAGCCTTCACCGTTCTACGACGTAGCTTGAGGAGTCTCTCTCTTGGCCGGCCCCCACTTTTTACCAGCAAGCTGTTTTTTGGCGCTATAATAATGTACCCGTTTCTTTCTGTAAAGCAACTTGGAAGCTCAAGTGAGATTCATGCGTTATGGCATCCAACCGATTTTGAAGCCGAGTTTTTCTTATTAATTCACAGCAGCATCTGGCTAAAGAGGAGGGCAAGGGGATTGTCAGATCCATGAACCAGGCACAGCTGAGACATTCTGGAAGAATATGATACGTTTGGTAGACAACTCAGTGGCCTCCTGTGTTGTCAGCCGAAGCTGGCACCTGAAACCACTTTGCAAAGGAGAAATAATGCAGATAGTTCAGTCCTGTGCAAGCTACTCAGAAGTGAACCTTAACTCAGTTTAACAGGAGTTACTCTCCGGTGTATACAGGTAGTCCTCGACTTAGAACAGTTCATTTAGTGACCGAAGTTGCAACAGCGCTGAAAAAAGTGACTTACGACCATTTTTCACACTTATGACCGTTTCAGCATCCCCCTTGCTCACGAGATCAACATTCCCAGTTTAGTTACAACAGCTTTGAAAAAGTGACTCATTTTTCACACTTACGACCCTTTCCCACAATTACGTCCTTTGCAGCATCTCCGTGGTCATGTGATCAAAATTCGGATGCCTTGCAACTGGTTCATATTTACGACGGCTGCAGTGTCCCGCGGTTGCGTGATCCGCTTTTGTGACCTTCTGACTAGCAAATTCAATGGGGAAGCCAGGTTCACTTAACAACTTTGTTACTAATTTAACCCCTGTGGCGATTCACTTAACAACTGTGGCCAGAAGAGTCGTAATGTCGGGCAAAACACACTTTACTAATGTCTCGTGTAATTTTGGGCTTAATGTACTTCGTACTTCGAGGACTACCTCCATAGGATCCTAATTATTAGCGATTTTTATTTTTTCTGATTGGGTTTATAACCAAGCCATGGAGGGTTTAAATCTGGGTTTATAGAAGAAACGTCATCCTAAAATGTTGTCAAACGGGGGTGCCAAACTTGAGTCCCAAGGGCTGGATGTGTCATGCACTGGCCACGCCCACCCATGGTTTAGCACAGGAAAAAAAGTTGTGATTTGTCGCGTGACAACAACATGTCGGTGAGAGTTTGACACCCTTGCTGTAAAACATAAGTGATTTCACTGTTGGCTAAATCCATGGAATCCCTATTATGGTTTATTGTAATGTGTTTTTCCAAATTGTGAAAGTGCTAGACTATATTCAAGCAAACTATATGAATGGAGTAGATACAGTCAGTCAATTCTACTACTCTGACTGTCAGAGCTGAAGAAGCTTCTTGGATGAGAATAGAATAGGATAGAACAGAGTAGAGTAGAGTAGAGTAAATAGAATAGAATAGGATAGGATAGGATAGAACAGAGTAGAGTAGAATAAATAGGATAGGATAGGATAGAACAGTGTAGAGTAGAGTAGAATAGAGTAAATAGAATAGGATAAGATAGGATAGAACAGAGTAGAGTAGAGTAAATAGAATAGGATAGGATAGGATAGAACAGTGTAGAGTAGAGTAGAGTAAATAGAATAGAATAGGATAGAACAGAGTAGAGTATAGAGTAAATAGAATAGGATAGGATAGGATAGAACAGTGTAGAGTAGAGTAGAGTAAATAGAATAGAATAGGATAGAACAGAGTAGAGTATAGAGTAAATAGAATAGGATAGGATAGAACAGAGTAGAGTAGAGTAAATAGGATAGGATAGGATAGGATAGGATAGAACAGAGTAGAGTAAATAGCATAGGATAGGATAGGATAGAACAGAGTAGAGTAAATAGGATACGATAGGATAGGATAGAACAGTGTAGAGTAAAGTAGAGTAGAGTAGAATAGAATAGAATAGAATTCTTTATTGACCAAGTGTGATTGGACACACAAGGAATTTGTCTTTGGTGCATATGCTCTCAGTGTACATAAATAAAATATAATATTCATCAAGAATCATAAGATACAACACTTAGTGATAGTCATAGGTTACTAATAAGCAATCAAATTATACCAGGAAACAAATAAAAGAATATAAATTTTAAAGATACAAGCAACATGGATATAGTCATAAGTGGAAAAAGATACGTAGTAGGAAAGAGATCGGTACTAGGAAGGAAGAGAAGAATAATAGTAACACAGTCTTAGTAGATAATTTGACTGTTGTGGGGATTAGTTGTTTAGCAGAGTGTTGGCATTCGGGGAAAAACTGTCCTTGTGTCTAATTGTCTTGGTGTGCAGTGCTCTATACTGTATATTTTGAGGGTAGGAGTTGAAACAATTTATGTCCAGGATGTGGGGGGTCTGTAGATTTTTTCACAGCCCTCTTTTTGACTCGTGCAGTGTACAGGTCCCTCAATGGAAGGCAGGTTGGCAGCAATTGTTTTTTCTGCAGTCCTGATTATCCTCTGAAGTCCGTGTCTGTCTTGCTGGGTTTCAGAACCAAACCAGACAGTTATAGAGGTGCAGATGGCAGACTCAATGATTCCCCCGTAGAACAGAATCAGCAAATATCTTCCAAGAAAAACCCAAAAGTCCATTTGTGTTGACTGAGAATCTCCATAAACACTCACACAACAGTGTGACATATTGCAGAATATTATTATCCATCCAATGTCTTTCTAATATTTCCTGTGCACCTTCCTTTCTCTTTTTCCCTGAACATGTTCCAACAGATATTGGAGTTCATTACAGACCTCTGTTGGTGCTTCTTCAACTTATTCACCAATTTGTCAGCCTTTGATCTTCTTTTTTTTTTTTTGCTACAGCTAATGAAGGAAAGTTTGCTGGTTTGATAATTGCTAGTCATTCCATTGGGCCTGAAGGCCCCAACATTGAATTTTCAATGGCCTTTTTTTTTCTTTAAAAGGGAAGAAGTGACTCCCTCCTCCCCCCACTTCTATTTCTCAAATGTATGTAGTGGATTTTATGTAGTGCTTCCTCTCGGCCTCACCCTGGAGGCTGAGTGATGGTACCCAAGGATTGGTCAACATTATAGTGCTGTTGTTTTATCTTCATTTGTTTTAGAAGCATGCAGGGTAGGGATTGTGGTGCAAGGTGACGGCTATGGAGTGTGTTTGTCTAATTAACTTTTGGCACACGATGCCGAACCATTAAGAAGCTAGTTAGTAGCGCTCCGGAATAAACACATCTGGTCCTGCAAAGAGAAGCGGTTCTGCCTGGCGTTGGGTGACAGATGTGCTGATGGCTCCCTCCGTCCTCTCCTTTAAATAATTAACAATGTGCTGCTGGACAAGTCCTCAAAGCCAGCTGTTTGCTCCACCCTCATTAGCTTGCAGCATCTCGTATAGTGCGCAGCTTTTCTTTTGGCTATTCTGACAAAAGTCCTTTGCTGGGCAGGGGTTGGAAGGGGGGGTGAGCTGGGGGGAAATCGCAACTTTTGAAATAAGACTAGACCAGAGGTAGAATTCAGCCGGTTTGGATCGGTTCACCCGAACTGGTAGTGGAAATCATGGGTGTGTATCTCTCCCACCCACCCCTGGCTCTATGCCGTCCTATTTAGGCACATTTTCAAGCCAAAGCGCATGCATGGAAGGCCAAGGACAAGCATGGACGGAGTGCAAAGTGCGAAGTGTGCATGCTCATATTTGTGACCGGTAGGGGAAGTAAGGACGGCACGTGGTGGCTCAGTGGCTAAGATGCTGAGCTTGTCGATCGAAAGGTTGGCCGTTCGGCGGTTTGAATCTTTAGCGCCACGTAACCGAGTGAGCTCCCATTACTCCCATTACCGACTGAGCTCCCACCGCCCCGAGTCCCTTCGGGCAGAGGGGGCGGTCTAGAAATCAAATAAAATCTAAATCTAAATCTACTTGTCCCAGCTTCTGCCAATGTAGGCGTTCGAAAGCATGAAAAAATGCAAGTAGAAAAATAGGGACCACCTTTGCTGGGAAGGTAACAGCGTTCTGTGTGCCTTTGGCGTTTAGTCATGCCGGCCACATGACCACAGAGACGTCTTCGGACAGCGCTGGCTCTTTGGCTTTGAAACGGAGATGAGCACCGCTCCCTGGAGTTGGGAACAATAGCAGATATGTGCAAAGGGAACTTTTACCGTTACCTTTTAGGGGAAGCAAGTGAATACCACCCCTGGACTAGGCATTTGGTTTCTGGGGTTTGCAAAGGCACTTGGGGTGGTTGCAACGGAGCCCAGGCCACCCACGTGAGAAAGCGTTCAGGGGCTTGAGAGATTGATCTCTGCTTCTGGACAAAGAGCATCTTGGCAAGTCCCACCCAAATGTTTCCATTGGTTTAGATGTGGTGGTGAACATCCGTCTTTCAAAAATAGTAGTGATTTGTCTTAAGAGTTATTCCCCTGACAAATGTATGGCTGCTCAGCTTGGAACATCTGGGGACATCCCATTCAACCGATGCAACATCTGGTTCGCTGAGCTCGCACACATTGCATTTGAAATCAGCACTAAAACGTACCTTTTCCTGCAGCCCCAGTGAGTAAAACAATGGAGCTCGGCTGCGCAGATCAGCTGGGCTTCAAATGAAGGAAATATAGGACGAAATAGAACAGGGGCGGGTGGGCTGATCCCCGGAGCTACCAGTTCACTCAAACCGGGCCGAACCGGCTGAATCCCACCCCTGGATTTATGAGTAATTACAGCAGTGAAGATAGAGAAGAGAGAAAGAGTAAGAGTGAGGCCACACTTGGAATACTGCATTCAGTTCTGGTCGCCACGATGTAAAAAAGATGTTGAGACTGTAGAAAGAGAGCAGAGAAGAGCAACAAAGTTGATTAGGGGACTGGAGACTAAAACATATGAAGAACGGTTGCAGGAACTGGGTATGTTTAGTTTAGTAGAAAGAAGGACTAGGGGAGACATGATAGCAGTCTTCCAATATCTCAGGGGTTGCCACAAAGAAGAGGGAGTCAAACTATTCTCCAAGGCACCTGAGGGTAGAACAAGAAGCAATGGGTGGAAACTAATCAAGGAGAGAAGCAACTTAGAACTGAGGAGAAACTTACTGACAGTTAGAACAACTAATCAGTGGAACAGAAGTTGCCTCCAGAAGTTGTGAATGCCCCAACACTGGAAGTCTTTAAGAAGATGTTGGATAGCCATTTGTCTGAAACGGTATAGGGTTTTCCTGCCTAGGCAGGGGGTTGGACTAGAAGACCTCCAAGGTCCCTTCCAACTCTACTATTGTATTATTGTAGAAAGGAGAGTGTACAAATTCCATTTATTTATTTATTTTATGTTTTATTTATTTTATGTTTTATTTATTTTATGTTTTATTTATTTTATGTTTTATTTATTTTATGTTTTATTTTATTTATTTTATTTTATTTATTTTATTTATTTTATGTTTTATTTTATTTATTATTATTTTATTTATTTATTATTTTATTTTATTTATTAATTATTTTATTTTATTATTTTATTTATTTTATTATTTTATTTATTTTATTTATTTTATTTATTTTATTTATTTTATTTATTTTATTTATTTTATTTATTTTATTTATTTTATTTATTTTATTATTTATTTATTTTATTATTTATTTTTTGGCATTTGTCAAACAAAAGCGGGAACAAGAATAAGAGAATAAAAATACAATGACAGGAACGATAGGCACGTTAAGTGCACTTACGCACGCCCCCTCTATGGACCACTTAAGTAGGAAGTAGGCCACGCAAGTCAATTTGTGACTGAAACTGTGACAATTTGTAGCTGAGACAACTGAATCAGGTAGGGCATTCCCGACGTTGACAACTCTGTTACAGAATTTATATGTTTGTGATTCATCTCTACTTCATATTCGTATCTGAAAATCTTGTTTTATGCGACAGTGGATGCTCTGATTTGGAGACTAGGAAGGCCAATGCTTTGTTTGCCTGATTTGGAAGAAAATAGACCTCTTAATAAGTAGCTTAAGTCTGTTGATGGCCAACGAGACAAGCCACAAAGAGCAATATTTAGTACTTTTTAAAATGTCCAAACTTTTGTTATATTTTATACTGACTGACGGAGCAATTCTCACTGGCTTCTTCTGTTTCTGCAGTCTTTTTTTTTTCCCCTTTAAAAAAAATTGTTTTTTTCCCCCACAACAGTCAACAATAGCGCAGCTGTCCTTCTGTCTAGTAGAGATCTCAAACCTGCAATTTGGCAAGAAGAAAAGGAACAAATTGGATAAATACCAGTAAGCGGTTGCAGAAGGGAAAAAAAAGAGAGATTGAAATGAACTCTACAACTTGTTTGATAGAAATGATTTAAAGAGGCATATGGTATAGTTAAGTGTGCTTTCAAAAACATTGGCCTACTTTTGTGAATTAGATTTTGCATTATTTTAAAGTTATTGAAATAGAAGAAAGGGACGTCAGGATATGAATGATACATATTTAAAGCATACATCTCTCTCCTTCCCAAAACATGCACAATAATCCATTGATAATTCAGGACAACGTTGACACAAGGGTAATGCTTTGAATTAATCAGCCTTGTGTGACTAAACATTTAGAATGTAGAATAACAGAGTTGGAAGGGACCTTGGCGGTCTTCTACTCCTGCTCAAGTAGGAAACCCTATACTATTCCAGACAAATGATTGTCCAATCTCTTAAAGACTTCCAGTGTTGGAGCACCCACTTCTGGAGGCAAGTTTTTCCACTGATTAATTGTTCTCACTGTCAGGGAATTTCTCCTAAGTTGCTTCTCTCCTTGATTAGTTTCCACCCATTGCTTCTTGTTCTACCCTCAGGTGCCTTGGAAAATAGCTTGACTTCCTCTTCTTTGTGGCAGCCCCTGAGTTATTGGAACAATGCTATCATGTCTCCCCTAGTCCTTCTTTTCATTAAATGAGACATACCCAGTTCCTGCAACCGTTCTTCATATGTTTTAGCCTCCAGTCCCCTAATCATCTTTGTTGCTCTTCTCTGCACTCTTTCTAGAGTCTCCACATCTTTTCTACATCGTGGCGACCAAAACTGAATGTCGTATTCCAAGGGTGGCCTTACCAAGGTCTTATAAAGTGGCATTAACCCTTCATGTTATCTTGATTCTATTCCTCTGTTAATGATGTGGGGCTGTTGATAAAGATGGTTGGCATGAGGATCATGGTCTGTTGGAATTATTTTGGTTGGGACCACTTTTTGTGAGGTCAAGATCCAGTACAGATAGTCCTTGACCTACGACCACAATTGAGTACTAATGTGGAATCCGCCAGACCCATTTCAACCGTACCCGTTGGAACGGGATCCGAAACCCACCACTGGTCCAATCACACTTGGCCAATAAAGAATTCTATTCTATTCTATTCTATTCTATTCTATTCTATTCTATTCTATTCTATTCTATTCTATTCTATTCTATTCTATTCTATTCATATCCCATTCCATTCTATTCCTTTCATTCTTTGTCCTATTCTGTTCTATTCTGAATTCTATTCTATATTCTATTTTATTCCATATTCTATTTTATTCTGAATTCTATGCTATGCTATGCTATTCTATTCTACCTTTCTTAAAGTGTTATTCATAATAATTATTCCATGTTGTCTGGAGAATTCCCTGCTGGGTGAGGAATTTTGGAAGTTGAAGTTCATAAGTCTTAATAGTTGCCAAGTTTGGAGACCCCCCTGATCTAGTGTGATATAGGCCCAATTAGACTTTATAATGCCTTGGTAAGGCCACACTTGGAATACAGCATCCAGATTAGGGGGACTGGGGGCTAAAACATATGAAGAATGGCTGCAGGAACTGGGTATGTCTAGTTTAATGAAAAGAAGGACAAGGGGAGACATGATAGCAGTCTTCCAATATCTCAGGGACTGCCACAGAGAAGAGGGAGTCAAGCTATTCTCCAAAGCACCTGAGGGTAGAACAAGAAGCAATGGGTGGAAGCTAATCAAGGAGAGAAGCAACCTAGAACTAAGGAGGATTTTCCTGAAAGTTAGAATAAGTGGAACAACTTGCCTCCAGAAGTTGTGAATGCCCCAACACTGGAAGTCTTTAAGAAGATGTTGGATAACCGTTTGTCTCAAGTGGTGTAGGGTTTCCTGCCTAAGCAGGGGGTTGGACTAGAAGACCTCCAAGGTCCCTTCCAACTCTACTATTCTATTCTAAATGTCTGAAATATTTCCCCGAGAGAGCAGAGATGAGTAAAATCAGTGCAGCGCCTCCGATCTAGCAAAGATCAATTAAATCAGCACAGAAAGGGCGCCATTTTGAAATAAAACTTTCAAAACTAGATGAAAGCAGGGTTATCGCTTGCTGTGCCTAACCTTCGGGGAGGTGGGTGGGTCAAATCTGGTGTGCAACACTAAAAAAAAAATCCCATTGACTTGTCCTTTGTGGGGGGGGGGGTCGTGCTTTGCTGCGTCCGATGACCGGGTGGTTGAGATTTGCAAGAGTATTGGCATCATAGTTTGCCTGGGAAGGGCCCCCTCCTTGCTCATTTCATTGGGGTGCCAGGTCGGCAGGGCGCATTTAACAAAGCTTGGCCTGATCTGAGGAGGACTCATTTGTTTTAGTGTTGTGCCTCGCTGGCAGTGCTCTTTGTTGGTTATTTAGCAGAAGCAGTGTAGTACAGTGAATTGCAATGCCGCAGAGAAAGCTGGCATAGAGAGCAGTAAGTGGCTCTTATTGCTGTCTCCCCTGTCTCAAAAAGCAGTAAACATTTGGGTAGTGCCTGTATTAGCCTGGCACCCTTTGTTCTGACCGAGGCTTCCCAAGAGCATGAAGCAGACTCCTGGTCCCAACAAAAAACCCTTTTATTAATTGACTGTGAATTCTGCTCACTCACATCCAGCAAAGTCTTTCAAGGGAGGATTTACAGTCACAGACTTTATCTGGCTTGGAGAGCTGCCAGGCCGAAACAGATTGTTTCAACCCTAACCCTCAAAATGACACTATAGAGCACACCAGAACAATTAGACACAAGGACAGTTTTCCCCCCCGAACGCCATAACTCTGCTGAACAAATAATTCCTTCACCACTGTCAAACTATTTACTAAGTCTGCATTACTATTACTATTAGTCTTCTCATCGTTCCTGTCACCCATCTCCTTCCACTTATGACTGCATGACTGTATCTTTGTTGCTTGTATCCTTACGATTTATATTGTTTCCTAGTATGATTTGATTGCTTATTTGTACCCTTTGACGATCATTAAGTGTTGTACCTTATGACTCTTGATGAATGTATCTTGTCTTTTTATGTACACTGAGAGCATCTGCACCAAAGAACAAAATCATTGTGTGTCTAATCACACTTGACCACTAAAGAATTCTCTTCTCTTCTCTTCCCTTCCCTTCCCTTCCCTTCCATTCCATTCCATTCCATTCCATTCTATTCTATTCTATTCTATTCCATTCTATTCCATGCTATGCTATTTCTAATTCTAATTCTAATTCCATTATTCTATTCTATTCCTTTCATTCTTTATTCTATTCTATTCTATTCTGAATTCTATGCTATTCTATTCTATTCTGAATTCTATGCTATGCTATTCTATTCTGAATTCTATGCTATGCTATGCTATGCTATTTTGAATTCTATTCTGAATTCTATTCTGAATTCTCTTCTCTTCTCTTCTCTTCTCTTCTCTTCTCTTCTCTTCTATTCTATTCTATTCTATTCTATTCTATTCTACTCTATCTTCAAGCTGCCACGGTTGTTATAAAGGATAGTTGAGATAAATTGGCATATAGCTGACAGAACTGGTTCAAGGAAGGGCGTGGTTCAGCCTTAGTAGATAAAATGCTCCCGAGATCGTAAATCCACAAACATCTAAGAAAATCTGACACTTCCATCTTAAAGATAAGCATATAAGGGAACTTGCTGAGGCTGTGCAAATTTGGGCCAGGAGCAGCTGATCTCTAATCCTTACCATGTGTTTGGGGTTTTTCCAAAGTTATTTGAAGAAACAAGAAACGAGCTTTCCTATTTATGTTTCTCTGCTGCCTAATTTCTCTTTCTAGAAGGCCCCACCAAGTCTTAATTAGTGGCCTTTATGCTATATCTGTGTTGCTGGAGTGGTAATTAGTGAGTTTATTGCCAGTCCTGACCTTTTTATGGGCGTGAGTAAATCCATGTAATTCTTCACATCTCAAGAACTCACAGTTGGATTGACTGCTCAAATCTTTTTTTTTTTTCAGATGGTCATTTTTATTACTTTTATGTTTCTGGAATGAACAGTTGAGTAAGTTGAGTTGAGTCCAGGGTTTTAGATCTCATTGGACCATAAGCCAGCAGGATGAGTCCCTGGTACTGTCTTCCTTCCATTCCATGTTTCTTAAGGTAACATAGTCTACCAGTCTGTTTCGAGACTGAGTACAAACCATTGATACTGTCACTTGAATGGGGACCAAGAATATTTAAACAGATTAACAGAGCTGGAGGCGAACCTGTAGGTCATCTAGTCCAGCAGTCACCAACTGGTGGTTCGTGAGAAAATTTTGGTAGTCCGCAGAAATATTATTTGCATTTTTTAATATTGCACTCAATCAAGGGTCCTCAAACTACGGCCCTGCGTGCAGTGAAAATTGTGTTGTGTCTCCCCCTTCAGGGTCTTTTTGTGCAGGTTGGAGCGGGGCAGAAATTCCGACTTGGGGTCTGCTTCAGCCTCCTGGTGGGGGGCTTTGGGTGAAGGGTGGAGGGAAGCGCTGCTGGTAGCAAAGAGCCGGAGGGCCTCGTTCCAGTGGGACTGCATCATGGTCTGGAACTGGTTGACCATCTCAGCCCACTGAGCCTCCAGGCGCCAGCACCTGGCCTTGCACTTCTGCAGGCCTTCCCTCTGCTTGGAAAGCCTGTGCTCCTAGTCCTTAGTGAGGTGCTTCTGCTGAGCCTCCTTCTCGGTCAGATCCAATTTGAACTGAGTTGTTTTGCCAACTCTTTTTCCTGGTTAGCTCCAGCAACTGCTTCCTGTTGGGGCCCTAAGGAGCCTGGGCAGGCAGGTGAGGAGTGTGTGGGAGAGGAGGGGTAAGTAGAGGCCAGCGAGAATGCCCCTCGATGTGAGTGACATTGAGTTGGCCATGCCCAACCAGTCACATGACCACCTAGTCACGTCCACCCAGCCAGTCATTAGGCAGATCATATTAATGGTCCATGGGATTTAAAATTATGGATTTAGTGGTCCCTGAGGTCTGAAAGGTTGGTGACCAACCTTAGTCCAACCCCCCACCCAAGCAGAAGACCCCACACCATTTTTGACAGGTGGCAGTCGAGTCTCTTTTTGAAAGCTTCCAGTGATGAAGCTCTCACAACTTCTGAAGGCAACTTCTGTTCCACTGGTAGATTGTTCTCACTATCAGAAAATTTCTCCTTATTTCCAGGTTGAATCTCTCCTTATTCGTTTCCATCCATTATTCCTTGTCTGGCCTTCTGATGCTTTGGAAAATAATTTGACTCCTTCCTCTCTCCTCCTCCCCTCAAATATCGGAATACTGCTATTATGTCTCCCCTGGTCCTTCTCTTCACTAGACTAGCTTCACTAGACTTCTGAGAGAGGGGCGGTCTAGAAATTGAATAAAGATAAAGATAGCCATGCCCAGTTCCTGCAACCGTTCATCGTATATCCATTCAAGTCACTTTATAAAGCCTTGGTAAGGCCACACTTGGAATCCTGCATCCAGTTTTGGTCACCACGATGTAAAAAAGACGTGGAGACTCTAGAAAGAGTGCAGAGAAGAGCAACAAAGATGATTAGGGGACTGGAGGCTAAAACATATGAAGAACGGTTGCAGGAACTGGGTATGTCTAGTTTAAGGAAAAGAAGGACCAGGGGAGACATGATAGCAGTCTTCCAATATCTCAGGGGCTGCCACAAAGAAGAGGAATCAAGATATTCTCCAAAACACCTAAAAACCTCAATTGATGGAGCCCCCGCAATGACTGGAGGGAAGCCGTTCCACTGATTAATTGTTCTAATGATTAGGAAACTCCTTAGTTCTAGATTGCTTCTCTCCTTGATTATTTTCCATCGATTGCTTCTTGCCAGTGCCTCCAGGTGCTTTGGAGAATAGGTTGACCCTCTCTTCTTTATGGCCAGCCTCTCAAATATTGGAATATTGCTGTCACGTCACTCCCTAGTCTTTCTTTTCATTAAACTAGACATATTCCAACTCCTGCAACCGTCCTTCATATGTTTTAGCCTCCAGTCCCCTAATTAGCTTTGTTGCTCTTCTCAGCACTCCTTCTAGAATCTCCACATCTTTTTCCCATCATGGCAACCAAAACAGGATGCAGTATTCCCAGTGTGGTCTTATCAAGATATTATAAAGTGGTCTTAACTTGTGAAGGGTTTGTTTCAGAAATACAATACAATACAATACAATACAATACAATACAATACAATACAATACAATAGTAGAGTTGGAAGGGACCTTGGAGGTCTTCTAGTCCAACCCCCTGCCTAGGCAGGAAACCCTATACTATACTATAGTTCTAGGTTGCTTATAGTTTTCTTAATTATTATTTTTTGTACTGTGGAAGTTATTATTATATGGTTGTAAGCCGCTACTTTATTGATTCAGTAGTACAATACAATAGCAGAGTTGGAAGGGATCTTGGAGGTCTTCTAGTCCAACCCCCTGCCTAGGCAGGAAAACCCTATACCGTTCCAGACAAATGGCTATCCAACATCTTCTTAAAGACTTCCAGTGTTGGGGCATTCACAACTTCTGGAGGCAAGCTGTTCCACTGATTAATTGTTCTAACTGTCAGGAAGTTTCTCCTCAGTTCTAAGTTGCTTCTCTCCTTGATTAGTTTCCACCCATTGCTTCTTGTTCTGTCCTCAGGTGCCTTGGAGAATAGTTTGACTCCCTCTTCTTTGTGGCAACCCCTGAGATATTGGAACACTGCTATCATGTCTCCCCTAGTCCTTCTTTTTCTTAAGCTAGACATACCTAGTTCCTGCAACCGTTCTTCATATGTTTTAGTCTCCAGTCCCCTAATCATCTTTGTTGCTCTTCTCTGCACTCTTTCTAGAGTCTCCACATCTTTTTTACATCGTGGCGACCAGAACTGAATGCCGTATTCCAAGTGTGGCCTTACCAAGGCATTATAAAGTGGTATTAACACTTCACGTGATCTTGATTCTATCCCTCTGTTGATGCAGCCTAGAACTGTGTTGGCTTTTTTGGCAGCTGCTGCACACGGCTGGCTCATATTTAAATGGTTGTCCACTAGAACTCCAAGATCCCTCTCACAGTTACTACTACTGAGCAAGGTACCACCTATACTGTACCTGTGCATTCCATTTTTGTTGCCTAAATGTAGAACCTGACTCTTTTCACCATTGAATTTCATTTTATTAGATAGTGCCCAATGTTCAAGTTTGTCAAGATCCTTCTGTATCTTAAGCCTATCTTCTGGAGTGTTGGCTATTCCTGCCAGCTTGGTGTCATCTGTCAAATGAAGAAGGTCTGTGGGTCTCAGCAATAGCTCTGTAGCCAGAACTGGTTCTGGATTAGATTCCAAGTCAGCTCAGGCCTTACTCCCTTCAGGATGATTAGATCACAGATCTGTGGAAGACTCCAAGGACAGAACTTGTATTAGAGATGATACAACCAAGGAGCCATTTTTCCCAACTCTATTGGTTGTATCAGGATTGGTAGCTTTATTCTCCATAGGTAATGATAGCTCGAGCCATTCATTACAGTCCCCAAACATATAGGGAGTCCAAGATTTACAACCATTTGTTTAGGGATGGTTCGAAGTTATAACCATGGTGAGCTATGGTGGCACAGTGGTTAGAATGCGGTACTGCAGGCTACGTCAGTTGACTGCCGACTGCCTGCAGTTTGGCAGTTCAAATCTCACCAGGCTCAAGGTTGACTCAGCTTTCCATCCTTCCGAGGTGGGTCAAATGAGGACCCAGATTGTTCTCATGACTCTGTAAGCACTGTGAAGCAGTATATAAGTCTTAAGTGCTATTGCTTGGAAAGGAAGGAAGGAAGGAAGGAAGGAAGGAAGGAAGGAAGGAAGGAAGGAAGGAAGGAAGGAAGGAAGGAAGATGAGAAGGAAGTAATGGAAATGAGAAGGAAGGAAGGAAGCCACTGTGGCATAGTAGTTAGAACGCAGTATTGCAGGCTTAGTCTGCCCACTGCTAGGAGTTCAATCCTGACCGGCTAAAAATTGATTCAGCCTTCCATCCTTCCAAGCCTTCCGAGGTGGGTAAAATGAGGACCCAGATTGTTGGGGGCAATAGGCTGACTCTGTAAATTGCTTATAGAGGGCTGGAAGGCACTGTGGAGTGGTATATAAATCTTAAGTGCTATTGCTTGGGAAGGAAGGAAGGAAGGAAGGAAGGAAGGAAGGAAGGAAGGAAGGAAGGAAGGAAGGAAGGAAGGAAGGAAGATGAGAAGGAAGTAATGGAAATGAGAAGGAAGGAAGGAAGCCACTGTGGCATAGTGGTTAGAATGCAGCATTGCAGGCTTAGTCTGCCCACTGCTAGGAGTTCAGTCCTTACCGGCTGAAAATTGATTCATCCTTCCATCCTTCCAAGCCTTCCGAGGTGGGTAAAATGAGGACCCAGATTGTTGGGGGCAAGAGGCTGACTCTGTAAACCACTTAGAGAGGGCTGTAAAGCACTGCAAAGTGGTATATAAGTCTAAGTGCTAATGCTATATTGGCCATCAAAAAAATTGACCGTTTTTCACACTCACGACCGTTGCAGCATCCCTATGCTCCTGTAATCAAAATTCGGCAACTGGCTCACATCAGTGACGGTTGCAATGTCCCCGGGGTCATGTGATCTTCTTTTGCGAACTTCTGACAAGCAAGGCCAACGGGGAAGCCTGACTCACTTAACAACCGTGTTACTAATTGAACCACTGCAGTGATTCACTGAACAGCTGTGAGGTCGCAAAAATGGGGACAAAATCCACTTAACAAATGTCACGCTTAGCAACGGAAAATTTTGAGCTCAGTTGTGGCCGTAAGTCGAGTGCTACCTGTAGTTTAATTCTGCTTTGAGCTGTTTAGCAAACTAGTAAACACGGTCAAGATTTGGCTCCATTGTCACATTCTCCATTTTAATTATATCTGGTCTGTCCACTCCGTAAGCGCACCGTTAAATGTTGTGTTTCCACCTTCCCTCTTTTTTCTTTTCTTTCAGAACAATGGACGTGTTTGTCAGTTTGAACGAAGGGCAGTCGCTTATTTCCAGCTCTTTAACCATTACGGCAACAGAATGTGTAAGTACACAGCCAATAAGAGACAGAAAGAAGCATATTGATATTTGAGAGGCTATATTTCTTAGAACCAAACTAGGTAATCCATATCTTTATTAAGGGTTTTGATTAGAATAATAAAAACGAATGCAAACTAAATTTGAAGAAACAAACAAACAATAGAGAAATAACAAGAATAGAATGGAATAGAATAGAATAGAATGTCAGATTGGACTGGACTAGACTGGACTGGACTAGGATAGAATAGGAATAGGAAAAGGATAGGATAGGATAGGATAGGATAGGATAGAATAGAATGTCAGACTGGACTGGACTGGACTGGACTAGGATAGAATAGGAATAGGAAAGGATAGGATAGGATAGGATAGGATAGGATAGAATAGGAATAGGAATAGGAATAGGAAAGGAAAGGAAAGGATAGGATAGGATAGGATAGGATAGGATAGGATAGGATAGAATGTCAGACTGGACTGGACTAGACTAGGATAGAATAGGAATAGGAATAGGAAAGGATAGGATAGATAGGATAGGATAGGATAGGATAGGATAGAATAGAATGTCAGACTGGACTGGACTAGGATAGAATAGGAATAGGAATAGGAAAGGATAGGATAGGATAGAATAGGAATAGGAATAGGAAAGGATGGGATGGGATGGAATGGAATAGAATAGAATATCAGATTAGACTGGATTGGACCGCACTAGGATAAGGATAGAGTAGGAATAGGACTAGGAAAGGATAGGACAGAATAGAAATAGGACTAGGAAAGGATAGGATAGGATGGGATGGGATGGAATGGAATAGAATAGAATAGAATAGAGTAGAATATCAGACTGGACTGGACTGGACTGGACTGGACTAGGATAGAATAGGAATAGGAATAGGAAGGGATGGGATGGGATGGAATAGAATAGAATATCAGACTAGACTGGGCTGGACTGTAGTAGGATAAGGATAGAGTAGGAATAGGAAAGAATAGAATAGAATAAAACAGAACAGAACAGAACAGAATAATCTTTATTGTAACTTTGAATGTACTTTGATTGGCATACAATAAAATGAAATTTCATTGCATACAGCTCTCAAAGGGTCACTACATAACCATGATAGAACTAAATAAATAAATACAAAATTATGCCAATACCCACCTATACTATATGACATCTATAAAATAAAAAGTGCAGAGAAAAAGAAAGGAAAAAGAGAGAAGGAATACTAGGATAAAGGAAAAGAAAATATATATAAAGACGACTTCCAGTTTTCATTACAAGAAGAGACAAATTGTCCTCCGTCACCCAGGAAACCCCTCCCCCACTTTTTGGCACACGCTGCTGTTATTTACATACGAGGATTATTTGCTGGTAATACACTCAACAGCTCATAAAAGGCTCCTAAACCCACTTCCCTTGAGAGGCTCTGCTGAGATGCATCTGTAGCCTCTTTAAATAACAAACAGCGCTCTTTCCTTCGCCTCTGGAAAATGGCCCCAGGAGATTGATTGCAAGCAAATGTATATCATAATGATCATCTTCCAAAATAAGGATTATTCTCCCTCCCTCTCTCTTTCTCATTGGAAATTAAACACACATACACACATCAGGATTTCTGACTTGGCTTGGTTTTTTTGCAGACATTTTATTGGACAAACTAAGTAACACCATCAATGCTAGACCGATGCACTAGCACTGGTGATGTTACCTAATTTGGGTTATGAGGTTCCCCCTTTGCACTTATGTGCTAGTCGTTCCCAACTCTAGGGGGCGGTGCTCATCTCCGTTTCAAAGCCGAAGAGCCAGCGCTGTCCGAAGACGTCTCTGTGGTCATGTGGCTGGCATGACTAAACGCCGAGGGCGCACGGAACACTGTTCCCTTCCCACCAAAGGGGGTCCCTATTTTTCTACTTGCATTTTTTACATGCTTCCGAACTGCTAGGTTGGCAGAAGCTGGGACAAGCAGCGGGAGCTCATTCGGCACTAGGGATTCGAACCCCTGAACTGCCAACCTTTCTGATCGACAAGGCCAAAGAATAAAATTAGAAAAGAAAAAAGAGAGATGATAAAACATAAGATCAACTTAACAACTCAAAAGGAATTAGCACAGAAAATTAAAGCGGCCAGACAAAATTACTTTGAACAAGCCAACAAACCTGGACGATGGCTGGCCTACAGATTGAAGAATGAAAGAGAAAAAAGGATGATATATCAATTAAAACAGATTGAGGTTTTTTTCATGGAGTTTTACTTTTTTGGTGATGTTTATTCGTAGTGGGTTAATGAAAGCTTTTGCCAGAAAAAATATTACAATCCACCCTTGGACAACCAGTAAAAATAATAGCATGTTTAGATTTTTTTTTAAGCAGCTGGAATTTAGTGTTTATACATTTGCAGCAGTGCAGGGTAAACCCCCTTGTAGGGTTTCCCCCCCCCATCTGTTTGATTCTTAAAAATCTTTCCTGATTCAGGACACGAAAGAGCATGTGCTGCTTAATAAGGGAAATCCACAGAATGCTTTTAAGTCGTTTTCATAAACAGGAAGCATATTTGCTGACTTCTGCTTGGAGAGAAAGGCCTTGCAGCTTGTCTGCAAAACATAAAATCCCAAACATTACAAAACCGCTAAAATCCAGAGTTTGTCTAGACCAGTGTTTCTCAAACTTGGCGACTGGGAGTTGAAGCCCACAGGACTTAAAGTCGCCAAGTTTGAGAAACACTGGTCTAGACTCTAGAGAGTCATAAGTGCGTATATTCCTATTGAGAGGCACATGCTGTTAACGTCCATTAAATTGCTCATTTGGGGCTCAGAGGAAATAAAACTTAAGGATAGAATCATAGCATATCAGGGTTGGAAGGGACCTTGGAGGTCTTCTAGTCCAACCCCCAACTCAAGCAGGCGACCCTATATATACCATTCCAGACAGGTGGCCAGTCTTTTCTTTAAAAAACCACAGTGATGGAGCATTCACAACATCTAAATGCAAGCTGTTCCTCTGGTTAATTGTTCATACTGTTAGGAAATTTCTCCCTAGTTCCAGGTTGCTTCTCTCCTTGATTAGTTTCCACCCATTGCTTTTTGTCCTGCCTTCAGGGGCTTTGGAGAATAGGTTGGTCCCCTCTTCTTTGTGGCAACCCCCAAGATATTGGAAGACTGCTATCATGTCACCCTTGGTCCTTCTTGCCTCCAGAAATTGTGAATGCTCCAACACTGGAAGTTTTAAAGAAGATGTTGGATAACCATTTGTCTGAAACGGTATAGGGTTTCCTGCCTAAGCAGGGGGTTGGACTAGAAGACCTCCAAGGTCCCTTCCAACTCTGTTATTCTAGGGGCCAGGGTGTGATTTAGCCTGCGACCTTCTAAATCTGTGCGAAGACTTGAAACAAAAACTTAAGAATCTGTCTGCTCTGAACTGAAAACTCCCCTCTGCAGTACTGCTGCCTGTGTTTTCTTGTAACTACTACTCCAAAAAAAACCTATATTAGTATTGTACATTTATCTTCATGTGTTAATATGTATATAAAGAAGTTAATGAATGCAGCTGAATCAGTTATCTGTGTGTGCTTCCTGGAAGTGATTTTTCTGCAACAAACTCTGACGCTCTTAATCTTACTATTAGTTTCTAAAAGTAACTCTTACTTTTCCTCTTTGTTTTTGATAGACCAATGGCATTGTGGCGGTGATTATTATCCTCATTTTGTTACTGTTGATGGGGATTGCTGCTCTATGGTGGTTTTGGCCCCTGTGTTGCAAAGTGGTAAGTAATTTCCCCCACCCTCTCTGGCCGGCTGGGGAATTCTGGGAGTTGAAGTCCACACATCTTAGGGTAGCCAAGGTGAGAAACACTGATCTGTAGTCTTCACTCAGTTTTGGGCAAGCAGCAGAGGTGGGATTCAATTTTTTTTAACTACCGGTTCTTGGGCGTGGCTTGGTGGGCATGGCTTGGTGTGCATGGCAGGGGAAGGGTACTACAAAATCTCCATTCCCTCCTCGCTCCAGGAAGGATACTGTAAAATCTCCATTCCCTCCCAACTCCAGGGGAAGGATCCTGTAAAATCTCCATTCCCTCTCCAATCCAGGGGAAGGACCCTGCAAAATCTCCATTCCCTCCACACTCCAGGGGAAAGATGCTGCAAAATCCCCATTTCCTCCCAATCAGCTGGGACTCGGGAGGCAGAGAATAAATGGGGGTGGGGCCAGCCAGAGGTGATATTTTCTGGTTCTCTGAACTACTCAAAATTTCCACTACCGGGTCTCCAAAACTGGTCAGAACCTGCTGAATGCCACCTCTGGCGATCAGCATAGCCGATGTAGTCTTATTGATTTGCTCGTAATCAGATTGGAGAAGGTTATGCTCCAATTGGACTGACCGAGGCATCTTTCCTTGCAGATTGAACGCAAATATAAATATTAGATTGGAATTACACAGTGCTTGCCCCTGGTGCCTGAACTGCAAGCTCATCAACAAGGCCTATTAATTGGTTGACTTCTGGAGTTTATGCTGCCCCACCCTTCAGTGCTAATTAGCATTCCCTTGAATTCACCACCAAACTAATTTTAAAATGTAAACATGGAACCAATGTTAATATCTGGATAAATCCCCTTTTAACCTCTAAAAGCCTTTATTAATCTTAATAGGGAAGTATAAGAAAACAGTGTGGTACAAATAAGCAATCAACTCATACTAGGAAACAATCAATATAAATCGTAAGGTATTTATATTTTGCAGAACCAAACCAGACAGTTATGGAGGTGCAGATGACACTCAATAATTCCTCTGTAGAACAGCATAAGCTGGCCCTTTTCAACAACTGGCATAGTTGCAGTGAAAAGCCCTTTTTAAAAAAACCATTTTAGTTACCGTATATTTCAGAGTATAAGATGCACCGGAGTATAAGATGCACCAAGATTTTGAAGAGGCAAATTAAAAAAAAAAGTTTTTGCACTCTGCAGACCTCCCAAAACCGGCCCATTTTTTGCTCATTTCTGCCCTCCCCAGCCCCCAGGAGCACTCTGGAAGCCTCCTAAAGGCTATGCACGACCATTTTTGTAAAGGAGGCGGGGAATTCCGTATTCCGTGTATAAGACACACCCAGATTTTCACCCTCTTTTTTGAGAGAAAGAGGTGCGTCTTATACTCTGAAAAATACGGTAAGCTTACGCCCGCCGGTGTCACTATGCAGGATGGGAACCAAACAAAATTGCATTGAAGGTAGACATTTCCTCCCTCCTAACCATTCTGTCTTCCTCGTTGGCAGCCACCAGTTGGCATCTAGAGTGCGCCCAATGATTTGGGGCATCCTGTTTTCATTGTTGGCAGGAGCCCGTTGGTGGTTTATTTATTTATTTATTTATTCATTCATTCATTCATTTCGGGCTTGTTCTGCAGTCCATGCACATTGCCAGGTTGCGGAGTGGCCTTTCCGTTTTCTTTCTTTCTTTCACCATTGTCAAAAAGAGTTGGCTGTTGACAGTTTGTTCGCTCCTTTGTCAACGTTAGCGAACATCTGAATGCGTCAAGCTGGTCTTTGGGCTCTGGCGCTGACATTTTGTAATGCCCACCACATCTGAAGCATTGAAGATGTGTTAATGAGCACATCAAGGGACAGTTGCCTGAAACCATCAATTTATTTAAAAAATTTTTAAAAAATGAACTCAATAGCTTTACCTATCTCTCTGCCTGCCTGCCTGCCTACCTACCAATTTACATATCTCTCTTATTTGTCCGTCCGTCTGCTTAATGATCTATGATGGAGGAAAACCGGCTGTGCTCTAAAAAGAAGTCTTTAATCCCCTCCTCCCTCTTGTTTGGCTAAATAAACACCCGGCAGCCTGTTTCTTGACAATGATAATAATACCAAACCCTAAAAATTGGAGAAGACTCAAACTCTGCATATGGTAAACAAAATGGAGATTTAATCTCCTGGGCTCTTGAGATGGGTGTTTAAGGAAATGTGAATGAAATAGAAATAGTTGACATCTTGGCAATATTATGTCTTTTAACATGTGCAAGTTCTCAGGGATGGAGAAGTTACAGACGCTCTTCCATTCCCTTCCTGCCTCCCCCCTCCCAACCCCGCCGGAAAATAAGGATAGCTTCCTGAACTGGGTTTTGAAAAAAAAATGATGGATTTAAAGTAATTTAACTCCCCCCAATGCTTTCGGGAGGGATCCAGCCAACTGTTAATAAAGTTGATTTAATTAAAAGTTATTTGGCGGGGGATAGGTCTTCTTAGCCATGTTTGTTTCTTTTAGGCAAGTATTAAGCATTTTGCCAAGTCTGAAAAATATATATTCTATTACCGTAGTTGATTTAGAACTAGTTCATAACCTGGCGTTGCCCGGTTATTTATAGACGTGGAAGAGATTGTCTGAGAGGGAGCCATTGAGAGGGGCCTTTCTTCCCCCCTACTCCTATGCCCATCATCCCTGCCCTCTCCCTTCCCCCTCCCCTCTTTCCCGGACGGTATACAATCTTGGCACTTTGCCCCAAATCCATCAGGTGCTTCTCCATTGGTCCACTGGAGGGCGAATGCCATGGCTGGCTTTCCAGAGGAAGTTGTGAAGGAACTGACATCAAAAACAATTGTCGCTCTAGGACGTCGCACTCACTCTCCTTTCCGGACCAGGCAATCCAGAGTTATGCTGGAACACACACACACAGAAACACACACGTACCAGGGGTGTCTTACTCCCCCAGTATTAGTTTCCAGAGAGTAAGTCATCTGTGTGCCAAGTTTGGTTGAAATTGTTTGAGGCGTTCCAGAGTTATGCTGGAACATACATACATACAGTTTTTTTATATAGAGAGGGGGAAAAAAAGAGAAGAAAGAGAAGAGATAAATCAGATCCTTAGTCCTGAATAAAAAATGATTAGCCAAGGGCCCTCCAATAAATACAATCTTGAGATTGACTGCAGTTAACATTTACAGAGAAGCAGCATGGCTTCCAATTGGAAATTGGACCTCATTAACTGGAAGGCACCATTGCAGACCGCCCTCAACTTGTAACCATTCGTTGAATGACTGTTCAAAGTTACAGTGGCCCTGCAAAAAGTGACTTATGACCGTTTTTAACACGGCCATTGCAGCAGCAGCATGGTCACGTGGTCAAAAGTTTGGCCACTTGGTAACTGACACATATTTGTGACGGTCCCAGGATCATGGGACCTTCATTAGCAACCTCCTGGTGAACAAAGTCAGTGGGGAAGCCAAATTCACTTAGCAACCAGGCTACTCACTTAACAACCGCAGTGATTCATTTAACAGCAGTGGCAAGAAAGCGACGTAAAACGTCGCAAAGCTCGCTTAGCAACGGTCTCGCTTAGCAATAGAAAATTAGGGTTCCATTGTGATCGTACCTGCATTTACAGCCCACAGAAAAAGCCATGAGCCATAACCACATTCTTTTTAAATAAAACAAATTAAGAGCCAAATGCATTAGCAACCTGAGATTCGATTGGCTGTATCTCTGCGGCAGGAGTGGGTTGCTACCGGCATTACTGCTGCTTGCTGTGCATTTACGCCTAAAAAGGTTCTGCGCATGCACAGAACATAAGAAAAGGGGGGGCGGAATGACATTTCTACAATGTGGATCATTTTGCGCATGCGCAGAAGCAAAAACAAAGATGGTGCTGCCAACAACAGAACCGGGTTGGATGCGTGGGCGGCCGAGTTACTACCTACTTGGCCCAATTGGGGCGAACTGGTAGGAACCCACCTCTGCTCTGGAATTTATTGAAAAGTTTCAAAGTCTTGCATGGACTCCCAGGCAGGAAATCTTTAGGTTAACTGGAGTCCTTGCGGTGTTCTTAGTTTATTAGATATTTTTAAAATCGATGGTCATTATAGATTTTATATCTTGTATGTTTCAGTTGTGTCTTTCTCCGTCAGGAGTCGCCGGCGTAACACAAATCAAATTAATGATAACTAAGTATCTTTAACAATCGTTTGTTGTTTTGCCGATCCACAACAGTCATGGGGATGAGTTTTCTGTTAACGCCTAACCATGGTTATCTGATGATGGAGATGACTAACGGGAGAAGTATCACAAGGAGAATGACTTGCTACGGTGTGGTTTTAATGAACCTTTGCCATTATGTCCCTTATCATCTAATTTGTCCCCTTCGTCAATAGGTTATTAAGGATCCTCCTCGACCTGTGCCTCCAGCTCCAATAGAGGTAAGCTTCCAAAGTCCTCCGATGGCTTGTTGTTTGCAAAAGTAGATTACCATTGTTCTGACCCAGGCTTCCCCAAAAAGCACGAATAGATTCCAGGTCCTGACAAAACTCCTTTTATTAAACAAATATGAATTCCTTCACCTTCAAAGGTGAAGTTATGACCACAGACCTTATCTAGCTTGGAAAGCTGCCATGTAAATATTGTCCAAATGGGTAAGGAAAGTCTTGGCACAGAGTCTCTGAGATTCACGGACAGATCTTCACACTCCTGAAATGAACGAACGAAAGAATGAATGGTTTCCTGCAAAAGCCCACTCCCCTTTCGCTCCTCCTTTATTTCCTATGGGAGGGGCCATTTGCCGTCCACCTGTGGCTTTACTCCCAAGTCGACCCTGATTTCTTAGCTGTTCTTTTCTTCTGGTAGCTCTGCGCATGCGCACAATGGGAACAGGCTCCAGCTGTTCCTCTGCCTCAACTGCTGTCTAGCTCCGAAGATAGCTGAGAACTGCCAGATGGCCTTGGCCCCATCTCTGCCTCTGACGCAGAGCCCTCATCAGAGCCTTCCCCAGCCTCCAGGACTGGCCCATGCTCCTCCCCAACCTCCCCACTGTCCGAATCTGCTGCCAGCTCTGCTGGCTGCTGGTGGGCCACAACAACCAGGTTGCCAATGACTTAGAAATACAATCTTCCAAATGCAACGGCTGTATAAGAAAATACTTGGCAAGGAGTCTCTGAGAGTCACGGACAAATCTCCACACTAATTAAGCGAACTAATTGTCTCCTGCAAACTCCACTCCCCGTTTGCTCCTCTTTATTCCCTAAGGGAGGGACCATTCACCGTCCACCTGTGCCTTTAACTCCCGAATTGTCCCTTGTTCTTTAGCTGTTCCCTTCGCCTGGCAGCTCTGCACATGTGCGCATCGGGAACAGGCTCCAGTTGTTCTTCTGCCCCACTGATCTCCGACTCCGAAGGCAGCTGATAACTGTCGGATGGCCCTGGCCCCATCTCTGCCTACGATGCAGAGCGATCCTCAGAGTTTTCCCCAGACTCCAGGACTGGCCCATGTTCCTCCCCAACCTCCTTATTATCTGAATCTGCCACCAGCTCCGCTGGCGGGGCACAGCATGCGCACACACACAGATTTTATCAAGTAGAAAACCGAAAGAAAAATACAGATGTTCAACTTCTGTATTTTAGCCACAGTTGGGGTGGATGAGAATTAAACAGAACCTTTTTTTTTTTTTGCTTTTTGAACCCTAATGTTTATTAGCTCTATCCTTCTGGGTTTTGGGGTTGTTTTTTTTTTTTTGCAACCTGATTATATTGAACGGTTTGAACCCCTGACTCTTTGGGAGGTTCCATAAAATTGTGTAATAATCTCCGTCAACTTTAGCTGGATATCCAAACGGGTTAAGCTATCAATAAAAGGGCGGGGGGTGGTGGTTTCTCCTGTTAAAAGCATGACATTCCCTTTTATGGGGCCCACTATGTTAGCTAGATTGGTTATCCCCCCCCCCCAAGGTGCGCAAGGAAAGTGTTTGCTGTGTGGCAGCTGAACAGGAATTGGATTGTAATAAGCACTTCAAAATACATTCCGCCACAAATTGATTTTCCTCGCAACATAACCGGAATGCTCAGTTTATGCATTTTGTGGGTGAGGATGTCAGCAAGCGAGTGTCTAATTCGCAGAATATCTTACTCCACCAAACAGACTTGCGAACCGTGGTCATAATCTGCAGATCAGGCGGCATTAAACGCCTTGCACATCTGTATTTTTTGCTTCGGTGTACTACTTGATAAATCCCCTGTTAGTTCTGCGCTTTGTATTTGTACGTTCAGATTGAGGTCCTAAAAGGGGTGTTGGGACACACTAGCAGTGCAGCCTTAACTTCAGTGCGATCATATAAGATTAGCGACAATTCCTTCTTCCTTGGGAAACGCCGAGAATCAATCCTCTTTGTAGTTCTCTTAACTGCTGTCGACCAAAGTAAACATGTAAATCTGGGTTATTTTCCTGATGTTGCAGCTGCAATCGTAGAATGACTGCTGACCATACTGGCAGGGGGAAATGGGAGCTGTAGTGCCTATCCCATTGGGGCAAGGCTGCAATTAGGGAGTGTTTGAATATGCACCCCAGTTCTTTTCCCCAGTACATTTTCTTTCTAAATCAGTTAGCACAGAGGATTGGAAAAGATGTTGGCTTGCTGGGAGCCAACTGGGTCACTTTGGGCCAATCATCAGGAGATAGTGAGATCTGGTCCTTCCTTAACCATGAAAGCCAATTGGTTGACTTTGGGCCAATCACCAGGAGATGGTGAATTCTGGTCCCTCCTCAGCCATGAAAGCCAATTGGTCGACTTTGGGCCAATCACCAGGAGATGGCAAGTTCTGGTCCCTCCTATAATAAGCCAATGGTACTTTGCCAAAGCCATGGGAATTTGGTCCCTGCCTGAAGCAATGTGACTTGGGCCAATCACCAGGAGATGGTGCAAGTTCTGGTCCCTCCTTAAAGCTAATGGATGGAATGGAGCGCAATTGGGTTGACTTGGTGACGGGCCAATCACCAGGAGATGGTGAATTCTGGTCCCTCCTTAGCCATGAAAGCCAATTGGTTGACTTTGGGCCAATCACCAGGAGATGGTGAATTTTGGTCCCTCCTTAATCATGAAAGCCAGGTGGTTGACTTTGGGCCAATCATTCTCTCTCATCGCAACCAACCTCAGAAGGTTATTGTTTTGGGGAGAATAGGTGGAGGAAAGTTTGTTGAATATGTTTGCCAGCTTGAGTTATTTGTAAAAATAATCCAGGGAGAATACACATAAATAAATAAATGATGGTCAGATTAATGGAAGCAGTGTTACACCCTTATAAGGCAAGCCTTCCCTATGTTGTGCATGCATTGTACATCACACAAAGGCTCCAAGAGGTTAAGTTTGCATTGTGGGATATTGCATTCACCATTTTGACAAAAGGGGGGACAATGTATTTGGATGCCTAACTGGTGTCATCTAGTGCAGGGGTCACCAACCTTTGGACTCAGGACCACTATATTCATAATTTTAAATCCTGCAGACCACTAATATGATCTGCCTAATGACCAGCTGGGTGGGTGTGGCTAGGTGGTCATGTGACTGGGTGGATGTGCCCAACTCAATGTCACTCATGTTGAGGGGCGCCTCGCCGGCCTCTACTCGCCCCTCCCCTCCCAGCCACTCCTCCCCTCCCTGCCCGGGCTCCTTAGGGCCCCAACAGGAAGCAGTTGCTGGAGCTAAGCAGCCACCAGGAGAAAGAGTTGGCAAAATAGTTCAAATTGGATCTGATCAAGAAGGAGGCTCAGTAGAAGAGCCTCACTGAGGACTACGAGAATAGGCTTTCCATGCAGAAGGAAGATCTGTGGGAGGGCAAGGCCAGGTACCGGCCCCTGGAGGCTCAGCGGGGTAAGATGGTCAGCCAGTTCCAGGCCATGATGCAGTCCCACTGGAACGAGGCCCTCCGGCTCTTCGTCACCAGCGGCACTTCCCTCCAGCCTTCGCCCAAAGCCCCCCACCAGGAGGCTGAAGCAGACCCCAAGTTGGAATTTCTGCCCCTCTGTGACCCACATAAAAAGACCCCAAAGGGGGAGACTCTCTGCAGCAACACAAACTTTCATTGCACGTATCCGTCCCAGGGGCCGTAGTTTGAGGACCCCTGATTTAGTGCAATATTAAAAATGCAAATAATTTTTCTGCAGACGAACAAAATTTTCTCACGGACCACCAGTGTCCATTGGTCGGTGACTGCTGATCTAGTGCATTCTCAGTGAATTATAAGGCACGCCTTTCGTTTTTTACACGTGCCTTATTTGAAGCAAACAAACTACCCTTCTTTTTTGAATAAAGAAGTTTCACATTCTGGAAAGAAGGCGTTTGCAAACCTCTTTCAGTGATTGATGAGAAAACTTACAGAGATAGGTCTGTGCAGTCCCCCGTCTTTCAGCTCAACACGAGGAATCTTTTTTTTAAAAAAAAAATCCAATATTCAGAAGGTTCACGAGAGCATTTCAAATCAGCTTTTTATAACCCGTTGCACTCTTTGATACGTTGGACTGCAGATCCCAAAGTTCCCAGCAAGAACGGCCATATGGGGTGTGAATTTTAGAAGTTAAGTCCCTCAAATTTAGAAGGGTAGCAGATTGTGGAAACTTTGTTGGTCTGTAACTCGTTTAGCTTCTGACACCGATTCTGGTGTATTTGCGGTAGATTTTTAATGCCTTGGCTTTGATGGGAAGGTTTTAAATGATGGAAATTTGTTAATGGCTATATTTAAGCTGTGCTAAATATGTTGACAATTTTTATTCAATTAGTTGGGGGGGGGAAACGGTTTAATTTAAAACCCTTTTATAACCAAAAAGAAAAGAAAAGAATACAGCAACAGGCTTTATCCTGTTTTTAGCTTGCAGTAGAACTAATATTTGATGCCATTCAAAATATATAGGTGATATGTAGGAAGCTCCTCAACGACCACTATTTTTTAAATAAATAACATTTTATTAAATGTTTTGATCTTTAAAAACAATAAGGAAGACACAGCAAAGAAAAAAACAACACAATAAGACAAAACAAAACACAGAACATACATAACAATATACAGTAATTTTACAGCTTTCTCTATCGGCTTTCCTTCTTCGCTTTTATAATTCTCCCTTCTGCAATGCCTTCCTCTCACTATAACCTTGTCCTATGATTTAACAAACCTAGTATTAACACTTATAATAATATTCATTATTTATATCTCCATATATTTGTATTCTCTATTTTCTGTCTTGGCTTCTGTCTTCTAGCCACTTGTACATTTTATTCCATACCAACGGCCACTAATTTAAAATTTATATTTTATGTCAGAGGTATATAGCCTATTGCAAGGATGGCAAACCTAATGGCACGCAAGCTGTTGCCCCAGCTCAGCTCCACCACGCATACATGCGCAGCTCCCGCTGGCCAGCTGATTTTGGGGTCTCTGCCGCACATGTGCGGCGTGGGGCAGGGCACATTTGGGAGGTGCATGCGCATGTGTATGGGGTCTCATGAGCATGTGGGGGTGGAGCACGAGGGCGTGCAGCGCTCCCCCCCCCCCGGTGGCCTGTTTTTGGTGCCAGGAGGCTGCAGGGAAGCCTGTTGGTCCAAATCGGGGTGTGGGGGAGGGGTTTGTGTCTGCATGTGCGGGGGGGCACGGTGCATACAAGTGCACGGGGGCAGGTCGCCCGGTGGGGGTGCATTATGAGTGTGGGCCTGCACACGTGATGACAAAAAGCTAGCCATCCCTGGCCTTTTGTTCTGAATACTGGTAGTCCTCAACTTACAACAGTTCACAGTGACCATTCCTAGGTGGAAAAAAATATGACATAAGGCTGTTTTTCTCACTTATGACCATTGCAGCATTGGTCACGCGATTTACATTCGGATGCTTGGCAATGGCTTCATACTTACGACGATGATCCTCTTTTATGACCTCATCTGACAAGCAAAGCCAACGGGGAAGCCAGATTCATTTAGCAACCGTGCCACTAATTTAATAACTGCAGCGGTTCACTTAACCGCTGCGGCAAGAAAAGTCTTAAAATGGGGCAAAAATCACTCTTAACCGAGGTCTCATTTAACAACATGAATTCTGGGCTCAATGATGGCTGTAAGTCGAGGACTATCTGTGTTTTGCTTGGGTTCTAGCTGTTTTGTCTCACACCGTCATTAGGAAAAAGTGGCCTGTGAATAAACTGGCATTAGAGATTTATGAGGAATGTTGTTACTTTTTTCCCCAAACACCTACATTAATTCCCATCCTCCACCCGCAAAATAAAATGTTCTTCGATTTTCGTCAGGAGGAAGAAGATCCTTTGCCTTCCAAAAAGTGGCCGACAGTGGATGCTTCCTACTACGGTGGACGAGGAGTTGGTGGGATTAAAAGAATGGAGGTGAGTTGCGTGGAATTGAACACTGCAGTACGAGACGTGACATCTCTTTTTTTTAAGTCATTTTTTAATTTATATATAAATATTTTGAAGACAGTGTATTATCCAGGCACTTCATTTTACAAAAGAAAAAGAAAAAGAACTGCAGATATACTGATCGTGATAATGATTATACACGTAATGATTATAGCAATATTTATATTAGCTTATTTATGATCATATTGATTACCGTATTTTTTGGAGTATAAGACACATCGGAGTATAAGATGCACCAAGATTTTGAAGAAGTAAACTTAAAAAAAAAAGTTTTTGCCCTCCCCGGCTCCCAGGAGCACTCTGCAAGCCACCTAAACCCACTGCACGCCCCATTTGTTTTGTGAAAAAGGGGCATCTAGAGAGCTTGAGAGGCCTGCAAAGTGCTTCTGGAGGCCGGGGAGGGCAAAAATGTGACGTGTGGGAGGTTTGGGAGGCAAAAAGACGGCCCATTGTTCACGAAAATGGGCCCGTTTTTTGCAAAAACAACAACAACAGGGTGTGTAGAGTGTGGGAGGCCTGGGGGCTGGGGAGGGCAAAATGCCCTGTTTTTCATATCATAACTTTCTGGTATTATACCTGTTGTACCCATGTCGTATGAGTTAAGGCAGGGGTGTCCAAACTTGGGAACTTTAAGACTTGTGGACTTCAACTCCTAGAATTCTGGGAGTTGAAGTCCACAAGTCTTAAAGTTCCCAACTTTGGACACTCCTGAGTTAAGGGGAGGGAGACAGCTTCACACTTTGGAAGGGACAGGCTGACATGCTCTGTGTTGCTGGCTGTGAGGCTAAGCCAGACCAATTGGGCTTCTACTTTGGTGGGGCAGCAGCTGAGCTTTCTGAATTGTCAACTACAGTTGGTAATGATTGCAAAACTTTGTGCGGCTTCCATGGAACCTGATGGGTTTGGAAGGACGTAAAGTATCAAGAGATGGAAGCGACCTCTCTGGGCTGTTATATTATTGATTAATGGTACCATTTTATGATTGCGAAGTGCACGGCCTTGAGGACTTTTGCTAGAAAGCAGCTGTGACTTTGGGTTCTCCTCCAGGAATTGAGGTGGAGTAGAAATTATAGGGATGCCTGCAAAGCATGATGACCTCATTAGAGCCAATGGGTGGTCCATTGTTTTTTCCCCCCACTGCTGTGAGAATCGATCCTGATCTCCTCTCTACAGCAACTCTATGCTTGCTGTGATCCGATTATTCCAATAGTATGAATAAGTAAAGTTGGACCATAAGAAAGGCTGAGCGCCAAAGAATTGAAGCCTTTGAACTCTGATGCTGGAGAAGACTCCTGCGAGTCCCTTGGACTGCAAGGCAATCCAACCGGTCAGTCCTAGAGGAGATCAACCCTGACTGCTCTTTAGAAGGCCAGATCCTGATAGGAAACATGAAGATTGCTATCATGTTGCCCCTAGTCTTTATTTTCATTAAACTAGAAATACCCAAGAAATGGCCAAGAAATCAAAAGATGCTTGCTCCTGGGTAGGAAAGCGATGGCAAATCTAGACACCATACTAAAAAGCAGAGACATCACCCTGCCAATAAAAGTGTGTGTAGTCAAGGCTATGGTTTTCCCAGTTGCAATGGATGGCTGTGAAGGTTGGACCATAAGGAAGGCTGAGCACCAAAGAATGGAGGCCTTTGAACTCTGGTGCTGGAGAAGACTCCTGTGAGTCCCTTGGACTGCAAGGTGATCCAACCGGTCAGTCCTAGAGGAGATCAACCCTGACTGCTCTTTAGAAGGCAAGATCCTGAAGATGAAACTCAAATACTTTGGCCACCTAATGAGAAGGAAGAAGGACTCCCTGGAGAAGAGACTCATGCTGGGAAAGACTGAGGGCAAAAGAAGAAGGAGACAACAGAGAATGAGGTGGCTGGATGGAGTCACCCAGGCAGTCGGCGTGAGCTAAAATAGACTCCGGGGGATTGGAGAGGACAGAAAGGCCTGGAGGAACGTTGTCCATGGGTTTACAATGGATCGGACATGACTTCACAACTAACAACAACAATGAATAAGTAATAATTGCTAACATTTTATTGTTCTAAGACATGACTGGCTCTGGAATTCTGGAAGTTGAACTCCACAAATCATAAAGGGACCATAGTTCCCCACCTAAGATGACATTGCCTTTGGTATTGCTTCTTGTTTTAGAAGTTTCTTTTCAGAATTGAAAAGTGCCGATTTGAGAGTCAGAAGACATAGTTTGAAGAAAAGTGGATGAAGAGATCAATGTTCTTCTTTTCCATAACTGAATAACCGCCTTTTTTTACAAACCTGTAATCCCTTAATTCAGGGTACAGTTGGGTGACTGGATGGAACTGAGCATTTACTGGCTAGATGCCCTTCCTGATACCTACGTCGAGTTCACAGCAGATATTTTTTCTAAACACCCCAGAAGAGAAAAGCTACCTAGGATTGAACTCTCAACCTTCCAAATGGGAGGTGAGCATCTTCACCACTAGGCCACTATGCCGCTCATCCCATAATCTAATTCCACCGAATCCGTGTTATTGGTTAATGTATAGAAGATCACAGAAAAGACTGGTTCTCCACACAGTCCATTAGCAATATACTAGCAGGTGTAAATTTTTCTTTATCTTTAAAAAAGATAATGGGAGATCTGAGAGACAACTAAGCTACACAATTGGAATTACCGTATTTTTCAGAGTATAAAACACACCTTTTTCCCTCAAAAAAGAGGGTGAAAATCTGGGTGCGTCTTATACACTGAATATAGCATTTTTTTTCTCCCAAACCCACGCTCCCTTTGCAAAAATGGCCATGCATAGCATTTAGGAGGCTTCCAGAGTGCTCCTGGGGGCTGAGGAGGGGAAAATGAGTTAAAAATGGGATGTTTTTTGCTCATTTCCCCCCTCCCCAGCCCCCAGGAGCACTCTATAAGCCTCCTAAAGGCTATGCATGCCCCTATTTTGATAAAAAAACGGGCCCATTTTCACGAAAAACAGGGAATTTTTTGCTTGTTTTTGCCCACCAGCACCCAGGAGCACTCTACAAGCCTCCTAAAGGCTATTCATGCCCTTTTTTGACAAAAAATGGGCCTGTTTTTCGAAATACGGGCTGTTTTTGGGATGTCTGCAGAGTGCAAAAACTTTTTTAAAAAAATTTGCCTCTTCAAATTCTTGGTGTGTCTTATACTCCATTGCCTCTTATACTCTGAAAAATACGGTATGCATTTTCAAATATGTCGGAAAATGTTACTGTGAGTTGATGTGGATTATCATTGAGTTACTGCTTTTCTGCCTCATTTATTGATTGAAGCCTGCGATTGATCATTTGTAGAAACTGGATATAGCGATTGGATGAACTTTGGGTTATTCCAGCTTTCCTTAGCATTACCGTATTTTTCAGAGTATAAGATGCACTCCCCCCTCCTAACAAAAAACTAGGTGTAAATGTCTGTGCGTCTTATACTCCGAATATTGCAGTGGGGAGGGAGAGGGGGGTTGGTTCGGCACCATTCAGCTGTTCTAGAATGGGCCGCAACCCGTTCTAGAACAGCTGATTGGCCCGTCACCAATCAGCTGCCAAACGGGCCACGGTGAACAGGTGGCAGTAAATGGGCCAGTTGCAAAAACAGGCTGTGGTGAATGGGTGGTGGTGGTGATGGTGAACGGGCCACACCGAACGGGCCACACTGAGTGGGCAGCACCAAGCGGGCAATGGCGAATAGACCAGATGAATACCAGATGGATACTGGGAGGCAGAGACAGATTTCCCCCCCCCCTTGTTTTCCTCCCCAAAAGCTAGGTCCGTCTTATAGTCTGGAGCGTCTTATAGTCTGAAGAATACGGTAAATTACATCTATGAAACATTAGAAGTCACCCTTCCCATGACTCTACTGAAATCAGTTCTGAGCAAGGTTGGGTAAGATCTTTCTAAGCTTTGATGTCAGTTTGGCACATGGGCTTTTTAAAAATGGGAATTGGACTACAAGGATGTCCTTGTAGGATTCCCCTCCCCCCCATCACACACAGAAAAATTTCGACTATCTTTTCGTAGCTTAGGAAGAACCGATCCCATCATTTCATTATTTTCTACAAGGCCCTGAATAACAGAGCCTTGTTTCCAGCAACTGGATGCCAAAGAAACAATAAGCCTTTTCAAGTCAATTTTTAGTTATTTTTGGAGAGAGAAAAAAATAGCACCGTATGAATATTTTCACTGTATGCCAGCCAAGCGATTTTATAAGGGTGATATTTGTGCTAGAAACGCAGCTGGAATAGTTTTGAAATGATTCAGTACGCCTAGGTTCATGTAACAAGCAGAGATAGGCCTTTATCATTTAGCTTCGGCTTCAACTTTGTATGATAGTATAGCGGTAGTCAAATTGGCTTAGATGAGGATCATGAAAGGATGGTTGAAGCCCCAAAGAACCCTGACAATCTCCAAATTCTGCAAAGCTTCTTGGTTGAAAAGCTTCTTTGGAGTTTGGGAAGGTACAAATCCAATATATAAACAGAGGGATAGAATCAAGATCAGGTGAAATGTTAATACCACTTTATAATGCCTTGGTAAGGCCACATTTGGAATACTGCATCCAGTTTTGGTTGCCACGACGTAGAAAAGATGTGGAGATTCTAGAAAGAGTGCAGAGAAGAGCAACAAAGAGGATTAGGGGACTGGAGGCTCAAACATATGAAGAACGGTTGCAGGAACTGGGTATGTCTAGTTTAATGAAAAGAAGGACCAAGGGAGACATGATAGCAGTGTTCCAATATCTCAAAGGTTGCCACAAAGAAGAGGGAATCAAGCTATTCTCCAAGGCACCTGAGGGTAGAACAAGAAGCAATGGGTGGAAACTAATCAAGGAGAGAAGCAACTTAGAACTGAGGAGAAACTTCCTGACAGTTAGAACAATTAATCATTGGAACAGAAGTTGCCTCCAGAAGTTGTGAATGCCCCAACACTGGAAGTCTTTAAGAAGATGTTGGATAGCCATTTGTCTGAAACGGTATAGGGTTTCCTGCCTAGGCAGGGGGTTGGGACTAGAAGACCTCCAAGGTCCCTTCCAACTCTGCTATTGTATTGTATTGTATTGTATATTGAGAAGGGAGCTCTGAAAGAAATGAAAGAAAGCAGCAAGTTAGCTTATCAGAAGTGGGTTCCACTTCTTGGCAGCCAAGGATCTGTTTATTTTTTTGATCAGCACCTACATCAGCATACATGAACTCTTAAAGATTAACATCAGACCAACCATATCCCAATCAAGGAACTGTCCAAAAAGCTAAAAGTAAACAGCCCCACCAAAGAACCTCCGAGATCACACCCATCAACACCGACAGAGCCAGCCACTGGAATATAAACTGAGAGCAAACCCAACTCCTTACTAGCACTGATGATGTTACCTAGTTTGGTAATGTTGAGAGAAATATCCATCTGCGTTCAGTTCCAAGCGGGGGGGAAAAGACACTGGAAACACGGAGGCTGATGGGAAAGATGGTTTAATGGTGAAGCAGAACGACCAAGCACATGTGATTCTGGGTAGCTGACCACATGGAGTTGACAGTGAGGATTATTTATATCCTTTCTTGGGATCTTGCCCTTGAGCTTCCTGTTCCTGTGCGGGAGCATGTGTTCTATTGGCTGTTGTAGGGGTTCATGGCCAACTTTGTAGGTTGTCTAAGTTAAGTTTGTTTGACGCCTGGAGGGTATGGTGCAACTGAGGTGATGCAATGAAGGGGCTTGTGTTCTGAAAGGGTGTTGGGCAATTCCTATTATGGCTGAGGGCTAATCCTATCTTTGCTGGATCTTGGGTGAGGGTATTTGCTTATGAATAGAGCTATCTCTTTAAGTGCTGACATCTGCTGGGGGCTATTGAGCAAGCTGGGGGCTATTCAGAGTGAGTCTGCTTCCTGCCTCTAAAAAAGCCACCATGTTTCTCCACTTCTCATCCAGAGAAATGTAATCTTCTGCCTTCTTAATATTTCCTGAAACATTTCATTCTTCTAGGAGGGGTGACTTCCCTCAACTCTGAATGGCCAGAGAGGCGTGTTCAAGTCCATGGCCAAGTCTTAATATGGAGACTTGTTTTGTTTAGGTTCGTTGGGGTGACAAAGGGTCAACTGAGGAAGGAGCTCGACTAGAGAAAGCGAAAAACGCAGTGGTGACACTCCCCGAGGAAGGAGATGAACCAATTCCAAATAGACCACCAAAACCAAGACCTACCTCAATGCCCTCCCAGGAAAAATGGTACACACCCATTAAGGTACTTTGCGAATCCTTTATCATTGAATATATCATGTTTTCTTTGTATTTGTTTCATTCGTTCATTTGTTCAGTTCATTCATACAATTCATTCATTCATTCATTCATTCATTCATTCATTCATTCATTCATTCAATTCATTCATACAATTCATTCATTCATTCATTCATTCATTCATTCATTCATTCATTCATTCAATTCATTCGTTTATTCATTCATTCCATGTCTGTGGCCACACCCATCTCAGTCAATGACTCCACATCAGGGCTTGGTTCCTGCCAGTTCTAACCTCTTCTATAGAAGAGGTTCCACAAATCTCCAGTGCCGTTTAGAACCGGTTCCAGCTCCCTCCCCCTGCTCGTCCGCACATCATCAAGATGAAGAGCGAGAGGAGGAATTCTGGGGGTTGAAGTCCACAAGTCTTAAAGCTGTCAATTATTTATTTATTTATTTATTTTATTAAATTTGTTAGCCGCTCCCTCTCCACAAAGGGACTCGGGGCGGCGTACAATAAATAAAACACATATTATAAAATTACATATTGTACGGAGGAGGTATAAAACACAATACAATATTATAATAACATAGCAATATTAAAATAAATTAAATTAAAACCCCAATAGAAATTACAAGTTTAAAAATTGCCAGGAGGAATAAAATGGAGCTATGGTTGAGCCAGGCCTGCTAGTTGAAAAAGGTGGGTCTTGAGTTTTGAACGGAAGGAGCGGAGGTCGGTGGTAATCCTAATATCCGGGGGGAGGTCATTCCAGAGGGCTGGGCCCATCACAGAGAAGGCCCTACTCCTGGGCGCCGCCCTCTGGCACTGCTTAGTGGACGGCACCCGGAGGAGTCCCTCTCTGTGAGAGCGAATTGAACATCCCTGGGGTTTCTTTTTCTAAAGGGTTATGGATGCAAGGGTCTTGTAACTTGACAGCTTTAAGACTTGCGTGCTTCAAATGCCAGAGTTCCTGAGTCAACATTTTGGATGCTAAGCAAGAGTGTTGTTAAGTGAGTTTCACCACATTTTACAAGTTGGCCATGCCCACCCAGTCACATGGCCGGCAAGCCACTCCCACCCGGTCACATGGCCTGCAAGCCACTCCCACAAAGCAGGCCACACCTACAGAAGAGGTTCTAAAAAAATTTGAAACCCACCATTGCTCCACATGGCTCATGGTTCAGAAATATATTACAATTATAAAAAAAAACATTTTAAAACAATAAAAACAGTAAAGCAAGTAAAACCACATTGAAAACATCTAATTTAGATGGTTTTAGACATTTAGACAAGAGCAAGATATTTGGCCCGTTAGCCAAATATCGGTAGTCTTAGACTTAGAACAGTTTGTTTAGTGACCATTTAAAGCTCCAGCAGCACTGAAAAATGTGACATGTCCATTTTTCACACTTATGACCATTGCAGCATCCTCATGGTCATGTGATTTACATTCGTATGCTCCATAACTGATTCACATTTATGACGGTTACAGTGTTAGAAGGTTCTTTTGCAACCTTCTAACAAACAAAGTCAATGGGCAAAACAGATTTCACTTAACAACCATGTTACTCACTTAACAACTGCAATGATTCGCTTAACAAACGCAGCAAGAAAAGTCGTAAAATGGGGCAAAACTCACTTAACAAATGTCTCGTTTAAGCAACATAAATTTTGGGTAAAGGTTCCCCTCGCACATATGCGCTAGTCATTCCCAACTCTAGGGGGCAGTGCTCACCTCTGTTTCAAAGCCGAAGAGCCAGCGCTGTCCAAAGACGTCTCCGTGGTCATGTGGCCGGCAATGTTCCCTCTAATTTTTTTTCAGTGTGAGCAGAAAAGTATAGTGTTTGAGCGGCACATTTTTATGCCTGAGCAGCACCTGAATTTTTTTCACAGGTGTCACCTAAGACAACAACAAAATCAGTATTATTTGAAACTCAAAGTTATGTTTATTCAAGGTACCCGCTTAATTAAAAGTGTTATATAGTATCACTTAACAACGCTCTTGCTTAGCAACCAAAATGTTGCCTCAGAAACTCTGGCATTTGAAACACGCAGGTCTTAAAGCTATCAAGTTACAAGACCCTTGCACCCCTAACCCTTTAGAAAAAAAAAACCCAGGGGTGTTCAAACTTGGCAGCTTTAAGACTTGTGGACTTCAACTCCCAGAATTCCTCCTCCAGTCATGTTGGCTCAGGAATTCTGGCATTGAAGCACGCAGGTCTTAAAGCTGTCAAGTTGCAAGATCCTGGCACCACTAATCCTTTAGAAAAAAAAAAACCCAGGGTCTTCAAACCTGACAGCTTGAAGACTTGTGGACTTCAACTCCCAGAATTCCTCCTCCAGTCATGTTGCGGCAACGTCATCTGCGTGGATCTGCTCCATCTTCGGTTTTTTTCACAGGAGGCAGGGCTGCCGCTGAAGATGCCGACGAGCCCCTGCCGCCACCAGAATAACAGCTGCCTCCTCCTCCTCCTCTTCCTCCTCCTCCTCCTCCTCCTCCTCCTCCTCCTCCTCCTCCTCCTCCTCCTCCTCCTCCTCCTCCAACAGCACCACCACATTTGCTGCCCGACGCTGCGGCTGAGGTGAAGCCGGCAAAGCTCCCGCTGGCACCCATGGCAGTGGCGGCAGCGCATCCCCCTCCACTCGGAGCACCTGAGCTGGGCACCGCGTTACCCCTGCTGCCTTCTCCTCCTCTGCCATGCTTTTGAGAAGCCATGAGGCCTTTTTCCCCTGCTCCCGCCCCCTCCTCCGCCTTCCTACTGGCTCCCGCGGCCTCATGGCTCCTCAAAAGCACAGCAGAGGAGGAGGGGACAGGGGTAACGCGAGGCCCAGCTCAGGTGCTCCGAACGGAGGGGGAGGCGCCGCTGCCATGGGCAGGGGCGCCGGCGGGAGCTTTGGTGGCTTCACCTCGGCTGCAGCGTCGGGCAGCAAATGTGGTGGTGGTGTTAGAGGAGGAGGAGGCGGCAGCAGATATTCCGGTAGCGGCAGGGGCTTTGGGGTTTTATTTTAGCCGCAGCGCCGGGCGCAAGCAGCTAGGATTGGCCGCCCACAAAGGACGTCCCCGGGCTTGCTTTCCTGAACTCAGTCCCCTGCGCTCATCAAAACAAGTCCGGGGAGGTCCTTTGCGGGTGGCCAGTTCTAGCCTCCTGCAAAGGACCTCCCCAGCCTCCGGCGCCTGTGACATTAGAAATCACTGCGCGGCAGTTGGAAACTGCTGCGCGGTGTTTTCTTGCCACCTGCGCGGCCGCGCAGCCACGCACCTTAGAGGGAACAGTGGTGGCCGGCATGACTAAACGCTGAAGACGCACGGAACCCTGTTACCTTCCCACCAAAGGTGGTTCCTATTTTTCTACTTGCATTTTTATGTGCTTTCAAACTGCTGGGTTGACAGAAGCTGGGACAAGTAACGGGAGCTCACTCCGGTTACACGACTCTAGGGATTTGAACCACCGAACTGTCGACTTTTCTGATCGACAAGCTCAGCGTCTTAGCCACTGAGCCACCGCCTCAAGAGCTACCTGTATACATATTTGAAAGCTTGCCCTATGGAGTCAATCATTTTGAATAAACGAGTTTAGGATTACTCGGAAAAGCTTTGTTTGATCTTAGCCTGGATGTTTTAAAAGCCCAGAATTAGGAATTTCCAACTCATTTAACACACCGTTAGGAAATACTTACTCATGCATCATTGGCTCAATGTGTTCCCATTAAAGAGAATTTAGACCTAATGGCCTCCCATTTAAGGAGCCGGTGTTGTCCTGCAGTGCCATTTGGCTGGAGAGGATGCCTGAGACATATTCAAGGATGGTTAATGGGTTGTGGGGAATGGTTCTCACCTCTGCCAACTCATCATAAGTCTTCCTGGGCTTCTCTTTACAGGGTCGGCTGGATGCCCTTTGGGCTTTGCTAAGGCGGCAGTACGACAGAGTGTCTTTGATGCGACCGCAGCAAGGAGATGAGGTTGGTGAACAGCTGTATCTGGGGGGGGGGATTCCTCAGCGCCTTGAAGGATGTGCCCAACCGCTTCTTTAGCTTCCTGGGAGTGCTTGGGGTGCTTTAGTGCAAAGGAAGAAATTTCTGATGGTACTATAGGAGTTGTATGTATGTATAGATCTTCTGCCCCATGTAGCATGGCTGTATTATTATTGTCCTTCTCATCTTTTCTGCTACCTTCTCCTATTGGGACCTGTTGATTATATTACCTTGTGGTTTATATGTACTGTATACTTGTTTGTATATAGATGCAGTTTGTACGTATGTGTGTATGTACCCTGATTATGTTACTTCGTTGTTTGTATGTACACTCAGAGCTTATGCACTGGAGACAAATTCCTTGCGTGTCCAATCACATTTGGACAGTAAAGCTGTTCTGTTTTTCTGTTCTACCCTAACTACCCTACCCTACCCTACTTTTTCTACCCTACTCCTGTTCTGTTCTATTCTGTTCTATTCTATTCTATTCTATTCTATTCTATTCTACCCCACTCCTACCCCTATTCCTACCCCTACTCCCTGTTCTGTTCTGTTATATCCTACTCCTACTCCCTATTCTATTCTACCCTACCCTACAACTACTCCTACTTGTACCCTACTCCTACTCTCTATTCTATTCTGTTGTGTTCTGTTCTATTCTATTCTCTAGTTCTAGTACTAATACTATACCGTGAATATCTTGTATGATGTGAAAGCTATTTTCTTTTATTGGATGGAACATTCAAGCATTGGATTATCTAACTAGAGCTCCTTATTAGATAGGATGGCTTTTCCCCACTATTTGACATAGCACACATTATTCAGTTGAGTACTTCCAGATGTTTTATTACTTGCTTGCTTATCTGTTGGCCTTGTCGATGGCAAACAGCTCTGAGAAGGAATTATGAAAATGGCATTAACAGTGTGTTTGGAAAGCAAGAGATTGGGAATAGGAGATGTAAGATGCTATCTGGTGAAGAGAAGGAATAGGTGTCTTCATCTGTGGTGTAAATTATGAACTAGCCTTATGTTTTGTTCCCACAATATCCAAAGCTATGATTCTAGCTTCCTCTTCTGCCTCACGCTTCAAGCCTCGGTGGTAGCTTATCATATAATGCAGGGGTCTCCAAACTTTAAGACTTGTGGACTTCAATTCCCAGAATTCCTCATGGCTGACGGAGGAATTCTGGGAATTGAAGTCCTCAAGTCTTAAAGTTGCCACGGTTGGACACCCCTCACCTTAGTGCTTTGAAATCTAGGAAGTATCCTCTGGGTAATGCTGTCCATACGACTCTCCTTGTGTGTATGAATCAGGAATTATTATCTGATGAAGGGAACTGATAATGTTACCTAGTTGGGTAATAAAATGTCTGCAAGAAAACAACCAAATTCAAGAGAGCACTAGGACCCTACAGTTCAACCCTGAGTTACTAATATTATTTTCTATGACCAACCTTTTTCAGGCTGGTGACCTCTAGTTACTTTGAGTTTGCAACCTTTAGAATTTTTGGGTCAGCAGGAATATTATGAGTTGTCACCCAAACACATCTGAAGGATGCCTAGTTCTGGGAAAGCTAGGGTAGATTTTAAAACGGAGATTCGTTCTTGGACTTTTAATTTTGTCTTCTTTTGAGGATCATAAGATAGACTTCCTGGATTGTGTACCGTGAATAGTCAGGGTTGAAACTTGTCAATAATGTTGGCATTAGTAGGTAGGAAGATGTGTAGAAACTCTCGCGGAGTATGTTTAAAAAGCCGGTGACGGCGAACGAAAGGAGCCAGAAAGTTAGCCGAGCTTTCAAAAACTCTTTAAGGGAGAATTCATCAAGATTTCAGTGTTCAGTAACACTGCTTTTGAAATTGAACAAGTTAAAGGCAAGACTGGGATATCATTCAAATCCTTTGAACATCTTTCATTCATGCCACCAGTGCTTTCCGAGACAGGTGGTGGAACTGCACATTAAGTGGGCAATTTTCTCCAGGTGTCATCAGCAAGAAGCTCTGTTGAAACCCATTACTTTCAAGGAATCCTGCTAAAAAAATGAATCCGTTAAATGGTTCAAAGAGACCCACTTCTGGGGCAGAAGTGCTTTCGTCAGTTGATTTCTCCTTAAATAACTGGAGAATAGAATAGAATGGAATAGATGGAATAAAATAGATGGAACAGAATAGATGGAGAGGGATATCAATAGAATAGATGGAATGGAATATGAATAGAACAGAACAGAACAGAATAGAATAGAATAGAATAGATGGAATGGGATATGAATAGAATAGAATGGAATAGAATAGATGGAATGGAATATGAATAGAAGAGAAGAGAAGAGAACAGAATAGAATAGATGGAATGGAATATGAATAGAAGAGAAGAGAAGAGAACAGAATAGAATAGATGGAATGGGATATGAATAGAATAGAATGGAATGGGATATGAATAGAATAGAATGGAATAGAATAGATGGAATAGAATAGAATAGAATAGAATAAAATAGAACAGAACAGAACAGATGGAATTGGATATGAATAGAATAGAATAGAACTGAATAGAATAACAAAACAGAATAATAGAGTACAGTAGAATAGAGTACTAGAGTAAAGTAGTCTAGACTAGACTAGAATAGACTAGAATAAAATAGAATTCTTTATTGGCCAAGTGTGATTAAACATAAAAGGAATTTGTCTTTGGTGCATATGCTCTCAGTGTACATAAAAGACAAGATACATTCAACACGAATCATAAGGTACAACGCTTAATGATAGCCACAGGGTAAAATTAAGCAATCAAATCATAGTAGGAAACCATCAATATAAAGTGTAAGGATACAAGCAACAAAATTACAGTCCTACAGTCATAAGCGGGAGGAGATGGGTGATAGAAACAAGGAGAAGATTAATAGCAATGCAGACTTAGTAAATAGTTTGACAGTGGTGAGGGAATTATTTGTTTAGCAGAGTGATGGCATTCGGGGAAAAACTGCCTTTGTGTCTAGTTGTTCTGGTGTACAGTGCCCTAGAGCGTCGTTATGAGGGTAGGAGTTGAAATAATTTATGTCCAGGATGTGAGGGGTCTGTAGATATTTTCACGGTCCTCTTTTGGACTCGTGCAGTATACAGGTCCTCAATGGAAGGCAGGTTGGCAACCATTGTTTTTGTATCATAACACGTATGATTTTGTAGTTCCTTCCCGTATGTCCTCATCCGTACCGATAAAGAACCACCACTGAACTGCATGTGATCTATTACATCTACTTCAACAATTCTGGAGCCCCTAAAATAAGAAATTAAAGAAAATAAATGCCACTAATTAAAGAAAACAAACAAATAAACAAACAAACAAATAATCACCCTGAACCCAAAGGAGCTTTCCTTCATCTGCAGACTAGTAAAACTTTAGAATTGTTTCTAATTCAAGTTTAAATATAGTCAATTGACCCTCTGTTCCTGGATTTCATGTCACAAGAATGCAAGATACTAACACGGTAAGAGAACGAGGCAGGATCGAAGCCTTACAAGCTTAAGAAGATCATGGGAGATCTTGCGGGATCGTATCCTGCCCCATACATCCCTGCGACCAATTCGCTCGCACAGAGAGGGACTCCTCCAGGTGCCGTCCACCAGACAGTGCCGACGGGCGGCGCCTAGGAGTAGAGCCTTCTCTGTGGCGGGCCCAGCCCTGTGGAATGACCTCCCTCTGGATATTAGGACTACCTCCGACCTCCGCTCCTTTCGTGTAAAGCTCAAGACCCACCTATTCCAAGTAGCTGGCCTGGCTCAACCATGATCTAACTATATCGCTCCTGACGGGTTTTTATTTGTGTAATTTAATTGAATTTATTTATTTATTTAGGGGTTTTTAAATATTGTGATTTTAATTGTTTTTATCCATCAACCCACCTCCTCCTTGTACACGTCTTAGTATATGTCCTTGTTATATGTATGTCTTGTTCAGATATGTATTTTATATGTTTTATTGTACGCCGCCCCGAGTCCTTCGGGAGAGGGTGCGGCTAAGAAATAAATATTTATTATTATTATTATTATTATTATTATTATTATTATTATTATTATTATTATTATTATTATTAAATAAAATTCATTTCTTAAGACCTTTGTGGAGCGGGGGGGAATGATGGCTTTGGTCACCTGTAAAATAAATAACAGCCAATGTCTAACAAATAATAAATAATAATTGGAATAATTAAAAAAAGAAGGTGGGAAGGAATAGAAATATGTTACCTCAGAGGGCAAAAAACCTCCATCCTTGATCACGGTGCCAGCCAATCTAAGATAAAAAGAATAACAAAGTTGGAAGGGACCTTGGAGGTCTTCTAGTCTAACCCCCTTGCTCAGGCAGGGAACCCTGCACCATTTCAGACAAATGGCTGTCCAATCTTTTCTTAAAAACTTCCAATGTTGGAGCATTCATAACTTCTGGAGGCAAGTTTTTCCACTGATTAATTGTTCTGTTAGGAGATTTCTCCTTAGTTCTAGGTTGCTTCTCTCCTTGATTAGTCTCCACCCATTGCTTGTCCTTCCTTTGGGTGCTTTGGAGAATAGCTTGACTCCCTCTTCTTTGTGGCAACCCCTGAGATATTGGAACTCTGCTATCATGTCTCCCTTAGTCCTTCTTTTCATTAAACTAGACATACCCAATTCTAGCAGCTTCTTTATATGTTTTAGCCTCCAGTCCCCTAATCATAAGCCCCCCCCCCCCAACTCTTTCTTCATTTCACTGGTAAACATTTGGTGGAAGGCAAGAGAAAAGAGAAAAGTTAATTGCAGGAAATTGGTTGTTGGCTAGCTAGGAAGTCAAAGATGATCCTCGAGTGGGGATTTGCAATGTTGTAAATACATAGTCCCTATTTGGGGAAAACCCACGTTTTATACCCTGAAGGAAAATGTATTTGTCTATTCATAAGTTGCTCAAGCACAGACATTTCTTCAGAGCCTCCCGCCATTACAAATCAGGAAACGGAGCCTTCTTCCCTTCCCGTGATGCTGAAATGCCACCGAATCAAAAACGCATTCGTGCCATCCCAACTTTTGCTCTTCTCCCATCAGAATTCCGGCTCTCCCTTAGCCCATTGAAGTTGAAGCACAAAGAAGAATCAGGAGGAGAAAAAACCCTTCTCCTCCTCCTCCTCCTCCTCCTCCATTTGCTCCCCCCTACACCTCATTCTTTTTTTACAAATGCCAGCTATTAATGGGGGTGGGGGGGAGGCGGCTTGGTTTGAGAGCTGCCTTCCATTGATCAGAAAACGGCTTTGATTGCAGATGGAACCCCTCGGAGTCATAAATTTTTCAGCCAGCACTTGGTGAGGTGAGAGCAGCCTGTACAGGTGTGAGTTAGCAGGTTGTCCCCAACATCTGTTCCAGGCAGTAGCTTAGGTTGGCTTCCGCCTACAGGGAGACCTCTGGGTTGTCAGCGGATCTAGTTAAGGAGGAAGAACGGGGCTGTTTGGTCTCACATTTGCTGCCTGAGGCGGGGCTGAACCACGAAAGATAGACTGGAGATGGACACAGCTGCGCTCCCAAACTTGCCTGAGGCACGAATAGAACAAACCTAATGTAGTTTGACTCCCGTCATGGCGGGCAGAGAAGCAAAGGAAGCCACTACAGAGAAATGCAATGCGGTAACATCTGCCACCAAATTTCCAGGGAGTAACGAAGGATGGAGAGTGGGGACCCAAGCCTCTCTCTCTCTCTCTCTCTCCCTCCCCCTCTCCTCCTCCTCCTGCTTAGCTCTCACGGAGCCACAAAGTCTTTTGAAGACCTTCCCTCAAACATCTGGAGGTCATCCACAGGAGCTCTGCCTTTTCACAGCCGGCTTTGTTGATTTGATCGGAGTTAAGTTTGTTTTTGGAACCACCAAGAACATCATGTATAAGTGGCACTCCTCCACCACGCGTGCTCAGAGACCCTGGCTCTTGGTTTGCAGTCAAGGAGAGAAGAAGAAGAGAGGAGAAGAGAAGGTTGCGGTGCTTTGGAAGCTGTTTGGTTGAAAATAAAATAAAAACAAAACAGAAGTCCATTCTCCTAGAAAGCTCCTTGAATTTAATTGAGTTTCCTCTTCACCTTCCAACCACTGCAGTCGCTTTTAGGGAGGTCTTTTTATTGTATTTTATAAAGCACTGTCGCAATGACATCTTGTCATGCTGTTACAAAAGATGGCGTCGGCTGTTCTTTTCTGCCTCTTCCTCGGGGGGTCTTTTGAGTGGGTTGGGGGCAACCGTAGACAGAAAGTTGGCATGAACTTCAGTGTGAGCATGAGGTTTCTTTTGCTGCTAATCTGAGCTGGCTCGGGCACGTTGATTCATGAGATCAGGATTGACACACAAACACCTAAATTACCCACTTTTCTTTTGCCGGGGGGGAGGGGGGCGGACGACTACAACTCTTTTTGTTCGTTCTTCTTTGTGGTATTCGCTTTGGGTTGAAAACCTATTGCCGTATTTGTCTGGATGCTTACATTACACGAATGCACGCATTTGGGGAGGCTGAACTATGAAAGGTTGATATCAGTGGAGAAATTCAAATTTTTTTTTACTACTGGTTCTGTGGGTGTGGTTTGGTGGGCGTGATGTGGCTTGGCGGGCGTGGCATGGGAAGGATACTGCAAAATCTCCATTCCCACATCCTACTCGGCGGCCAGCCTGAGGTGGCATTTGCTGGTTCTCTGAACTACTCAAAATTTCTGCTACAGGTTCTCCAGAACCTGCTGGATTTCACCCCTGGTTGATATCACCTGCTGAATACATTCACTGAGTCTAACGATGTACAATGCTACTCTCCTAAAGGGGAGGAAAGCGATGGAAAATCTAGGCAGCATACTAAAAAGCAGAGACATCATCCTGCCAACAAAAGTGTGTATAGTCAAGGCTACGGTTTTCCCAGAGGTAATGTATGGCTGTGAAAACTGGACCATAAGAAAAGCTGAGCGCCAAAGAATTGAGGCCTTTGAACTAAGGTGCTGGAGAAGACTCCTGCGAGTCCCTTGGACTGCAAGGCCATCCAACCGGTCAGTCCTAGAGGAGATCAGCCCTGACTGCTCTTTAGAAGGCCAGATCCTGAAGAGGAAACTCCAATACTTTGGCCACTTAATGAGAAGGAAGGACTCCCGGGAGAAGAGCCTCATGCTGGGAACGATTGAGGGAAAAAGAAGAAGGGGATGGCAGAGAATGAGGTGGATGGATGGATGGAGTAAATGAAGCAGTCGCTATAATCTTAAGCAGTTGGCGTGAGCAGTCGGCGTGAGCTCTATTGGGGGATGGTAGAGGACAGGAAGGCCTGGAAGAACGTTGCAATGGATTGGACACTACTAACAACAACAACTCTCTTAAAGAATTGATTCATAGTCTAAAAATCTGTTTTCTACCCTACCCTATTTTCTAGTATCTAACAAAAGTTCATCAGTTCTTACTTCAAGGCTGGTACCTCCAGGTTGGTAAAATAAATACCAGCTTCGATCTTACTTTTCTTATTTTTTTAAATTAATGAATTAAACTGCTATGTAGCATCCTTGTAAAATCGAGGGGTTGACACAAAGAAGAGGGGGGGGGGTCAAGCTATGCTCCAAAGCACCTGAAGGCAGGACAAGAAGCAATGGGTGGAAACTAATCAAGGAGAGAAGCAACCTCGAAATAAGGAGAAATTTCCTGACAGTGAGAACAATGAATCAGTGGAACGACTGGCCTCCAGAAGTTGTGAATGCTTTTAAGAATAGATTGGACAATCATTTGTCTGAAATGGTATGGGGTTTATTGCTTGAGCAGGGGGTTGGATTAGAAGACCTCCAAGATCCCTTCCAACTCTGTTATTCTTAATGGCCCATTCACTTCTTCAGTATGCTTTCAGTACATGTGTCTATCCATTCAATCCTGTGGATTAACAATGAATTTCCCTGAATGAACTTGCAGTCATTGAAAACATCACACCGTTTCCCCCAAAATCTATCCCTGCTTCTTTCAATATTCCTATTATCACCAGTCCCAAGAGTGGTCATCCCACTATAATCCACCTTTGGATTCATTATTTTATACGCACTACAATAATGGAGATGACTTTAATTCATACTTTCTAATATGTTCTCTTCAATCCCATGCATATATTTGATAAATCTCTCCCTCTTCATTTCAGATGGATTAATTCTTTTCTTACAGTATATCTTGGTTTCACCACCATAGAGCCCTTCTGTTTTCCTTCCTTCTATCTATTCATTCAATATTCAAGATTTATCCAAATTCAGACGCTTGGCAACTGACTCATGTTTATGACGGTTGCGAAGTCCCAGGGTCAGCGATCCATCTCCTTTGGCGACCTTCCAGCAAGCCAAGTCGATGGAGAAACCAGATTCATTTGTTATTAACTTAACAACTGCAGTGATTCACTTAAACAACCGTGGCAATAAAAGGTCGTAAACTCGTTTAGCAACTTTTTCAATTAGCGAGAGAAATGTTGGGCTCAGTTGTGGTCGTAAGTCATATTCTTGGCATCCTCACTCCAGTGTGGCATTTACAACCACCTTTCTGTATTACCAAATTTTGGGAATGTCTATCCATCTGCCAGGTCCCGGCAGAGCTAAAACTGCCAGAATTTACCAGGCCAGCTAGGAATTCTGGGTGTTGGAGTCCCAATAAACGAGGAGGCCCTCAGACTGGAAAACTGGCGCATAAACAGTCACAAATGCCGTTATTGGGTCAAAAACATGATTCATACTGTCCAAAGATGCTGCAGGGATGATCAAAAGAATATGCGAAAAAGACTTAGCTAATTAAGATTTTCTAAGGCGGTGCAAACAGATAGGAATGAATAAGACGAAGATGTCATGGAAGGCAACGATAGGTTTACGGCTGTAGAGAAAGTGCTTGTGTTTAGAATGAAGATATATTATTTAAAGCTTCTGGGTATACTGAGCAGGCTCACAAATATTGTTGCATTCTGCATTGTTCATTGAAATATACTTGACTAAGCCCTGACTGTGCTTCAAAGGTCATAGTAACAACAACACAAAAACTTCAAACCTTTATCCTACTGAGATTATCTCTATCTCGGTCTCTATATATTTAGTTCTCTCTCTCTCTCTCTCTCTCTCTCCCTCTCTCTCTCTGTCTATTTCTTTGTCTTCGTGTCTATCTTTTTCTCAGTGTCACTATCCCTATTTATCTATCTGTCTCTATCTCTATTTATCTATTTCTATCTCTGCCTCTATTTATCCATCTCTATCTCTGTCTATCTCTATCTGTCTCTATCTGTCTGTCTCTGTCTTTCTCTATCTCTATCTATCTATTTTTATCTCTGTCTCTATTTATCCATCTCTATCTCTATCTGTCTCTATCTGTCTATCTCTATCTGTCTTTATCTGTCTGTCTCTGTCTGTTTCTACCTGTCTATCTCTATCTGTCTCTATTTATCCATCTCTGTCTATTTCTATCTGTCTCTATCTGTCTATCTCTATCTGTCTGTCTGTCTCTGTCTGTCTGTCTCTATCTCTATCTATCTATTTCTATCTCTGTCTCTATTTATCCATCACTATCTCTGCCTCCTTCTATATCTGTACCTATCTGTCTATGTCTGTATTTCTTTCTATCCATCTATATCTATCTATCTATCTATCTATCTATCTATCTATCTATCTATCTATCTATCTATCTATCATCTATCATCTATCATCTATCTATTTTTCACCCATCTATCATCTATCATTCTCTATCTCTGTCTGTTCCTTCCTTCCTTCCTTCTTTCCTTCCTTCCTTCCTTCCTTCCTTCCTTCCTTCCTTCCTTCCTTTCTTTCTTTCTTTCTTTCTTTCTTTCTTTCTCTCACTTTTAACATTTCAGCAGAGTGTCCCACTTGAAGGCAGATGGGAACCAAACACTCGTATTTAATGGCAATGTTGCTCTTGGGACAGGAGATGACTTCGCTGTATAACTCTGCTCCGTCGTAAAATGCAAACTCCCCGAATCCACCACAGGCGATTATGACCGGGAGTATTGCGAACCGAGGCGGTTTATGCTAATGCCGGAGTATCTCATTAGTCCAGTTTACAGAAGGTCTTGCCTAGCCTTCCAGAAACAGCATGTAGGAAACTGACAGTTTAATTCAGCTGCCCCTCTCCAGAGGAGATGTGACAGCTTTAACTGTCTTGGGCACCCAGATTTATGAAGTAGACGTACGCTCTTAACCAGATTAGTTCCTTTTCCATTAACTCCAGAAAATAGGGCAGCTGTCCAAAGGGCCGGTAGTAAATTTGATATTATCTGCCGTGTTAATCTCTAAGCTTTTCAGATGAAGAAGGGAGCAGATAACAGGATTAAAGTTTCACATCCTGGGGTTTTCGCAGTCTGAGATGGGGGACGCTGAGAAAGGGCCGGAGTAATTTTAGGGAGGAGAAAGGAGGGCAGGCATGCGGAAAATGGAGAGCGATCTCTGTCATTAATCTTAATTGATTGCCAAGACGTTTTAATCTGGGTTATTAATTAGGAAAGTCCTTAATGCACTGTCTGTATAGAAGCATCAGATGCTCTTTTATGAATTATGATGTGTTTGTGTAGATACAGGATTTATTGACAATGTATTAAAAGCCCTGTCTGAATGAGGATTTTTGTTGATTAAAGACCGAGGCACATAACACTTGGACATGGGAATAATTAATGTTGGGGGGGGGGGGGAGAGGATAGATACTGACATTCACATGTTAATACATAGTGCTCCAGGTCAATTTCACAAATGTTCTGAAAATTAGTACGTTCCCATCTATGTTTTAGAAATAACTCTTTAGAGATATGCCAGTTCTGTTCTGTTCTATCTTTCACTTGTAAGAAATCTGCAATCCTGAAGTTCTCAATTTACGGCCAGAGGTGGTATTCAGCAGGTTCTGACCAGTTCTGATGAACTGGTAGCGGAAATTTTGAGTAGTTCAGAAAACTGGCAAATGCCACCTCTGGCTGGCCCCGCCCCCATTTATTCTCTGCCTCCCGAGTCCCAGCTGATTGGGAGAGAATGTGGATTTTGCAGTATCCTTCCCCTGGAGTAGGGAGGGAATGGGGGTATTGCAGTAACCTTCCCCTGGAGTCGGGAAGGAATAGAGATTTTACAGTATCCTTCCCCTGCCACACACCGCCAAGCCACACCCACCAAGCCACGCCACACCCACCAAGCCACGCCCATAGAACCGGAAAAAAAATTGAAGCCCACCACTGCTTACGACCACAAGGGAGTCCAAAATTTAGGTTGCTCAGTGAGACATTTCTTAAGTGAGTTTGGCCCCCTTTTACGACTTTTCTTGCCACATTTCTTAAGCGAATCATTGCAGTTGCTAAGTTGGTAACACGGTTGTTAAGCGAGTCTGCTTTACCCATTGACTCTGCTTGTCAGGAGGTCGCAAAAGTGGGATCCGATGACCCCAGGACACCACAACCGTCATAAATATGAGCCAATTGCCAAGCATCTGATTTTTGATCATGTGACCAGCGGGATGCTGCAACGGTTGTAAGTGTGAAAAACGGTCAAAAGTCCCCCTTTTCAGTGCCATTGTAACTTCGAACGGTCGCTAAACAAACTGTTGTAAGTCGAAGACTGGCTGCAGTGTGTGACCTCTAAAAATTTTGCCATTTGAAAAGAAAAGATTGGTGTACCTTTCTCCATTATTGTTTCCATTCCTCACATAACAGTTCCTCACTGTTTATGGAACTCTTTATGTAAGTATAGACAGGGACGTCTTAACAGCATTATGGGCCCTGGGCAAATCAGTTTACTGGGGCCCCTACGACAACGACTCACAGGAATAAAAATATAAATAGTCGGTAAAATGAAACATATATTTATTTGATTGGCACTTCCAACAAAATCGGGGTTGAAACATTAAAAACATGCTGTGCAGCAGCAACTATTCAACATGATAAGCATTTGAAGGATACACCAGGCCTGAAAAACACAATAATGCTCATTAAGCCGTATCCCGTATCTTTTGGACTATAAGACGCACTGGAATATAAGATTTTGAAGAGGTAAATTAAAAAAAAAAAAGATGTTTGCATTCTGCAGGCCTCCCAAACCCTCTGCATGTCTCATTTTTTTTGTGAAAAACGGAGCATGCAGAGAGTTTGAGAGGCCTGCAAAATGGTCCTGGGGGCTGGAGGGGTGGTGGTGGCAAAAATGAGCAAAAAACTGCCCGTTTTTTGGAGTATAAGACGAACCTTCTGACGCAGCCTAAAAAGTTGGCTTTTCCAGCAAGCCGGCCTGGCCTGTTAATTTTATCTAATTTTTTAAATGTTAGTGTTATATTAATTGGGTTTGTTTTTTGGATTGTTTCTAATTTCCTTTTAACTTTTGTAATCTGTGTTTTTTAATGCTGTACGCCTCCCTGAGTCCTTTGGGAGAAGGGTGGCATATAAATCCAATAAAACAGTAAAACAACAAACAATTTTTTTTTTCAAAAACAGGCCCGTATTTTGCAAAAAACATGGCATGCATAGGCTTCGGGAGGCTTGAAGAGTGCTCCTGGGTGTTGGGGGGGGGGGGGAAACGAGCAAACAATGGCCCATTTTTCACTCGTTTTTGCCCTCCCCAGCCCCCAGGAGCACTTTGCAGCCTCCCAAACTGTCTGCACGTCCATTTTCGCGAAAAAAGGATCCGTGCGGCGGCAGGGTTTCAAGAGGGAGAAAAATGCTATATTCAGTGTATAAGACGCAACCAGATTTTCACCCTCTTTTGGGGAAGGGAAAGGTGCGTCTTATACTCCCCAAAATACGGTAGTTGCTGTATTTATATTTATATGCATTGAAGGGTTAACATGCACAGATTAGTGGGGCCCCTATACTTGTGGGGCCCACGCACATATGTGAGCATAGAAGTAAACACATACCCCTCCTATCTGCAGCCGCTATATGCAAAATATAATAATTTACATAAATATCCATATTTATTTCAATCTGTCTGTAGCTCCTGGTAACACAGCTTGGCTCAACTATCGGCATAGAGAATGGTGCAGATTGCATAACATCTTGAATTTGAGATCAGGCACATCAGTTATGGTATTTCAGAATATGCTGTTGTGTAGTGCTGTTGTACAGATTTTTTTTTATCCAGAACCAGGCCTGTGTAAAAACAGTGTAGTAACATCAATTTTGTTAACTGTAAAGCGAATACTACATTCTCCGTCAATGACTTTAGGGGGACTACACAGATGAATTCATTTTTTAAAAAAGATTGATAACAGCCTTGTAAAGAACTTGTTTGACTGTTATTAAAAGCAGTTCTCTCTATTTATTGGGAAATTATTATTTGGATAGCCTAATTGAGTGGAATGATAGATGGATTCAGGAAAACCCGAAGTAAATTCAGGCAGTTGTTTCTGACGCCTAGAGTAGCTATTGACCTCAAACGCTTTGGATTTAGTATAATCCAATATATCTCTTTGAGGAAGATGTTTCATTTCTCATCCCAGAAGCTTCTTCACTTCTGACTTTGCTTCTTGGATTAATGTAGATTAATACAGATTAACAGAGTCGGAAGGGACCTTGTAGGACATCTAGTCCAACCCCCACCCAAGCAGGAGACCCTACACCATTTCTGACAGATGGCAGTCCAGTCTCTTCTTCAAAGCTTCCAGTGATGAAGCTCCCACAACTTCTGAAGGAAACTTCTGTTGGTTGATTGCTCTCACTGTCAGAAAGTTCCTCCTTATTTCCAGGTTGAATCTCTCCTTGGTCAGTTTCCATCCATTATTCCTTGTTTGGCGTTCAGGTGCCTTGGAAAATAGCTTGACCACCCCTTCCTCTCTGTGGCAGCCCCTCAAATGTTGGAAGACTGCTGTCATGTCTCCTCTGGTCCTTCTCTTCACTAGACGAGCCATGCCCAATTCCTCGATTAGAAACGAAACACCTCCCTCAAGGAAAAAAAAGCATAGTCCAGTTACCTTTTCCAGAAGCACCTTTGAGACATCTTGGCTCAAGAAATGCCAAGAGAAATTCATCTGCAGGCGAGCCAAAAGGAGGTAGTTGGTTTCAAATAGGTACTTAATCCAATTTTACTTCTTCTCATTCTTTTATGGGGCTCCTATAACTCTTTGTGATTTTATTAATTTCACAATTAATTTTTTGCATGCTCGTGGCCCATATTAATGAAGTACGGTTTCATTATTAAGTTGCTAAAAGTTGGGAGGGGAGGGAGGAAATAGTAAGGAATTGAGTTATTAACATTTTGAAATTACTCTGGGTGTGCTCGTTAAGATTTTTCTCTAATCGCCAAGTCCGTCTTCTTCAGTGTTACCTCTGCCCTCCGTTTATTTTATTTTATTTTATTTTGCACCTAGAAGAGATGAGTACCTGCTTCTGAAAATTTGGTTTTTTGTTTCTGTAAATACACACACACACACACACACACACACACACACAAAGTGTTATGTCAAAGCACCTGGTATGCCCAAATATGGGAGGGAGCGTACTGCTTCCCTTTTATCTTTCAGCTCCACCCTAGGAACCTTCCAGGCAGAAAACCATTTTTGGGTTGCATTTTTGCTGATAAATAAATGAAAGGAGACTAGTATAGATCTATTTCAAGCTATTTAGCTCTCATCAGCTAGCCATACCCTTACTGGGATTCGAACCTGGGCTGTTTTTACATGTTAGGCAGTTGCACTAGCCTCTAAGCCACAAGCTCTCCTCATATATGTTTGTGTGTGTGTGTGTGTGTGTGTGTGTGTGTAAATGTGTGTGCGTATGTGTATAAGGTAAAGATTCCCCTCGCACATATGTGCTAGTCATTCCCAACTCTAGGGGGCGGTGCTCATCTCCGTTTAAAGCCGAAGAGCCAGCACTGTCCGAAGACGTCTCCGTGGTCATGTGGCTGGCGTGACTAAACGCCGAAGGGGCACGCAACGCTGTTACCTTCCCACCAAAGGTGGTTCCTATTTTTCTAGTTGCATATTTTACGTGCTTTCGAACTATTAGGTTGGCAGAAGCTGGGACAAGTCACGGGAGGTCACTTGGTTAGGCAGCGCTAGGGATTCGAACCGCCAAACTGCCTACCTCTTTGATTGACAAGATCTTAGCCACTGAGCCACCGCATCCCTTGTATATATGTGTGTATGTAACCAGGATGATATGTTTCTGGAAAATTGGATACTGTAAAACTGTGAAGCTTTAATAATTCGGGTTGTATGAAGATACATAGCCGAGAGACAAGAGCTATGGGCCTTACAGGTCAAGGGTTGGTACAAAACAGGGGTCCCCAACCCCTGGGCTGTGTCCCATTACCAGGCCTTGAGCCTTTTGGAACTGGGCTGCAGAAGTGGTAGCTGAGTGTGTGCATGCATCCCCACTCACGCAAGCAGCGGCGAGCGTTTGCATGTACGCTTCCTTTGTGTGAGTGGTGGTCGCACATTGCCCGCTGCTTGTGCAAATGGAAGTGCACCTGTGCATTTGCCAGCCACATGCATGGAACCATCCCCTTACCCCCCCCTCATCTGCCCGCAAATCTGAATAGAGTAGAGTAGAGTGTAGTGTAGAGTAGTGTAGAGTAGAACAGAACAGAACAGAAAGGAGTGGAGTGGGACGGGATGGGATGGGATGGGACGGGATGGAATAGAATAGAAAATAGAATAGAATAGAATAGAATAGAAAATAGAATAGAGTAGAACAGAACAGAAAGGAGTGGAGTGGGACGGGATGGGATGGGATGGGACGGGATGGAATAGAATAGAAAATAGAATAGAATAGAATAGAATAGAAAATAGAATAGAGTAGAACAGAACAGAAAGGAGTGGAATGGGGAGTGGAGTGGGATGGGATAGGATGGAATAGAATAGAATAGAAAATTGAAGAGAAGAGAAGAGAAGTGAAGAGAAAATAGAGTAGAGAAGAACAGAACAGAAAGGAGTGGAATGGAGAGTGGAGTGGGATGGGATGGGGTGGGATGGAATGGAATGGAATAGAATAGAAAATAGAATAGAATAGAATAGAAAATAGAGTAGAGTAGAACAGAAAGGAGTGGAATGGAGAGTGGAGTGGGCTGGAATGGAATGGAATGGAATAGAATATGAATAAAGAATAGAATAGAGTAGAGTAGAGTAGAGTAGAGTAGAATAGAATAGAAAATAGAGTAGAGTAGAGTAGAACAGAACAGAACAGAAAGGAGTGGAATGCGAGTGGAGTGGGATGGAATGGAATGAAATGGAATAGAAAATAGAATAGAATAGAAAATAGAGCAGAGCAGAACAGAACAGAACAGAAGAACAGAGTTGGAAGCAACCTTGGAAGTCTTCTAGTTCTTATACCATTTCAGACAAGTGGCTGTCCAATCTCTTCTTAAAAGCCTCCAGTGTTGGAGCACCCGCAACTTCAAGCGAAATGATTAATTGTTCTAACTATCAGGAAACTTTCCTTCACTTCTAGGTTGCTTCTCTCCTTGATTAGTTTTCATCCATGGCTTATTGTCCTGGCTTCAGGTGCTTTGGAGAATAGCTTCTCTCCCTCTTCTTTGTGGCAGCTCTTGAAAAATATTGCACCCCGGATTATAAGGTTGGGAAACTCTGCATTAGAAGCTGCTTTACACAAAGAAGGGCCTTTTTTGCCCATTTGGCAGCCTGTTGCTCACTCTGATTGATGGAAACTCTCCAGGGTTTCACACAAAGGTCTTTTATGTCACCTGCTATCTGACCTTTTGAATCGGAGGTGATGGCAATTAAACCTAGACCTTGTTGTCGTGGGAGCAAGCGCTCCGCCATGGAGCAATTGGAAAGACGGTTGGAACTTTGCCCTTGGATTGCTGGATTGCAAAGGCCTCTTTGAGCCCAGATTCACTCACCAGTTCTGGTTCTTGCTCAGCCGTGCGCTCGATCAAGCTCTTCCCGCTGCCTGCCTGATTTGTGAAATAAAGCCCATCTTATATTCTTTGTTCTTTAACACACGTAGCTGCTTCCCTGATAGAAACCTTTTCTCATTATGGGCTGCTAGCGTGCGTCAGATTGCTTTATAAAATACTACTCGCCCTTCGCCGGGGCGAAAGCAGTCTCGGAATAAATGTCAGGTATTGGGTGCGGTCTTGTGCCTTGTGAAGTTAGAGAAGGTCGACTCTTGTTGAATCATCCCTCTGTTATTAAGACAGGACTTGCAAGCTGGCATGTATGTGTGCTACACAGCCTCACACACACACATGCACCAGAGCTGGTATTCAGCCGTTTCGGAGTGGTTCGCGCGAACCGGTAATGGAAATTTTGAGTAGTTGGGAGAACTGGCAAAAATACCAACTCTGGTTGGCCCCGCCCTCCCGCCCCCATCATTCCCTGTCCCATATTCCCTTGCATTTCAGCTCAGCTGATTTGCACTTCAGAGCGCATTGCTGCGCCTCAGCTGAGCTAAAAAACAGCTCAGCTCACCAGCACTGACACCGAGCGCTGCGCGTGCAAAATGCAAACCTGTGTGTGAAGCGCGCTCTTATAGAACCGGTAAGAAAATATTAGGAATCCCGCTACTGACACACAGACACACAAACACACCCACCATCAGTAAGCAAAGCATTCAGATTAAAATACATTACAATACAGGTAATCCTTTTTTTAAAAAAAAAATTATTTATACATTTTTCTTTAACATACAGTATATAAGTCTTTAATAGACAGTGTATTGTCTGGGCCATTTTACATATATATGTGTGTGTGTGTGTGTGTGTGTGTGTGTATGTATGTGTGTATGTATATATATGTATTTGTGTTACCTGCCTAATATGTAATACAGCCCAGGTTCGAATCCCAGTAAGGGTATGGCTAGCTGATGAGAGCTAAATAGCTTGAAATGGATCTATACTAGTCTCCCTTTATTTATTTATCAGCACAAATACAACACACACACACACACACACACACACACACACACACATAAGTAATAATATTCTTTACTTGTTTATAACAGTATTCTTCCATCTTCTGATTTCTACTTTTATTATCTAACCATTGGTTAAAGCAAATCGCAAGTTAAAAAAATATTCTGTGTCTTCTTTATCCTTTGTCTTGAATGTTAACCTGTCCATTTCCGCACAATCTCATTTTTTTGTTATATTTTCATCTGAAGGAGTTTCCTCATTTTCCCAATGTTGTGCAAATGCAATTTAAATGCAAATGCAATTAAATATACATTCCCTTTATTATATTTTTCTGGCAAAATACCTAACAAAAATATTTCTGGCTTTAAATCTGTACGTTGCTTTATCATTTTCTCTAACCTTGTATGTGTTTTCGTCCAATTTCTTTCTTTTTTTTAATCTTTGGGCAAGTCCACCGCATATGGTGGTATGAACCCAGTATCTGGTTACATTTCCAACAATATAGGTAATCCTTGATTTATGTACGCAGCTGAGCTCAAAATTTCCGTGGCTAACGGAGACATTTGTTAAGTGAGTTTTGCCCCGTTTTACGACCTTTCTCGCCACGTTTGTTAAGTGAATCCTTGCATTGTCAAGTTTAGTAACACGGTTGTTAAGTGAATCTGGCTTCCCCAGCTGACTTTGCTTGTTCAGAAGGTCACAAAAGGAGATCACGTGACCCCTGGGCTCTGCAACCGTCATAAATCTGAATCAGTTGCCAAGCGCCTGAAATTGGATTAGGTGACTCAAGGGGAATGCTGATGATAAGTGTGAAAACAGTCCCAAGTCACTTTTTTCAGTGCCGCTGTAACTCTGAGCGGTCACTAAATGAACTGTCGTAAGTTGAGGACTACTGTATTAAGCAGGGGGGGGGATCCGAATTTTGCAGGTGATCTCATCTCTATCTTGCACCCCGTTGCCTGGTTGCGAAGTGCCAGACAAGGAGGCCAACCTTGATTGACTGGCAAAATTAGAGCGTCTCTTGTGCTGCTGGACTTTTTAAACCTTGGCGATCAGCTTTGGCTCTGAATCGTGGATTGGCATGTAACATCCTATGGTTTGTTTTGGCACCGGCCGTGAATTGAGCTTCATTTTACAATACAATACAATACAATAGTAGAGTTGGAAGGGACCTTGGAGGTCTTCTAGTCCAACCCCCTGCCTAGGCAGGAAATCCTATACCGGATCGCTATTTGTCTGAAACGGTATAGGGTTTCCTGCCTAGGCAGGGGGTTGGACTAGAAGACCTCCAAGGTCCCTTCCAACTCTACTATTGTATTGTATTGTATTGTAAAATGAAGCTCAATTTACGGCCGGTGCCAAAACAAACCATAGGATGTTACACGCCAATCCACGATTCGGAGCCAAAGCTGATCGCCAAGGTTTAAAAAGTCCAGCAGCACAAGAGACGCTCTAATTCACGATAGCAGAGCAGAACCAAAAAAAAAAAAAATGTCTGAAGCCATGTCAATCCTCCCAACCAGTGAAATAATAAACTTTTACGGCTGTTAAAGTAGTTTCATAGGAAGAAAAAAAAAAAGACAAAAGAAATCACACATATCTCCAGGTTCTGGGAATCAGAGAGGCAGACACTGGTTGGAGATGAGGTCTAAAGGTCAGGTGCTGCAGGAATTTCAAAAGTTGGTTGGCAGGAGCCCAAGTGGAAGGGGGGGTAGCTGATGAATTGTGGTTATCAACACAACGCAGGTGCTAAGGCGGTTGTTAAAGAGTGCCAAAAAAACCCCACTCACCCTCTACACCCCCCTGGTTATTGTCTGCTCCTGCCCAAAAACAACGGAGAAACCATCTTCCTTTTTTTCCCCTCTTAATTTTCTTCTTGCTTTTAGGACTTAGGCGTTCAATTGATGGATGAACTGATTAATCGAAGTGTTAATGCCGCTTTATAATGCCTTGGTATTATGCAGACAAACGGTTGTCCAATCTCTTCTTAAAAACCTCCAGTGTTGGAGCATTCGCAACTTCTGGAGGCAAGTCGTTCCACTGATTCATTGTTCTCACTGTTAGAAAATTTAGTTCTAGTTTTGGTTCTCTCCTTGATTAGTTTCCACCCATTGCTTCTTGTTCTACCCTCAGGTGCCTTGGAGAATAGTTTGACTCCCTCTTCTTTGTGGAAACCCCTGAGATATTGGAACAATGCTATCATGTCTCCCCTAGTCCTTCTTTCTCTTAAGCTAAATATACCCAGTTTCTGCAACCGTTCTTCATATGTTTTAGTCTCCAGTCCCCTAATCATCTTTGTTGCTCTTCTCTGCACTCTTTCTAGAGTCTCCACATCTTTTCTACATCGTGGTGACCAAAACTGAACGCAGTATTCCAAGTGTGGCCTTACCAAGGCCTTATAAAATGGTATTAACACTTCACGTGATCTTGATTCTATCCCTCTGTTGATGCAGCCTAGAACTGTGTTGGCTTTTTTGGCAGCTGCTGCCCATGGCTGGCTCCTATTTAAATAGTTGTCCACTAGGACTCCAAGATCCCTCTAACAGTTACTACTATTGAGTGAGGTACCACCTATACTGTACCTGTGCATTTCGTTTTTCTTGCCTAAATGTAGAACCTTACTTTTTCCACCATTGAATTTCATTTTGTTAGATATTCCCCAATGTTCAAGTCTGTCAAGATCCTTCTGTATCTTAAGCCCACTGTTAGATACTTGCCCTAACTACAGTGGTTTCCACCAAGGTCCTCTGTTCCGGCGGGAACAGAGGTTTAATCCTATTGGTCGAAGGGTCTGACAGCTCCCTATAAAAGGGCTGCTGTCAGATTCAACCTTCGCTGGATTGTTCTCACCTGTTGTACTTACTAAACAGCTGTTGTTACCGTTAAACCTGTGTTTGCCTATCCATTACCCAATCTAACACCCACCTTCCGGAGTGTTGCCTATTCCTGCCAGCATGGTGTCATCTGCACATTTGATGATCCCCTCGTCTGAATCATTGATGAAGATGTTGAAGAGTACTGGGCCTAAAACAGACCCTTGAGTTTGTCTCCCAGTTGGTGTATACTGAGTATACACCAGTAATGGCTTTTTGTTGTCACGTGCCGAAAACGCACCTCAGCGCCCTCACACACAATGCAATGCTTGAGTGACCCTGCCCCATGCGCAACACACACACACACCCTGTGCATTCACGTACAACCCCCTGTACCCTGTTTTGGGCCTAGTAGGCCTCCCTGCAGCCTCCCGGGAGCAAAAATAGGCCGTTTGGGGATCACCACACACTCCGCACCCTATTTTGGGCCTAGTAGGTGTGCTTGCAGCCACCCGGGAGCAAAAATAGGCCGTGTGGGGCGCACCACACACCCCGCACCCTGTTTTGGGCCTAGTAGGCCTTCCTGCAGCCACCCGGGAGCAAAAATAGGCCGTGTGGGGCGCACCACACACCCCGCACCCTGTTTTGGGCCTAGTAGGCCTTCCTGCAGCCTCCCGGGAGCAAAAATAGGCCGTGTGGGGATCACCACACACTCCGCACCCTATTTTGGGCCTAGTAGGTGTGCTTGCAGCCTCCCGGGAGCAAAAATAGGCCGTGTGGGGCGCACCACACACCCCGCACCCTGTTTGGGGCCTAGTAGGCCTCCCTGCAGCCTCCCGGGAGCAAAAACGGGCCATGGGGATGTGCAGGCAGCGCACCTCTCACATGCGCCCTGCCTCCCGTGCATGCGTTTGCACAACAGAGACCTGAAAATCAGCTGGCTGGCGGGAGGCAGGCGCATGCACGGTGCAGCTGAGCTGGGGCGACGGCTCGAATGCCCACTGAGAGGGCTCTGGGTGCCATTTGTGGCACACATTCCATAGGTTCCCCATCGCGGGTATACACCTAATCATCTTCGTTGCTCTTCTCTGTCCTCTCCCCAAAGTCTTCCAACTTTGATAAAGTAATGAAAATATGAAATCACTTACGGGAAGGATGAGCGAAAGCTTGGCACCTTCCATTTTATTCCCGGAGGTCTGGAAGGGAGCCAAGCAGGTGTGGTTGCCCTCGACGGCCCCGTTTCCCCAAGTTCACGAGGCCCAGACCTGCTTGAAGGATGGGGCACCATCGATCTCCCGGCCTATCTCTTTTTTTTTTTAATTTTTATTTAACTGCGTCACGGCTCTGAGCATTCAAATGCTGACGATGCTCTTGCTTGTCACTTGGTGTCACCGGCTTAATGCCGCCTAAACGTAAAGTATGCTTTTTTATTTAACCCCCCGCCCAAGGAGGAGAGGGAGCATGCATTAATTCAATTACGGGCCCTGCTCCTTCCTGCCGTTAAATATATAGAGATACATATGACTTGTCTCGCATTGGGTCACCCTGAAATGGATTTTTTCAAGCGACGCCTTGGTAGTAGTGGACAAATGCTAAATGAAAATCAATCGCTTCCATTTAAATGGCCCGGCCTGGCTCTCTTTATTAAATAGTCTTCGGCAGGCTGCGAACGTAATGATAAGATGCAGCTTAACCTCTGGCCTTTGGCTGCTGTTTAACATAACCCCCGTCCCCAAGGACTCCAGCCTCTTTACTCTTATTTGCTTCTTCCATATGGAGGCTGTACTTGTTCTGACCCAGGCTTCCCCAAAACGCACTAAGCAGATTCCTGGTCCCGACAAAACCCCTTTTATTAAACGCGTAGGAATTCCTCTCCTTCACATTCAGCAAAGGCCTGGCAAACAGTCTTTCAGAGGTGAATTTATGACCGCAGACCTCATCTAGTTTGGAAAGCTGTCATGTAAATATTGTCCAACGCAGTGCTGTCCAAGGAAAGACTGGGCACAGAGTCTCTGAGATTCACAGACAGATCTTCACACTCCTGAAATGAATGAACGAACAAATTGTTTCCTGCAAAAGCCCACTCCTCTTTCGCTCCTCTTTTATTTCCTATGGGAACGGCCATTCACCGTCCACCTGTGGCTTTACTCCTAAGTCGACCGTGAATTCTGAGCTGTTCTTTTCTTCCGGCAGCTCTGCGCATGCGCACACTGGGAACAGGCTCCAGCTGTTCCTTTGCCTCACTGCTGTGTAGCTACAAAGGCAACTGAGAACTGCCAGATGCCTGTGGCCCCGTCTCTGCCTCTGACGCAGAGCACTCATCCGAGCCTTCCCCAGCCTCCAGGACTGCCCCATGTTCCTCCCCAACCTCCTCATTGTCCGACTCTGCTGCCTGGCCACTGGCGGGCCACAACACTAGCCCTAGGGGGCTAACGCTATGGAACGTAAAACTAATATTGCGACCTGGCCCTGCACCGAGAATGGAATCTTTCCCACTTTCGAGAGGGATTTCCCAGATGATGTTAAGAGAAGGAGACCAAAAGAAGAAGAAACTCTGATATGGATATGGATGCTAAGTGAGAGGTTTGTGAAGTGGGTTTTGGCCCGGCTCCTCTTGCCATAGTTGCTACGTTTGTTGTTGTTGCAGTTGTTGAGTTAGTAACCCGGTTGTTAAATGAATCTGTCTCGCTTGTTGACTTTGCTTGTCAGAAGGTCACAAAAGGGGATCCCCGGACCAGGGTGTGTGTGTGTTCCGGCCACCATTACTATCGAAAATATTTGTGAACAACAGTCATATGTCACTTTTTTCAGTGAGTTTTAACTTCGAACGGTCGCTAAACGAGCTCTTGTAAGTCAAGGTCTACCTTGCTTCCCCCCCACCCCCCCGGTATCCTATTTGTTCAAGAAACACAAGGTGGTGAACCCAGAGTTATTCTCACTGGCTACAGCTCAGTCATTTTGCCTCTTATGAATCTATCAGTTTCAAAGTATTAATAGTTCTCCTTAATTAATAGTTCTCCCCGGGTGGGATTGAAAAACTTTAGCAACCGATTCTCTGCCCAGTTGCTGGGTGGCCGTGGGCATAGTGGGCATGGCCCACTACCACCGGAGGGGAGGCATTGTCACTCTACCCAAGCTCCAGAAGCTATCCTCTGAGCCTCTGAGAGGGTGTAAATGGTCTCCCCTGAGCTCCGGATTTCTGGACATTGGGAACTTCCGGGAGGATCATTTTTTGTCCTCTCAGAGTCTCCGCACGGTCCCTGCACTTACCCGGCATCTAAAATAGGTCAGGTGGAGACTCCTGGGAGGGGAGGGGCGGGGCCAGCCAGTCTTTTCAACTACCGGTTCGGCGAACCAGATGTAAAATTAGCATCCAGTTCGCACGAACCAGTCCGAACCAGCTGAATCCTCTGGTTCTCCCTTGTACTTCAATATTGAGATGCTTTACCAACGGTAAATTTACCATTATCCCTTTTAAGCTGTGTTTGTGGGTGGGGTGTCGTTGTGTGGGTATGTTTGCATTATGAAATAAGTGGAAGGTAAACTGATGATGTCTTTCACCCCCAACCTCTTAGCCCAGTTTCCACATCTCATTGTTTGGGCTAAGTAATCATTGGAAAATGTAGTGCACTGAAATTGTTTGCATACTAAATATTAGGAAGCAGTTGGATAAATATTGGTTTAAATATTAGGAAGCACGGATAAATGCCGTGTTTGAATCAGCAGAATGTGCTGTAGACAGTTTTATGGTATATGTTGCACCTATAAGGAAAGGCGGCATTTTTAATGTCGGATTATAGTCAGACATAAACCCAGCTCTGGTTAGCAAGAAGTGATAAAATGGTGGGCATGTAGCATGAGAGGTATTTTCAGAGTCTTAAATCGTTCTTAGTGCTCTCTGAATAAGCACAAAATAAAAACTGAAAATGTGCATGGAGTTTTCAATCTTTCCCAGTATTCTTCTGTGACGGTATTCCCATTGGTTTGATGCTTTTAAAACCTCAAGAAAATCTGTACTCTGGTGGCATCTTAGTCAAGGTAAATGGAAATTGTATTTATGTCTGTAAGATAGAATTGTTATGCCAGCATTTCCTGAGCTGTTTGCCTTTGCTTATGAGACTTAACAAACCACCGTTGTCCTTCGGGTTGCGAAGAGCAGAGGTTTTTTGGAAAGTGTACATTTGTTTGCACAGTGCTGGCAATGCCACATGATCCAGAGATCTGGTACTAATTTGCACAGTTTTGAAATAGGCCTGGGCCAAATTATGCATCTATCATTTTCTCACTCTTCCTAGCCAGACTTGGCTTTATGTTTGACTATAATCCAACATAAAAATGCCTGTTTGCACATTGCTGCGGTCATCAGAAACGACATTCTTGCCTTGTGCAATTGTAGATGACTGCCTATATTTACCAGGGGTGGGTTCCGGCTTCTTTTACTGTCGGTTCGCTCATTGATGCGCTTCGGGCGCATGGGTGCATGCGCAGAAGTAAAAAACAAGATGGCGGCGTCTAGGGCACCACTGATAGAAACGGTTTGAGCGCGTGTCCGGCCAAGTTACTGCCTACTCGGCCGAACTGGTCTGAACCAGTAAGAACCCACCTTTGATTCTTACATAGGAGAACTCATTTGAATGCTTTTTAAGTTGTTATTCTCTTCGGAATCTTGACTCCACAGTCTACTCTCTCTATATATAAATGACTGTGTGTATCAGTGGTAGGTTGAAGGCGGTACGCCCCAGTACGGGTGTATCGGAGCCTGCCCGGTGCACTGGATACCGTTCCGGTACGGTGCTCCGGAGGGCCCACCCACCCGCCCGAGCTCCTTACCAGTCTTTTAAGTCTTCAGTGCTTCCGTGCATGCCGTGTACAGCGCCTGCGCGACGCTCCGCTGAGCAGCTGTTGCGTTGTGGAGGCTCGCGGAGGCGCTAAGACGCATGCGCGTGCGTGCTGTGTGCATCCATGTGGATGCCGCTGGGATCCAGAACCCACCACTGGTGTGTGTGTGTGTGTGTGTGTGTGTGCGCGCACGCACGCACGCTTGTGCACGTCTGTGCACATCCGTGCACATTCCAACATAACTGGAATGCCTCGAGCAATTTCAACCAAACTTGGTACACAGATGATTTACCTTCCGAAAACAAATACAGTGGGGGGAATAAGACACCCCTAACACCTCTCGGGGTGTGTCTGTGTTTGTGTCTCTCTGTGTGTGTGTTTGTTCCAGCATAACTCTGGAACGCCTGCACGGGGGAGGAGGGGAAGGGCATGCATGGGAGCTGCAAGCGCATTGCTCGCTTTGGGCACTCATTCCAGAAAAGGTTGGCCCTCACTGCCCTAGTCTTTACAGCTAAGTAGTTGGATACATGACTAAAGTTGAATAAACCACAATTGGTCGAAACTGCACGACACGAAAGTTATAAGTCACACTTTATAAACGTCAAAGGACTGTTCTTTGGAAGGATGGATGCTGAAGCTGAAGCTCAAACACTTGGTTTGCCATGCCTGGACTCGGGCTCTGCTTTGCAAAGGAGTTTTAAAAGAGCTGTAAAAGATCAGCGAGGACCAGCTTCCACAGAACTGCTTTGCTACGGAGACGCCGCCAACCCAAGCTGAGATACAAGAAAGCCGCTCGTCTTATTGTTTCCTGATCACAGGAATGGCTGGGCCAGAACGTATTAGCAAATTGCTTGTGCTGAATGAGGCTGCTGTTGTGATTAGAGGTATTGCCCAAAGCTCCTTTCCAGGCATTAAATTAGCACCGGAGGAAGACAAGTGTCATCCTCAAGGCTCTTTAGAATAGATTGCTCTGGCTTCATCTTGTAATAGGTTTGAGCTCTCTTCGAAATGTGGCAGCCTGGGTTTTGCAGGGCCCTGGCCTTTTCGTTCCAATTCTCTTTTGCCAATGTGTTTCCACTTCATTCAGGCTCCTTTCCTTGCAAAAAAATCTTTGGCAAACAACTGGAAGGGGTTGGGTTGGGGGTGGTAAAAGATGGCACTTGCATTGTGACATCAGCATATAAATTATGCAGTTAAGGAAATACTTATGTTGCCGTAATATAATTGCCAATGTCAAATTATTATTGTTGTTGTTATTGTTATTGTTGTTGTTGTTATTATTATTATTATTATTATTATTATTATTATTATTATTATTATTATTATTATTATTATTATTATTATACGATTGTATCACAGCGGCCAGTTGTTTCGTCGGATTTGGCATTGATTACTAGTCGGGCCCCACCCAGGGGCCTAGGACGTCGTAACGTATTTTCATAATATACGTGTGGATCCAAGCAGTGGAGCTTTTTGCATTTGACTGATGGTGATTTTGTGAAGTTTTAACTGTTTTAAATGTAATTCCAGTGCTATTATTCCAGTTGTTGTTGTTATTTCATTTCATTTTATTGGATTTGTCAACCGCTCCCTCTCCCCAAGGGGACTCGGGGCAGTGTACAGACAGAATAAAAAACATTATATACAACAATTACAAAACCCCATAAAAACAAATTAAACACAAGTCTGTACAATAGTGCAAATTAATTATTGATTAAAACCAAATTAAAATACCCCAAAATTTAAAATAACCGGCCAGGAGAGTCAAGGGATTAGATCATAATTGTGATTGGGCCAGGCCTGCTAATTGGAACAGGTGGGTCTTGAGTTTCTTACGGAAGGAGCGGAGATCAGTAATGATTCTAATGTCAGAGGGGAAGGTCGTTCCAGAGGGTTGGGCCCATCACAGAGAAGGCCCTACTCCTGGGCGTTCGCCCGCCGGCATTGTTTGGCGGACGGCACCCGGAGGAGTCCCTCTCTGTGAGAGCGAATTGGTCGCAGGGATGTATGGGGTAGGATGCGATCCTGTTGTTGTTGTTATTATTATTATTTGGTTAATCTTTGGTGAGATTCACAGCCTTTGGGGCTGGTTGGTAGCCTAACAGCTCGAGTCCTAACCAAGGACCTAGGAACTGTTAAGGTAATGTCGGATCTGGATGTTTGATGGTGTTGCAGATATTGTCGAAGGATGGAAGCTGTTCCAAGTAAAGCTGCCTTCTGCAACTGTCTGATGGCAAAATTGTCAGTGTCGTATGGTGTTTAAGGGGTGCTCCAGTTATATTGGGATTGTACCCTCAAAATTATGCAGTTTAAGTAAGTACTTCCTTTGCCATAACAGAATTGCCAATGTCAATTGTTGTTGTTGTTGTTGTTGTTGTTGTTGTTGTTGTTGTTATTCTTTTATTCATTAAACATAAAATTCAGTCAACAACATTTAAAAATTTATCACAAATACCACTGACTGGTGCTAATGGTTGACACAGGTTGCTGCCAGCATCCTAGATATCAACCAACTATCTTCTTAAAATGTACGATGTTCCGAGTAGTACAGTTTTTTGCAATTCTACTGGTGTTATTTCAGGAAGCTGCAATTTCTTGGTGTGTTTTGTAAAATTCTTGGACATGGTACCAAGTGCCTCGATGACAATGGGTATCACTGTTACATGTTTCATCCATAACTATGTCATCGATGGCCAGGTCGTGATATTTCATGATTTTTTCCAGTTCTTTTTCTTCAACTCTAATTCGAAAGTCCCACAAGATCTTCACCTTTCCATTTTTGATAACTTAAAAAAGTGGGGCTTTTCACATACATTTTTAAGTCATACATGCATAGTAGATGGTTCATCTTGCCATGTTGGCTTGAGATTTGATATCCCAGTTTTGTGTTTCGTAGTATTATTGTCAGTGGAATTAATGCGATGTTGAACAATAGTGGTGAAATTGAGTCCCCCTGGAAGATTCCTCATCTGATGTTGACTTCACTAATTACTATTGTTGCTGTTGTCGTCGTCATTGTTATTATCTGTCATTAAGTTGGTGTCGACTCTTAGCAATTGCATAGATTTTCTACATGAAGATCTGTCTCTAACCTGGTCCTTCAGATTTCCCAACAATGAGCTCTCCTCCCCATAACTTAGTCCATCCACTTTGATGTCAAACTAGTTTGTTACGGATGTGGCTGCCTTTTAAGTACTAAAGCCGTGTTTTTCAACCTTGGCCACTTTAGGTCCACTCGTCTTAAAGTGGCCAGGGTTGAGGAGCACTGTACTAAGGGACTACGTCATAGTGATGTCCATTTCCAAGTCCTCAATTCCTCATTCCAGCAACCATGAAGTCCCTGTTGCTGATGCAAGAAACTGAATTGTGCTGTTGCAATTCAGAGAAGCGGAGTTTTTGATCAGATACCTTGGAACCAAGCTGGAAATGTTAAAGATTATGGCTTTGAAACAACCTCCTCTTTACAAAGCTGCCTTCAGTTACCTTGAGCTAGTTCCCAACAGCTGGGCTGGACGCCTGCAGGTCAGTAACTGCTCTGCGCCTCTCTTCATGTTGAAGGAGTACCATTCCCAAACTGACAGCAGAGGCAATTAAGACACAAAGTCAAGAGTCAGAGCAGGTTTCTTAGGGATGAATTGTCTGAAGAAGAGGCAGTGATAAGGAGCGAAGTAAAAGGATAGAATCTGACGGGTTTGAACAGGGAAGCAAACACAAGCTAATGAAGGTTACAGGACTCAGAGAGTTTCCTGGGAGGAGATTGATGTACAGGCTCCTAGGACAGAAATTGAGTAGTTCAGAGGTTAGTCTCTCTCTCTCTTTTTTTTTTTAAATAAAGAAACTATAAGGAATCCTACCTTAAGAGCAGGCAACTCTTTTAAAACATGGGCCATGTGGATGCAAAAATATACTGTCCTGTTACGCACAGCGAAATCTTGAAGCCGTGTGTGTGTGTTAGTTTTTGCTTGTTTCAGTTACAGTGCTTCAAAATAAGGTAAAGATAAAAGTTTCCCTCGCACATATGTGCTAGTCATTCTTGACTCTAGGGGGCAGTGCTCATCTCTGTTTCAAAGCCGAAGAGCCAGCGCTGTCCGAAGACGTCTCCGTGATCATGTGGCCGGCATGACTAAACGCCGAAGGCGCACAGAAAGCTGTTACCTTCCCACCAAAGGTGGTTCCTATTTTTCTACTTGCATTTTTTACATGCTTTCGAACTGCTAGGTTGGCAGAAGCTGGGACAAGTAATGGAAGCTCACTCTGTTACGCGGCGCTAGGGATTCAAACTGTTGACCTGCCGACCTTTCTGATCAACAAGCTCAGCGTCTTAGCCACTGAGCCACCGCGTCCTGAGCAAACAAACTCTAGATGCAGTTTACGGTTTGTTTGTCGGACAGGTGATCATGAAGGCCATATCCATCGAGACAACCCATTGCTGAGACTTCTCATAGCCCAACCTTGACACTTTGAATGCACCCACTGGAATCAAAAGCACGGAGAGCAATTCCATTGTAGGTCCTCTTTTTGAGACTCCCCCTCCCAATCAGGTGATTTTAATACAGAATTCATAGCCAACCTTGCTTGCAATATAGCTATTGAAAAGATGGGGGGGGGGGGGAAACCAGGGGAAACATGGAGCTCCAAAAGAATAGATGAAGCGAAGCAGGAAAAATTCAAGCACTAAATATATTGTGGACTTGAAAGACTCAAATCTTATAATGTATTTTTTTAACCTCAATGCAAGATAATTCCAATAAATCAACTCAGGAGTTGAAGTCCACAAGTCATAAAAGGGCTGCCGGCTCAGGAATCCTGGGAGTTGAAGTCCACAAGTCATAAAAGGGCGGCTGGCTCAGGAATCCTGGGAGTTGAAGTCCACATGTCATAAAAGGACGGCTGGCTCGGGAATCCTGGGAGTTGAAGTCCACATGTCATAAAAGGACGGCTGGCTCAGGAATCCTGGGAGTTGAAGTCCACATGTCATAAAAGGACGGCTGGCTCGGGAATCCTGGGAGTTGAAGTCCACATGTAATAAAAGGGCAGCTGGCTCAGGAATCCTGGGAGTTGAAGTCCACATGTCATAAAAGGACGGCTGGCTCGGGAATCCTGGGAGTTGAAGTCCACATGCCATAAAAGGGCGGCTGGTTCAGGAATCCTGGGAGTTGAAGTCCACAAATCATAACAGGGCCCTGGTTCCCCACCCCTGTTACAACAGCACTGTGACTGTTTTTTCCCCCCACACTTAACGACGGTTGCAGCATACCCATGTGGGAGTAATGGCCAGCCTTTCCACCTACTGAACTCCAAAAGTGTTTTCACACAGCCTGAAATTTTAGCACAGTTGGAGATTAGGTAGTCCTGAAAAGCCACATGCCCTCTAAAGGGAATTGTTAAGTAATTAAGCTCCCCGTTAGAAGAGCGAGTATGCAGAGAAGCGTAATGAGAGTGATATGGAATAACACGCACAAACCAGCATACAGAGACACTGAATAGTATAAAAATATAGTAGTTTACTATGTAGAAATATAGAGGTATTCAGAGTCCGGTTAACAGTCCAAGTCATAGACGGTTCAGTAATTCAGTTATCAAAATAGTCAGTTTAACACACAAAGTATAGCTAAACAGTAGCAAACCACAATACCTCAAAATACACTGATCAACGTCTAACAAAACAGAGAGCTAAGGGCCATTCTGGCTCCCTCTTATGGCTGCTTGAGGTAACAAACCAATTACATCTCTTAAGCATTTAAAGTAACAGTAAAGTAATCATAGCTTATATACATTGCCAAGCCAAGCCTAGGGTTACATCCCTAACAGGAATGCAGGTACCTCAGGTCTTGATTCACAAGACGTGAACTATTTTGTCTGTGTGGTTCCTTTTTTTAAAAAAGGCAATTAAAATTATCCAAGATTTCCCTTTGTGTCTTTCCTGGGTCTAAGCTAAGCCCAGTTAGGCCTCTACGAGATCCGATTATAGCAGGCAGGGTCAGCACACCTGGGAGAGAGACAGCTGTTAAAGCTGAACTCCGGCCTTGTCAGCATTAATGACCTGCTTTTGACACCTTATCCCAGCCGTCCTTGTTTCACCTACGATCTACTGCTTTCCAGTAATTACTAGCTGTCATCCTCCATTTAACGGACATTCTCCTCTTAGTCAGCCCAGACAGATAAGTGACATGAGGTGGTAGCTAAAGCAATGTCGGTTAATTTAGTTCTCAACTGCCCCCCACCCCTGTCCCGGTTCCAAATTCAAAGTTATTTCCACAGTGTTCACTGCAGCAAAAAAGGCCCTTGTTTCCAGATGGCTATGAAAAAGTACCTTTTTATTCTTGGTTTTGGTCGCCACGATGTAAAAAAGATGTGGAGACCCTAGAAAGAGTGCAGAGAAGAGCAACGAAGAGGATTAGGGGACTGGAGGCTAAAGCATATGAAGAATGGTTGCAGGAACTGGGTATGTCTAGTCTTGGGAGAAGACTCCTGCGAGTCCCTTGGACTGCAAGGTGGTCAAATCAGTCAGTCCTAGAGGAGATCAACCCTGACTTCTGTTTGGAAGGCCAGATACTGAAGAGGAAACTCAAATACTTTGGCCACCTAATGAGAAGGAAGGACTCCCTGGAGAAGAGCCTAATGCTGGCAACGATTGAGGGCAAACGAAGAAGGGGACGACAGAGAATGAGGTGGCTGGATGGAATAACCAAAGCAGTCGGCTTGAGCTTACTCCAGAGGATGGTAGAGAACAGGAAGTCCTGGAGGACTTCCATGGGGTTGCGATGGGTCAGACATGACTTCACAACTAACAATAACAACAGTCTTGTGAAAAGAGGGACTAGGGGTAACATGATAGCAGTGTTCCAGTATCTCAGGGGCTGCCACAAAGAAGAGGGAGTCAAGCTATTCTCCAAAGCACCTGAGGGCAGGACACGTAGCAATGGGTGGAAACCAATCAAGGAGAGAAACAACCCAGAACTAAGAAGAAATCTCCTGACAGTTGGAAACATTAAGCAGTGGAACAACTTGCCTCCAGAAGTTGTGAATGCTCCAACACTGGAAGTTTTTAAGAAGATGTTGGATACCATTTGTCTGAAATGGTATTGGGTCTCCTCCTTCAGCAGGGGGTTGGACTAGAAGGCCTCCAAGGTTCCTTCCAACTCTGTTATTCTGTTGTGTGAGCTTGTCTTCCTCCTCTGCTTAAGGAAGCTAAGACATAGAGTCTTACTTGGGCCATAGAGCCACTGAATGGACCAGGAGTTCTTTCTGGAAGGCTGTAACTACTCTGTGAGTGATTACATCAGATTTCCCCCATGAGGGAGATTATTTTTGCTTTGGGGAAGAAATCTGACATTGAAAACTACCTCCTGGTTTCTTGCTGGCTTCTGAGATCATCTCTTTCAGATAACAGGGAAGTCAACATTTGGAAAAGACCCAAAGGGGGGAAGGAATTGCTGGCTCAACTCTTTCCGCTACTCCTTCCTCAAACTTGAGTAGACTTTATCACAGTCTTCAAATTAAAGTTGCACTTCTTGGTATTGTTTGCTAAGGGAGGAAAGTCCCTCTTTAAAAAAAAGTAAAAATGGTCCAGAAGAGACCCAGCAATCTCTTCTTCCTCTTGGCAGAAGGATAATAAAGTAGAGGTATCATACCTGGGATGCAAGAACCCAGGTGATAGTGAGGTGGCAGGGTTTTTTGCAGCCTGTAAATGCACCACGACTGGATGCTTTGCTCGATGTCAGTCTTCCAAAGACAGCGGTGGCATTTCTCTATTGATATTCTTGAAGGAATGAGTCACTGAAGCATAGAAAACGCCACAAATAAATAAATACAAATCCTACTTCAAAAAGATCACTGATTACACAAAAGGAGCTGTATTGATTTATTAAGAGGGCCTTGCAAGCCACTTTCATTGAGGCATGTGATGCTGCAGATAGATAGAAGGATGATAGACAGATCATCTTCTTCTTGTGCCATATTCATCATCGGACGTTGGTGATCACGTTGGCAATCCTATTTTGTCAACAGCCAGACAAAAAAGTGCTACTGAGTTTTGTCCAAACCAGTCCCTTAGATTTTGAAGCCACGATATTCTTCTTCTGCCAGAACTTCATTTGCCTTCGATTTTTCCCTGGAGGATTAAGTGAAGTATGCCATATTTTTCTGGGTGTTGCATCATATGTCCAAAATACTCTAACATTCATTTTTTAATGGCTTTGATGATTTCCCTTGGCTTTCTTGGGCAAGCTTATTTCCTCCTCTTTTGTGATTTTGTCAACCCAGCTTAGATAGATAGATGATAGATAGATAGATAGATAGATAGATAGATAGATAGATAGATAGATAGATAGATAGATAGATAGATAGATAGATAGATGATAGATAGATTAGATAGATTAGATAGATAGATGATAGATAGATGATAAATAGATGATTGATAGATAGATGATTGATAGATGATACAGATAGACAGGCAGACAGATAGAGATAGATGGAGGCAGAGATATACAGAGATCGAGATGAATAATAGAGGCAGAGATAGAAATAGATAAATAGAGATAGTGACAAAGACTGAGGAAAAGATAGACATAGAGACATAGAAATAGATTGTGTGTGTGTGTGTGTGTGTGTGTGTGTGTGAGAGAGAGAGAGAGAGAGAGAGAGAGAGAGAGAAATACATACATACATACATACATACATACATACATACATACATACATACATACATACACACATACCAAGATAGAGATAATCTCAGTAGGATAAAGGTTTGAAGTTTTTGTGTTGTTGTTACTATGATCTTTGAAGCACAGTCAGGGTTTAGTCAAGTATATTTCAATGAACAATGCAGAATGCAACAATATTTGTGAGCCTGCTCAGTATACTCAGAAGCTTTAAATAATATATCCTCATTCTAAACACAAGCACTTTCTCTACAGCCGTAAACCTATCGTTGCCTTCCATGACGTCTTCGTCTTTTTCATTCCTATCTGTTTGCACCGCCTTAGAAAATCTTAATTAGCTAAGTCTTTTTCGCATATTCTTTTGATCATCCCTGCAGCATCTTTGGACAGTATGAATCATGTTTTTGACCCAATAACGCCATTTGTGACTATTTATGCGCCAGTTTTCCCCAGTCTGAGGGCCTCCTCGTTTATTGGGACTGCAACACCCGGAATTCCTAGCTGGCCTGGTAAATTCTGCAGTTTTAGCTCTGCCGGGGCCTGGCAGATGGATAGACGTTCCCAAAATTTGGTAAATACACAAAGAAGTCTGTTGAATGGGAGAAAAAAGGTTATTCCTGTAACTCAAGCTCAAACCTGCCTGCCAAAGAAGTGACCTTGTTGGAAAGAAGGAGAGGGGAAGAGAAAGTCCTTAGTGCCTCTTGAGATCAAGTGAAGTGATGCGTATCAGAAGAAGACACTAAAGATTTATTGTCTGTGGCAAAAGAAACACAGATCTCGGCTTGTACAATAAGTGTTTTTGACATCATACAATGCAAAGGGTGATTGGATACGGTAGGTTAGGAACAGTTTGGTTGAAGGGAAATAACAAGGCCCTTTCGCGCTGCCGTTCCCGTGAGCTTGGAGTCTTTTGGCTGGTTTGACATTTTGAAAGCGAAGACATTCTGAAAACCTTTTGTTTTGTTTCGAATCTGTATTTGTATTAGTTTGTCAAACATGTAGAAGGTAGCAGGTATAAATATAAATGAGCTCCCATTACTTGTCCCAGCTTCTGCCAACCTAGCAGTTTGAAAGCACGTAAAAATGCAAGTAGAAAAATAGGAACCATCTTTGGTAGGAAGGTAACAGTGCTCCATGCGCCTTCGGCATTGAGTCATGCCGGCCACATGACCACGGAGATGTCTTCGGACAGCACTGGCTCTTCGGCTTAGAAACGGGGATGAACACTGCCCCCTAGAGTCAAGAACTACTAGCACGTGCAGGGGAACCTTTACCTTAATACTATTGCAAGCAAAAAGCAGCTGTTTTTCCCCTCAGTCCTCCTAAAAGTTTTCATTGCATACAGTAATTCAATACAAAAATTGAACAATAATGGAATAATATTCTTTCTAAGTTTTACCCCAGTGTGCCAAGACACGAGTGCAAACCAAGTATATTGAGATTTTTCTGCCTAGAGATCATTTCGGAATTATCTTTTTATTATGATCATTCAAATCAGGTGTTCCATTATTTTGCAAAAAAAAAAAGAAGAAAGAAGATAGTGCAGATCTAAAGGAAAGCAGCTTAATTTCAATAGAGAGATTAAAGATACTCAAGAAAAATACAAATCTTTACATAAGTAACTGGATAATGAAAAAACTGAAATAAAGCATGAGAGTTTTAAAATGTATTCTAATTATTTAATACGTGCAACCATCTAAATTTAGGCACACCATTAAGCAGTTAGTGATGTGAAAATGCCATTGGTTTATCCACAACTCCAGAAGCATCCACTTGTTTATGCTGCCACAGAATCCCCAAATATTTCCATCCTTCTACCTTCAATCTTTGTTTTTAAAAGCTGGTGATGGGAAAATGGGAAATACTATTCTCCAAAGCAGGGCAAGAAACAATGGTTGGAAACTCATCAAGGAGAGAAGCAACCTGGAATTAAGGAGAAACTTCCTTACAGGGAGGACAATTAACCAGTGGAACAGAAGTTGCCTTCAGAAGTTGTAGGTGCTTCATCACTGGACATTTTAAAGAAGAGACTGGACAACCACTTGTCTGATATGATATAGGTTCTCCTGCTTGAGCATGGGGCTGGACTAGAAGACCTCCAAGGTCCCCTCCTGTTCTGTTCTACTCCACTCCACTCTACTTTACTCTACTCTACTGTATTCTATTTTTTATTCTATTCTTATTCCAGGCAAGAGAGTTTAGAATCATGCCTTCTATTTCCAGTATCCTGGTATAAATGCTGTTGCTTATTTTGCAAAGACGGCACTTAAAATGCATTAAAAATGATCCTCTTGCTTGGGGAAAACCCAAATGTTGCAAAATTATGAAGTCATTCACGGGGAAAAAATGTTTCTATGGGGAACTCCAAGCTTTCCAGGGAAACCTGAGTTTTCGCTCCATTATGATGGCCAGTGCTCAGCTGTGACAAATAAAATGTGAGCAGAGAAATAAAACGGAAGGTCGTTATTCTAGAGCAAAGAGCTGATTTCCCCCCCTTGCTGTTCTGTTTCTAATGGAGTGGTTTTTGAGCCAAGTGTTAGAAGAAAGCAAAGTCCAAAGGTTATCTCAGCTGTGGCCAGACATGGGATTCAAAAAAGTTAGCAACCGGTTCTCTGCCCTGGGAAGGGAGTCAACTACAGTTGGGACAGTGAGCGGATTGGGGTAGGGTAGGGTAGAATGGAATGGAATAGAATGGAATAGAATAGAATAGAATAGAGCTGGAAGGGACTTTGGAGGCCTTCTAGTCCAGCCCCATGCTCAAACAGGAGAACCTATACCATTTCAGACAAGTGACGGTCCAGTCTCTTCTTAAAAACCTCCAGTGATGAAGCACCCACAGCCTCTGGAGGCAAACTGGGGAAGGAACTTTGACTTTACTTTGGGTGGGGAAAATCTGTTATACAATAGTAGAGTTGGAAGGGACCTTGGAGGTCTTCTAGTCCAACCCCCTGCCTAGGCAGGAAACCCTATACCGTTCCAGACAAATGGCTATCCAACATCTTCTTAAAGACTTCCAGTGTTGGGGCATTCACAACTTCTGGAGGCAAGCTGTTCCACTGATTAATTGTTCTAACTGTCAGGAAGTTTCTCCTCAGTTCTAAGTTGCTTCTCTCCTTGATTAGTTTCCACCCATTGCTTCTTGTTCTGTCCACAGGTGCCTTGGAGAATAGCTTGACTCCCTCTTCTTTGTGGCAACCCCTGAGATATTGGAACACTGCTATCATGTCTCCCCTAGTCTGGGGGCTTTCAGATTCGGGTTTTCCCAGATGTGTCAATAGGACATCTCTAATACATTCAAACTTTGAGGAAAATGCCTGCCTTGGAGTTTTGATTTCGTTGTGGGTGTTACTTGGAACCCTGATACCAAGATATGATTACCCTAACAGATCTAGTGGGAAGGGCAAAAATCCTCAGGACCTACAAGTAAGATTAGCCATAGGACCTTAAAGGGGAAAGCATTTCCTTGAATTGCAATTCTTTTATTTGGGTAGATAAGAAGGATTCTGTTCCTGTTGAATTTTATCTTTTTCACAGTGAGCAAAGTAGAATTAACTTCTGTATAGGCGTTGAGAAGAGCAATGGATTTTTTTTGTTTGTTTGTTTTGGTTCATCCACCTTCCCCCCAAAATGATGCTGCTTTCCTAAGAGTAGCTCCTAATGACGTATGAGCAATTTATGTGTTTGGGAATGGAAATAGAAAATGCTATATATCCTGCAATTGTTCCCGCGGTTGAGACAAGAATAACACATGGATAGTATTGGGTAGCAAATTTCCTTCCTAAACTTTTCATCTCACCCAGTTTTGAATTTTACCCACGGATAATTTTCCAGGTTCCTTTTAACTTTCTTTCCCCAATTGTGTGATAAAAGTGCTTCTACTTGGACATGGAACAGGAAAACATCATCCTAAATTTAGTTATTCTTGATCATCCAGATTTTATTGTAACATGTGATAGAAGAGACGAGGGGATTGTTCTCTGTTTATAAGTTGTTAGTTGCAAAGTTGTGTCCGACCCATGGACAATGTTCCTCCAGGCCTTCCTGTCCTCTACCAACCTCTGGAGTCCATTTAAGCTCACACCGACTGCTTCAGTGACTCCATCCAGCCACCTCATTCTCTGTCGTCCCCTTCTTCTTTTGCCCTCAGTCTTTCCCAAGCATTAGGCTCTTCTCCAGGGAGTCCTTCCTTCTCATTAGGTGGCCAAAATATTTACGTTCCATCTTCAGGATCTGGCCTTCTAAAGAGCAGCCAGAGTTGATCTCCTCTAGGACTGACCAGTTTGATCGCCTTGCAGTCCTAAGGGACTTGCAGGAGTCTTCTCCAACACCATAGTTCAAAGGCCTCAATTCTTTAGCACTCAGCCTTTCTTATGGTCCAATCTTCACAGCCATACATTGCAACTGGGAAAGCCATAGCCTTAGACTGAGTGGCATTCAAGCGAGATATTAATAGGTCTTTTTATCTTAGTGGATCACTTCCTACTTCTTCTGTTGTGATGGGAAAGAGATTCTGTTTCCCTGTCGGCTTTGCATGCATTTGTCTGTTTTTGTCTATGCCGCAGTCTTAAGAGCCCTGAGCTGAGAATTTGCTGCTATTTAAAGCCGTGTTATGCTGGATTAAATGTTCATTTCTTTTGTACTCGTGGTGCCGTAGAATTGAATATCCAGCCTGCTCCACAGAGAAGATCCATAAAGCCAGTATATGAATTAATCTAATGTTCAGCCCTATAGCTCCCTACTGATTCGTTCATCTGAACCATGTTTAAACCAGAAACTCTCGCTGTTAACTATATGCCGTTGTTTCATCTAAAATGTGCAACTGGAGAATACCATCTGCAGAAGCTTGCTGGCCTAAAATGGGTGATTCTGTTTTTCCCCCAATAAAATTTGGCCACATAAATGTGATGTATGAACAAATAACAGAGTTGGAAGGGGCCTTGGAGGTCTTCTAGTCCAACCCCCTGCTTAGGCAGGAAACCTTATACCATTTCAGGCAAATGACTATCCAATCTCTTCTTTAAAACCTCAATGATGGAGCACCCACAATTTCTGGAGACAAGTTGTTCCACTGATTAATTTTAACTATATATATGATTATTTGTATGGTTTTTAATTTGGTACCTGTACACCGCCCCGAGTCCCTTCGGGGAGAGGGGGCGGTCTAGAAATCAAATAAAATAAATAAATAAATAAATAATTGTTCTCATCTGTCAGGAAGTTTCTCCTTAGTTCTAGGTTGGTTCTCTCCTTGATTAGTTTCCACCCATTGCTTCTTGTCCTGCCCTCAGGTGCATAAATCATCAAATGAATGAAATCATAAGACACCAGATAAAATCTTTTTGTCTGGTGAAGATGGGAACAAAGGGTGATTCTTTTTCAAATCTTTTCTTTTTGCACCTTTTTCAAAAGCAGTCACTGAAAAATGTTTTGGTTTATGTGTGAATGTTTAGCCGAATTAAACCAAATTTAAAAAGAAAAGGGGAAAAAAGCCCATTGACGAAACTGATGGGAAGGATTAAAAGTGGAAACAAAGTGAGATTAAATAACAGGCCAAAACTGAATAGAGGTAGTCCTCGACTTACAACAGGTGATTTAGTGACCGTTACAACAGCACTGAAAAATGTGACTTAGGACCATTTTCCACACTGATGATGGTTGGATCATCCCCATGGTCATGTGATCAAAATTCAGACTCTTGGCAACCGACTCGTATTTATGACGGTTGCAGTTTCCTGGGGTCATGTGATCCCCTTTTACGACCTTCTGACAAGCCAAGTCAATGGGGAAGCCAGATTCCCTCAACAACTGTGTTACTAACTGAACTGCAGTGATTAACATAAGTGTTGCAAGAGTTTACACAAACAACTTTCTCACTTGGCAACCGAAACGTTGGGCTCAATCGTTGTCATAAGTCGAGGACCATTTGTAAATAAAATGAATGCAGGTGTACTATATGCATACATTTATATGGAATAAACATCAAGAGGTTAAATAGCATTTGGTAGCTACCTTTATAGTCCATCTCCCTCCCCAACCAACTATGCTACATCTAAACAAGTATAAACCCCTTATCACCTGACAACAATTGCAATCAAGCAACATTTAAATATTTTGTTTATTTATTTAACAATTTAACATAGGGATGCAATCAAGATCAAGGGGAGGTACTAATACCACTCTATAAAGCCATAGTACGACCACACCTGGAGCACTGCATCCAGTTTTGGTCACCACACTATAAAAAAGATGTTGAGACTCTAGAAAAAGTGCAGAGAAGAGCAACCAAGATGATTAATGAACTGGAGGCTAAAACATACGAAGAACGGTTGCAGGAACTGGACATGGCTAATCTAGGGAAGAGAAGGACCAGGGGAGACAGGATAGCCGTCTTCCAATATTTGAGAGGCTGCCACAGAGAGGAGGAGGGGGTCAAGCTATTTTCCAAAGCCCTGAAGGCCAGACAAGGAATAATGGATGGAAAGTGAACAAGGAGAGATTCAATCTGGAAATAAGAAGAAATTTTCTGACAGTGAGTGCAATCAACCCATGGAACAGAAGCCTTCAGAAGTTGTTGGGGCTTCATCACTGAAGGCTTTCAAGAAGAGATTGGACTGCCCTTTGTCAGAAATGGAATAGGGTCTCCTCCTTTGGTGGGTGGGGGGGTTGGACTAGATGACCTACAAGGTCCCTTCCAACTCTGTTAATAGGTTTCTTAGAAGTGCCCTCGAGCAGTGCATACCTTCAAGAAAAGAGATATCCAGATTGTCAATTCTGATGTAATGATGGCGCAGCAAAGTACTTCCCAGTATACATGGTTGGTGATCTGAACAGTAAATATTCTTAAATCTCCCACGCACAAAAGAAAGCAGAGGATTAAATCTTGCTAGCGTAAATGCCTTTCTGCATCAGGGGCAAAGGCTATTTTTTTAAAAAACAAAAAATTCTAAACTGATTTTTGACTTTTCAACCAGGGATCATGATCTTCATTCCTGCCACTGGTTTTGCTTCATTTTGATGCGGTGGCTTGCTTCTGCTTGTAGAGGTCCTTTTGACGGCTTCTGGTTTGTTGGTTTGTTTTTCCTTCTGCGTTTTTCTGTAACGCAAAAAGGAAGAAAAATTAAGGTGCACCTATGGAGCAACGCTACTTTCGATCCAAACCGCAATTCGACGGTTCCTGAGAGTGAAATTTCTCCTCCGAAATTGGAGAAGTTTTTTGCAAGGGAAAGTTAAGTGGGATCAAAAGCTTAAGCGCTGGATATACTTAATGTGTTTGTACTTAATGTGTTTAAGGGCTTAAGTGAACCGATCTTTTAATGCCTTCGCAAATGACTTCTCTTTGGTCTGCAAAATCGTGAGAGCCGCCATTTCAAGTCTCTTTTCACTTCCTGTCTTTGTCACACTCAAAAGGGTGTATGGAGATTTAAATCACTTAAACAATTTTTTTGTGGGGGTGGGTGGGAAATGTATATTAAATTTCCCCGTGAACTGACTGAAAACTCTTTAAGTAGTCAAAGTACCTTATTCCGTGCAGCAGTATTGTTTAATTTTTTTTTCCAGAGTTATTGCCATTCTGGAATTATTTTCTTGCCCTTGCGATGGGACCCAGTTTCAGTTTTTCAGCAATCGGTATCCATTGTTCCCACGCGGTGCTAAATTTCGTGTAAGTTTCTTCCCTCTTTTTTGGCAGCAAAAAATTTCTCTTTTGCCAACCTAGCAGTTCGAAAGCACGTAAAAAATGCAAGTAGAAAAATAGGAACCAACTTTGGTGGGAAGGAAACAACTCTCCGTGCGCCTTCGGCGTTTAGTCACGCCAGCCACATGACCACGGAGACGTCTTCGGATGGTGCTGGCTCTTTGGCTTTGAAATGGAGATGAGCACCGCCCCCTAGAGTCGGGAACGACTAGCGCATATGTGCGAGGGGAACCTTTACCTTTGCTATTTCTGTGGAATCACAAGTGCCTTCTCTTCATGCTTCCAACATTTTGGAGTTGTGATTCTGAACAATCACATAAGGCTTTCTCAAGGATGGATGGCAGCACTGAAATTTGAAATAGTTAGACATGAAAATAAGACAATGATGCCAGTGTGTTTTCTAACAACTATAGAGGAGTGCAGAAATGGAGTCGAATGGATTTAGAAATGAGCAGATGTAAAAGTGGCACAGGTCAGATATAGATGGTTCCTCCACCCTGATTGGGTTTATTCTGCTGTTGCAGGAGGGCAGCTATATATAACTCCATGCCAGAAACCCTCCCGAGGAAGCCATAGAGATGGGGAGGGAGGGAGGGATCTGGAGTTGTGAAATGATCAACAAATAATTGTTGGGGGGGACACTTCTGGTTTGCTTTGAATGAAAGGGATCTAAAGTGCATTCCTAATCCACGTTCTCTCTTTTCTTCTCTGGAGAAGCATTTACATTCTGCCCTACTTAATGCATGAAATCCTTCCTTCCTTCCTTCCTTCCTTCCTTCCTTCCTTCCTTCCTTCCTTCCCAAGCAATAGCAGTTAGACTTATATACCGCTTCACAGTGCTTTACTGCCCTCTCTAAGCGCTTTACAGAGTCAGCCTCTTGCCCCCAACAATCTGGAAGGCTGAGTCAACTTTGAGCCAGTCAGGATTGAACTGCTGACAGTGGGCAGAGTCAGCTTGCAATACTGCATTCTAACCACTGTGCCACTATGGCTTCCTTCCTTCCCTCTCATTTCCATTCTTTCCGTCTCATCTTCCTTCCTTCCTTCCTTCCCAAGCAATAGCAGTTAGACTTATATACTGCTTCACAGTGCTTTTACAGCCCTCTTACAGGAGTTTACAGTGTCAGCCTATTGCCCTCAACAATCTGGGTTCTCATTTTACCCACCTCGGAAGGATGGAAGGCTGAGTCAACTTTGAGCCGGTCAGGATTGAACTGCTGACAGTGGGCAGAGTCAGCTTACAATACTGCCGCTATGTGCCACTATGGCTTCCTTCCTTCCTTCTCATTTCCATTCTTTCCTTCTCATTCCTAGCGCCATGTAACAGAGTGAGCTCCTGTTACTTGTCCCAGCTACTGCCAACCTAGCAGTTCGAAAGCATGTAAAAATGCAAGTAGAAAAATAGGGACTACCTTTGGTGGGAAGGTAACAGCGTTCCGGGCACCTTCAACCATATGACCACAGAGACGTCTTCGGACAGCGCTGGCTCTTCAGCTTTGAAATGGAGATAAGCACCGCTCCCTAAACCAGAGGTCCACAAACCTGGTTTTAAGACTTTTGACTTCAACCCACAGAATTCTCCAGCCATCATAGCCATAGAATTCTGGGAGTTGAAGTCCACAAGTCTTAAAGTTGCCAAGTTTGGGGACCCTTTAACTACACATTTGCAACCTTTCTTCATATGTTTTAGCCTCCAGCCCCTGGAATCATCTTAGTTGCTCTTTTTTGCACCCTCTCCAGAGTCTCTTTGGGCCCATTAACTTTTGCTGCTTTATTGGCAAGGACAATCCTAAATGTCCCCCCTACCCTTTTTTTTTTGCCTTAGAATTTTAGATGGTTGATTTGGGAACAGCCAGCTCATGCAAACCTCGGAGTTCATCTTGCCAATCACATTATATATTCCTGTAAAAGCACTGTAGCTATTTGGAACTTTTTCTGGGTTGGCATTGGCATCTCTCTCTCTCTCTCTCTCTCTCTCTCTTTTGCTAGATTACATTTATGCATTAGTACCATCTGTGCCTGCTGCACCTTCTGTGAGTCAGCCCTGGCCAAATGACTGGCATTTATCTGGAAGTGCACTCCAAATAAAAAGGAGAGACAGAGAGGCAGAGAGGCAGAGAGAGAGACAGAGAGAGGCAGAGAGAGAGACAGAGAGAGAGGGGGGGGCAGAGGCAGAGAGGGACACACACACACAGAGAGATAAACAGAGAGAGAGAGACACGCACAGAGAGAGAGAGGCAGAGGCAGAGACACACAGAGAGAGAGACACAGAGAGAGAGACAGAGAGACAGAAAGAGAGAGAGAGACAGAAAGACAGAGAAAGAGACAGACAGAGAGAGAGACAAAGAAAGAGAAAGAGAGAGAGAGAAAGACAGAGAGAGAGAATGAGACAGACAGACAGAGAGAGAGAGAGAGAAAGAGAGAGACACACACACAGAGACAGAAAGACAGAGAAAGAGACAGACAGAGAGACAAAGAAAGAGAAAGAGAGAGAAAGACACACACAAAGAGAATGAGACAGAGAGAGAAAGAGAGAGAGAAAGACACAGAGAGAGAGAGAGAGGGGGGGGGGGGAGAGGAAGCTTCCCAGAGCCTTTAAAAAGATAAGAAGAAAAAAAAGCTTGCTAGTCTTGCAGACAGTTGGCACTTAATGGGTCTCAGGGAAAGAGCTTGCTACTAAGCACAAAACCTCTGCAGCTGGAGTCTCACACTTTGGTTGCGTTTAACCATCAGGTGCTCGTAGACTCAGAAGAGCCGAAGCTACTTGTTTTTTAATATGATGTTTGCAAAGTCCATTGTCTTATGCTTGCATGTGGTTTTTTTTCCTGGAAAAGCTAACATTGGCAAAGGCAAGGAACAAGACGGGTTAGTCTGACTCTGGTATCTCACAGATCTACAGGTAGTCCTCGACTTGACAACCGTTCAGAGTTACAATGGCACTGAAAAAAGTGACTCTTTCATCCGTATGACCGTACTCCCACCCCAGTCACATGATCAAAATTCAGATGCTTAGCAAACGGATTCATATTTATAATGTTGGCAGGGTCCCGGGGTCATGTGATCCCCTTTTGTGATCTTCTGACAAGCAAAGTGAATGGGTATTCACAATAACCGTGTTATAAGAGCCGTGGTGGTGCAGTGGTTAGAATGCAGTACTGCAGGTTAATTCTACCCACTGCCAGGAGTTCGATCCTGACCGACTCAAGGTTGACTCAGCCTTCCATCCTTCCGAGGTGGGTAAAATGAGGACCCAGATTGTTGAGGGCAAGAGGCTGACTCTGTAAATTGCTTAGGGAGGGCTGTAAAAGCACTGTGAAGCGGTATTTAAGTCTAACTGCTATTGCTTGGGAAGGAAGGAAGGAAGGAAGGAAGGAAGGAAGGAAGGAAGGAAGGAAGGAAGGAAGGAAAGAAGGAAAGAAGGAAGGAAGATGAGATGGAAAGAATGGAAATGAGAAGGAAGGAAGGAAGCCATAGTGGCACAATGGTTAGAATGCAGTATTGCAAGCTGACTCTGCCCACTGTCAGCAGTTCAATCCTGACCAGCTCAAGGTTGACTCAGCCTTCCATCCTTCCGAGGTGGATAAAATGAGGACCCAGATTGTTGAGGGCAATAGGTTGACTCTGTAAACTGCTTAGAGAGGGCTATAAAGCACTGTGAAGTGGTATATAAGTCTAACTGCTGTTGCTTGGGAAGGAAGGAAGGAATCAAGGAAGGAAGGAAGGAAGGAAGGAAGGAAGGAAGGAAGGAAGGAAGGAAGGAAGGAAGGAAGGAAGGAAGGAAGGAAGGAAGATGAGACGGAAAGAATGGAAATGAGAAGGAAGGAAGGAAGGAAGGAAGCCATAGTGGCACAATGGTTAGAATGCAGTATTGCAAGCTGACTCTGCCCACTGTCAGCAGTTCAATCCTGACTGGCTCAAGATTGACTCAGCCTTCCATCCTTCCGAGGTGAGTAAAATGAGGATCCAGATTGTTTGGGGGCAATAGGCTGACTCTGTAAACTGCTTAGAGAGGGCTGTAAAAGCACTGTGAAGGGGTATATAAGTCTAAGTGCTATTGCTAAGAGAACTGCTGTGATTCACTTAGCAACTGTGGCAAGAAAGTTTGTTGTCACTGTTTTCAGCGGGGTTGTAACTTTGAATGGTCACTAAACAAAGTATTGTAAGTCGGGGACTACCTGAATAGGGCATATTTCATCCACATCTAACCCTTAGGTAAAAATGGGTTAATGCAGTGTGCAAACCAAACTTCAACTTATTGCAGGAGAATTTTAGGATCTCTGTTAGACATATTCTTGGTATTGCTGGTATTTACTTGTGGGCCTAACTGTCAGTGATTAAAGGTGCTTTATTAATTTAGCTGGGATTATGTGTTGAAAGGATTCCCTCTCAATCTCTATTATTTTTAATTCTGGGTTGGCACTTCCTCTCCAAAGGAAGCTTACCCCAAAGATTAATATAGGTGTGGGGGGCATCCATGAAGAAAACATCTTTTTTCAGGTTGAAAAAAATAACCCAAGATTAACACAATTATAAGAGAACTCAGATGAGGCAAAACTGAGTTGCCAGCGAGAAAATTTTGCGGTAGTTGAGTTCACATTGTGCTTTTACGAAAGAGGAGGAGATCTAGAAATGTCCCTGCATTTTTTGCACACTGGCGAATTTGCACATGTTTAGGTCCTCTCTCAAATTAACAGACTTATTCATGGGTGGGATTCAACAATTTTAGCAACCAGTTTTCTGCCCGGTTGCTGGGTGGCCATGTCCACGGGAGCGTGGCCTACTCGGTCTCCTGCACCATGGTGGGGGTGGGCGTTTTCGCCATCCCCATGCTCTGGAGGCTTTCCTCGAGCCTCCAGGAGGGCAAAAATGGCCTCCCCCGGACTCCAGAGGCCCTCCAGAGGCTGGAAACAGGTCCGTTTCCGGACTTCCAGAACTTTTGGGAGGCCTTCCCAGAGCGTTTTTCGCCTTCCCGGAGACTCCGGGCGGGCCCTGCACTTACCTGGCATCCAAAATGGGCCACATGGAGACTCCTGGGTGGTGGGGTGGGGTAGGTGGGGCCAGCCAGTCCTTGCAACTACCGGTTCGGCGAACCAGATGTAAAATTAGCATCCGGTTGGCCTGAACCGCTCCGAACCAGCTGAATCCCGCCACGTATCTTTCAATTCGTTTTGATGGCGCCTCAGCTGACTCGTCGTGTTTCAGATATTCTTTTAATTTTTTTTTAACAAGTCAATCGCTGCCTCACTTCTGGAATCTCAAAGTTAGGCCTTTTTGGCAAAGTGAATCTTTCATCTGGAAATCTCATCGGGCAATAAAGTCACCACTGTGTTATAGACGGATGACCTTGTGTCAGAGAGAGAAATCACTCCTGATTGATGCATCAGGCCCGATCCTCAGACTCTTCTATCTTCATTCTTTCTGAATGACATCTGCTTCACAGTCTTTGCATCCCTGCGGACACGCCATGCAAGCATCTCTCCAGCTGCAAAAAAAGCAACGCAGCACAACTTTTGGTCACGTCATTTCTTGGCCACAAGGCTGCTCTTTGCGCTGAGATATTTTAAATATGCTAAGGGTTGCGGCCTGTCAGCCCTCCTCCCCAAAATCTCCCTCCTCCCCTTTCCCATTCATAGTTTACATTTTGTGCCATTTCAGTTCTGGTTGACGTGACCATAATCGTTGGAGCATCCATAACTTCTTGGGGTGCAAAATGGTCCCACCGATTAATTGTTCTGACTGTCAAGAATTTTCACCTTAGTTCTAGGTTGGTTCTCTGAAAAGAAATTTCCCTGACAGAACAATTAACCGGTGGAACGACTTGCCTCCAGATGTTGTGAATGCTCTGAGACTGGATAATTTTCGGAAGAGATGGGACAACCATTGGCCTGAAATGGTATAGGGCAAGGGTGTCAAACTTGATTTCATTGAGGGCCACATCAGGGTTGTGTTTGACCTGGTAGGGCCGGGTGGTGTGGCCAGGTGCACATGTGGTTGTGGTAGTCGTGGACAGGGGGCAAGGCCATGGTGGACGGGACTCGGGGGGGGCACCTGTGGTGGCAAAGTACTAAGGCAGGACTTCCCTCAGACCCTCCTTCACTCTCAATATAATCTCCTTCCTTCCTTCCTTCCTTCCTTCCTTCCTTCCTTCCTTCCTTCCTTCCTTCCTTCCTTCCTTTTCTTCTTTTTCCTTCCCTCTTCATTCTCCTTTCTCCTTCCTTCCCCTCTTTCCTTACTTTTCCTTCCTTGGTGTCTTCCCATCCTCCCATCTTTTTCTTTGTCTTTCACTTTCTCCTTTCCTGCCCCTATTTTGCGTGCTGAAAGGCAAAAGGGAAAACATTCCCCCTTTTCTTTTGTCTTATTTTGATAGCCCTCTGCCAGGTAAAACTGGGTGCCCCCCCCCGCTTGTAGCCCCCCCCCCTCGTCCTCCCTCCCAGGAGTCTCCACATGGCCCATTCATCATGCCAGGTAAGTACAGGGCCCACAGAAACTCTGGGAGGGTGAAAAATGGGCCTACTGGAAGTTTCTGGCTTCCAGAGGGCCTCCGGAGCTCGGGGGATGCCATTTTCACCCTCCCGGAGGCTCAAGTTAAGCCTATGGAGCCTGAGGAGGGTGCAAAATGGGCCTACCGGAAGTTCCAGAAGTCTGGAAATGGGCCTGTTTCCAGCCTTTGGGGGGGCTCCGGAGCCCAGGGGAGCCCATTTTCACCCTCCCAGAGGCTCGAGCATAGCCTCCGGAGCCTGGGGAGGGCGAAAACGCCCTCCCCTGCCGTGAGGAGATTGAGTAGCTCCCCCTGGCCACGGCCACCCAGCAACTGGGCAGAGAACCTAAAATTTGCTAAAATGTTTCAATCCCACCCCTGCTAATAGGTAAAACTCAAAGTTTCATTTCAACCTGGGGGACCTTAAGATGGGTGGACTTCAACTCCCAGCATTCCCCAGGCAGCTTGCTTGCTGCCTGGGGAATTCTGGGGGTTGAAGTCCACCCATCTTAAAGTCGCCAAACACCGTTGCATGCCCAGAAAAACCATACTAGAATAGCACCTCTCTCATAGAACCAGTGTCTGATATTCTGCGCTATACCTTTTCTGAACATAGAAACTTCACATCGCACTCCAAGATAGAGCATTTCAGATCAGAGGGGTCCATTTTCCAGTTTTAACAGCTGAATTTGTTGACTTTATCCTGCTATGCTGTAGACTTTTGTACCGTGGCAGTTTACAGCGTTTTTTGCCTAGGAATCAAGTGTTGGTTTTTCTTTTCCCCCATATGTTCTGTGTTAAACATATGCTACACTGTATATTTAAAACTAGCAAAGTGCCAATATATCGCTCATCCAAATATGTTTTCTTTATTATTGAAAGCTCCCATGTCCTCATCCGCTCAGGCAAGGCAAAAAAGAAAGAAGAAGCTTGACGAGAATCTTTTAATAGCTACAGAGGAACTGGAAATCTGGAGCTGTAATTCCCATTTGCCATTGGAAAGAGGGTAGTTTTTAAGCCATCGGTGCTATGGTATTGCAAGGCTTAGTACTTCGGCTGGTTTTTGGCCTGGAGATTTTCAGAGATTAGCATGGGTGATTTTGACCAAGTCAGAATCAGAATCAAGCTGGAAAGGACCTTGGAGGTCTTCTAGTCCAACCCTCTCTGCTCAAGCAGGAGATCCTATACCATTTCAGACAAGTGGCTGTCCAGTCAATTCTTAAAAACCTCCAGTGATGAAGCACCCACTGAAGGCAACTTCTGTTCATTTGGTTAATTTGCCTCACTGTTAGGAAGTTTCTCCTTTAATTCCAGGTTGCTTCTCTCCTTGATTAGTTTCCATCCATTGTTTCTTGTCCTGCTGCCTGGATCTTTGGAAAATAAATTGAGCCCCTCCTCTTTATGGCAGTCTCTCAAATACTGGAAGACTGCTGTCATGTCACCCCTAGTCATTCTTCTTAGTTGTGAAGTCGTGTCCGACCCATCACGACCCCATGGACAACGTTCCTCCAGGCCTTCCTGTCCTCTACCATCCTCTGGAGTCCATTTCAGCTCATGCCGGCTGCTTCGGTGACTCCATCCAGCCACCTCATTCTCTGTTGTCCCCTTCTTCTTTTGCCCTCAATCATTCCCAGCATGAGGCTCTTCTCCGGGGAGTCCTTCCTTCTCATTAGGTGGCCAAAGTACTTGAGTTTCCTCTTCAGGATCTGGCCTTCTAAAGAGCAGTCAGGGTTGATCTCCTCTAGGACTGACCGGTTTGATCACCTTGCAGTCCAAGGGACTCACAGGAGTCTTCTCCAGCTCCGTAGTTCAAAGGCCTCAATTATTTGGTGCACACACTCCTTATGGTCCAACTTTCTTCTGTAGACTAGCCATACCCAATTTCAGCAACCGGTCTTCATATGTTTTTGCTTTCCACAATTTGCTTGTTTCAAAAAGATTTACTCTTTTCCCCCCATCTTGTAACGATTATGAACGCCTTTTAGTTCAAGTACTAAAACATCTTGATTTAAGAGTTTGTGTTACTATTTCTATTACTCCTGGCTCCTTTTTTGTGGATGTTGGTGCTGTAGCAAAGAAAAGAAAATTGTTTGTTTTATTAAGTAGACCACCAAATTCCATTTTTTTTTAAAAAAGGAAGTTACTAAATATTGCAGGCAATTGTCACATTAACAATTTTCAGTTTGAGTTTTAACAAACTTAAATGTCTTTTCATTCCGTTTTTGTCCTTGTCTTTTCTTTTTGGAAAGCAGTTCCCAGAATGACAGTCAAAACCAATTCACCTCTGTAAACTAAAATGAACAACTTCACTCCACCCACCCCACAACTTTAAGCTAAACACAAACCATGTTCTAATTTAGTGAGATGTGAAAACGCAGTAAATCTAATGCAGCTTCTGATGGATTCCATTTTAGTATTCATCCAAGTGGACATTTTAAAAATATCTCTTGGCATCAGCTTTATTTTATTACTTTATTCTAACAGAACAGAATAACAGAGTTGGAAGGGACCTTGGAGGTCTTCTAGTCCAACCCCCTGCTTAGGCAGGAAAACCTACATCTCTTCAGACAAATGGTTATCCAATATCTTCTTAAAGACTTCCAGTGTTGGAGCATTTACAGGTTCTGGAGGCAAGTTGTTCCACTGATGTAACTGTCAGGAAATTTCTCCTTAGTTCTTGGTTGCTTCTGTCCTTGATTAGTTTCCACCCATTGCTTCTTGTCCTGCCCTCAGGTGCTTTGGAGAATAGCTTGAGTACCTCTTCTTTGTGGCAACCCCTTGGATAATGGAACATTGCTATCATGTCTCCCCTGGTTCTTCTTTTTATTAAACTAGACATACTCAGTTGTGGAGACACAGTAAATCTAATGCAGCTTCTGATGGATTCCGTTTTAGTATTCATCCAAGTGGATATTTTTTTAAATATCTCTGCCATAAGCTTTATTTTATTACTTTATTCTATTTGTATCCCACCTTTATTACAAATAACTCAAGGCGGTGTACATAACTATCATACCTTCCCCCTCCTATTTTCGCCACAGCAACAGTTGGGCTGAGAGAGAGGGACTGACCCAAGGTCACCCAGCTGCCTTTCATGCCTAAGGCAGAACTAGAACTTACCTTCTTCTGGTGATTGGCTCAAAGTCACCCAGCTGGTTTTCATGCCAAAGGCAGAACTAGAACTCACAGTTTCCTAGTGATTGGCTCAAAGTCACCCAGCCAGCTTTCATGCCTAAGGCGGGACTAGAACTCACAGTCTCCTGGTGATTGGCTCAAAGTCATCCAGCTGGCTTTCATGACTACGGTGGGACTAGAACTCACAGTCTCCTGGTGATTGGCCCAAAGTCACCCAGCCGGCTTTCATGACTACGGTGGGACTAGAACTCACAGTCTCCTGGTGATTGGCTCAAAGTCACCCAGCCAGCTTTCATGCCTAAGGCGGGACTAGAACTCACAGTCTCCTGGTGATTGGCCCAAAGTCATCCAGCTAGCTTTCATGACTACGGTGGGACTAGAACTCACAGTCTCCTGGTGATTGGCTCAAAGTCACCCAGCCAGCTTTCATGCCTAAAGTGGGACTAGAACTCACAGTCTCCTGGTGATTGGCTCAAAGTCACCCAGCCAGTTTTCCTGGCTAAGGCGGGACTAGAACTCACAGTCTCCTGGTGATTGGCTCAGAGTCACCCAGCTGGTTTTCATGCCTAAGGCGGAACTAGAACTCACAGTTTCCTAGTGATTGGCTCAAAGTCACCCAGCCAGCTTTCCTGGCTAAGGCGGGACTAGAACTCAGTCTCCTGGTGATTGGCTCAAAGTCACCCAGCCAGCTTTCATGCCTAAGGTGGGATTAAGACTCACAGTCTCCTGGTGATTGGCTCAAAGTCACCCAGCCAGATTTCCTGGCTAAGGCGGGACTAGAACTCACAGTCTCTTGGTGATTGGCTCAAAGTCACCCAGCCGGCTTTCCTGGCTAAGGCGGGACTAGAACTCCCAGTCTTCTGATTTCTGGCTTGGTACCTTAACCGCTATAGCAAACCGGCCCGGAATCCTAAAATATTTGCGTCCGGTTTTTGGCCTCCGTTGGAACCAGAAGGGTCTGTTTTTCTAAGGTGGCCTCCTGTGGCCTCCTCTGGACAAAACGTGGACAGTGAAATAGATGACCTTGGAGATGCCATCCAATTCTATGGCCCTATTAAGGCTGTCCTGGATTTCTTTGAGCCATCAATGAAACTGCCCAGGTCTTGACGATCTCTGAAGGTTGAAATGCAAGGCTTGTTTGTGAAGAGTGTCATCGGAAGGCAAGGAGACTGTTTTGAACTGTCATTTCAGATCACCCTCCCCAACCGTCCACCGCTTAAGACTGCAACTTGGCATGAAAGGTTAGCTCAGTTCTTCTGGTGGCATTTATGCTGTGTCTACAGTTGTTCTTGACAAGATGCTGAGATGATTCCACCCCCTCCCCAAGTAAATCAAAACCCAGGGCCTACCAGAGAATTGCTGTCAGAGATACACTTCAGAGTTGTCAGGTTAATATTTTGCTGGGAAGAAGGAGGAGAAGGAGGGGGGGGGAGAAGAAGAAGAAGAAGAAGAAGAAGAAGAAGAAGAAGAAGAAGAAGAAGAAGAAGAAGAAGAAGAAGAAGAAGAAGAAGAAGAAGAAGAAGAAGAAGAAGAAGAAATCCTGCCATCCTTCGGTAGACACTTGTTATTCTTTCTCCTGAGAATAGAATAGAATAGAATAATGGAACAGAATAGAATTCTTTATTGGCCAAGTGTGATTGGACACACAAGGAATTTGTCTTTGGTGCATAAGCTCTCACTGTACATAAAAAGACAAGATACATTCATCAAGAATCATAAGGTACAACTCTTAATGGTAGTCACAGGGTACAAATAAGCAATCAAATCATACTAGGAAACAATCAATATAAATCGTAAGGATACAAGCAGCGAAGTTACAGTCATACAGTCATAAGTGGGAGCAGATGGGTGATAGGACCGATGAGAAGATTAATAGTAATAGTAATGCAGACTTAGTAAAGAGTTTGACAGTATTGAGGGAATTATTTGTTTAGCAGAGTGATGGCATTCGGGGGGGGGAAAACTGTCCTTGTGTCTAGTTGTCTTGGTGTCCAGTGCTCTATAGCGTCGTTTTGAGGGCAGAAGCTGAAACAATTTATGTCCAGGATGTGAGGGGTCTGTAAATATCTTCACGGCCCTCTTTGCTTGAAATGCTTTGCTTGAAACTGAATAACGCCAAAGGAGTGGATTAGGCAGGATCTAAAATCCAGCTTTGCCCTTTAACTATAATGTGTGAAATCAGTCAATTACGATTAGCTTCTTAAATTATAATTAATCAAATTGGTTGGTTTTGTTTTGTGGAACGGTTTTCTCTGGCTGTCATTGATGGAAGGGACCTTGGAGGTCTTCTAGTCCAGCCCGCTGCTTAGGCAAGAAACCCTACACCAGTGATGGCTAACATTTTTGTCACCGTGTGCCCAAAGCGTGCACGCAGCTGTAATGCAATGTGCGTGCAACCCTCCCGCACGCCCCCTGCTCATGTGCGTGACCCCCCCCACCTGTGGCCCGCCCCCTGCGCATGCACATGCTCCCCCACCTGTGTGCACGCACGTGCGACCCCCTGCATATGCCACACCACGCATTTGCGTGCAACCCCTGCAAACGTGCGCACAACACCCCACCCTGCATATATGTGTGACCCCTGCATATATACCCTGGCCTCCCATGCATGTGGGTGCATCTCCCCGCATGCACCCTGCTCCCTGCGCATGCGCAGCAGAGACCAGAAACCAGTTGGCCAGCAGGAGGCACACATGCATGCACGGTGGGGCTGAGCTGGGGCGATGGCTCATGTGCCCGCAGGGAAGGCTTTGCATGCCACACATGCCATAGGTTTGTCATCACAGCCCTAGACCCTTCTAGGCAAATGGCCATCCAATCTCTTCTTAAAAACCTCCAGTCTTGAAGCCTTCACAACTCCCGGAGGCAAGTTGTTCCACTGATGAATTGTTCTAACCGTCCGGAGATTTCTTCTTCCCTCTAAGTTGCTTCTCTCCTTGATGAGTTTCCATCCTTTGCAGAACTTCCACGTCATTTGCAAATGGAGGCCTACGGCGGTGGTGGGAGTTTTAATTTTATTAAACGTTGAAATAGAAGCAGGCTTTCTTTCCTCCCTTCATCCCTCATCAGGGATTCCCTTGCAGAAGATAACTGTAACACCACGCAAAACGCGAAACCCATTTCACAATCCTGCGCAACTAGGAATCCTTCCGGTGTGTCTCTGGTGGCATCTAATATCAGTTGCAGGGCTCCACACTAAGCCACGTGTCCTGGTTTCACATTTGATTCAAAACGTGATAAGTTGACATCAGAAATCAAGATTTTGTGGCACACGTGAATGTTTTCCTGCATCTTCACGAAGTATTTAGGAAGCCCGTGATGCCCCCCTAACGGCCATAGGAAAATCTGGCTGCCCTAAATACTAAACCGGTTTGGTTTGGTCATTCAAGGGTTAGATAGAATCGACACTAGATATATAGCAGAGATGTTTATTTCACTGAAATGAACCCTAAATATATAACAGAGGTGTTTATTTCATTGGAATTAACTTTTATTCCTTTTGCAAGCTTGCTGACCTTAGAATTTCAGATTTATATACTTCCTTCCCTCCTGCCTTCCTTTCTTCCCTCCCTCCCTCCCTCCCTCCCTCCTTCCTTTCTCCCTTTCCTCCCTCCCTCCCTCCTTACTTTTCCCCTTCCTTCCTTTGTGAATTTGCCTAACAAAGTAATGGGATTTCCACCTTACTCATTAATAGCAATAGCACTTACTGTAGACCAGGGGTGTCCAAACTTGGAAACTTTAAGACTTGTGGACTTCAACTCCCAGAATTCCCCAGCCAGCCATGCTGGCTGGGGAATTCTGGGTGTTGAAGTCCACAAGTCTTAAAGTTCCCAAGTTTGGACACCCCTGCTGTAGACGTATATGCAGCTGCATAGTGCTTTATGGCCCTTTCTAAGCGGTTTAGAATCAGCATATTGGCTCCAACTATCTCTTTTTTTTCTTTTCCTTTCTTTTCCTTTCCCTTCCTTCCTCCCTCCCTCCTTCCTACCTTTGTGAATTTGCCTAACAGAGTAATGGGACTTCCACCTTATTAATACCAATAGCACTTAGACTTCAATGCCACTGCATAGTGCTTTATGGCCCTTTCTAAGCAGTTTACAGAGTCAGCATACTGCCCCCAACTATCTATTTCCTTTTCCTTTTCCTCCCTCCCTTCCATTAACTTGCTTAACAGAGTAACCTCACTTCCGCCTTACTGATTTAGATCAACAGAAAGAACAAAAAAGACTATAAAGTCCTGTTCTACATCTTGTTCCCATAGTGACCAGCCTAATATCTATTGGGACAAGCAGATCATTTAAAAATGCTTCAAAGAAATCCTGTCAATTAGCCATTCTTAACGATAGAAATGGGACAGATTAGGAATCAGGTCAGTCTACCCCTAGTTGACATCTGCCTTGGCAACTCCAGTAACTCCCAGCCAGCAATCCGAGTAGATGCATCTGATAGCACCAGTTTGGGAAAGTCCAAGCAATATTGAATGTCCTTTCTTGTGTTGTAAAAAAGAGAAGGAAGAAAGAAACAGATGTGCAGGAAGATCTAATCCCTGGAATGGGAAGGGAATGGGGATTTTGCAGCATCCTTCCCCTGGTGTGGGGAGGGAATGGGGATTTTGCAGTATTCTTTCTCTGGAGTGGGGAGGGAATGGGGATTTTGCAGTATTCTTTCCCTGGAGTGGGGAGGGAATAGGGATTTTGCAGTATCCTTCCCTTGCCACGCCCACCAAGCCACGCCCACAGAACCAGTAGTAAAAAAATGAATTTCACCGCTGGTTGAATAATTTTTTTTTCCTGCGGTGAATTGCCCTGTTTATCTTGTTTCTGTGTCCTTGCAATTCAGATGCTTTCCTTGTATTTGAAAATTATTGTATTTACATGGCCCTGGAATGCATAGTCTGCAGACATAGCGGTATGAATTCCGCGCCATCAATAGACCTTACTGTGATTAAGATCAGTTCTGCAATTACGATCGCTACAGATCCTGCTGGTAATATTGCTATTAACATCATCATCATCATGAATATTAGTACTTTATTACACTGGAATTCTTGTTGCTATTAAAGGAACTCTTCTTTTAGCGCTACGGCGGCGGCGGCTGAATGCAGATTTAATTTATGAAGAGTTGGCAAGGTGCTTTGAAGGAACATAAGAAATGTACAGGGTTAATGGATCAGTCTGTACCACGCCGTAAAGAATAGAATTCCATTAGCATATGCAGCGATTAATTTGACCCATACCTCGGGGGCCAAATGAAGCCTTATGACCATACTCCATTTAATATACTGAAGAGCCACATAGTTTCTTTATCGTATCCTCCACGGAGCATTCTCAGGGCAGCAGGTATACAGTCTCTCAGTTGAAAATATCCAGGCTTTGCTCATTTTTTCGTTGGCGTTCTGTGATGGGAGATGAGGTTAGTGGAAGTATTCTTTTGTTTTTGTGTACCTGGCATTCACAAGGTTAAATTGCTGCTAGATGTGTAGTTAGGGTTTTGTGCTCCATGCTAACAGAGTGATTGTGTCCATTTCTCCTCCTCCTCCTCCTCCTCCTCCTCCTCCTCCTCCTCCTCCTCCCTCTTCCTAGCGTATTCCCACAGATGCAAGGTCCACTTTTCGGATCCGTGAACGCCACTTTGCACAGTCAGCTGCGTGTCTAGGGCGCAGACCCGATAAAACCCCTTTTATTTAGTTTAAAGTGAATTCCTTTCCAGCAAAGTCCTGGCCAACAGTCTTTCAAGAGAGATTTCACAACTACAGACCGTGATCAGGCTTGGAGAGCTGCCAGGCCGATATCTTCCAAACGCCACGCTGTAGCAGCAATTACTTGGCAAGAAGTCAGGAACAGAAGTCTTCAGTCTAATGAATTGAACTCATTGTCTCCTGCAAACTCCACTCCCCTTTTGCTCCTCTTCTTTATTCCCTATGGGAGGGAACATTCACTGTCCCCCTGTGGCCTTACTCCGAAGTCGGCCCTTGTTTCTTAGCTGTTCCCTTCCCCTGACAGCTCCGACACAGAGCCCTCATCAGAGCCTTCCCCAGACTCCAGGACTGGCCCATGTTCCTCCCCAACCTCCTCATTGTCTGAGCCTGCCACCAGCTCCACTGGCAGGCCACAACAGCCAGCATTTTGTATTAGTTGTTAATCTTCCTTTTTAAAATATCTATTGCATGTCCGTATGTATAAAAAGAGAAAGAAGTTGTTTTGACCACGTAACCATGGGGATGCTGTGATGGTCAGAAGTGCAAAAGTGGGTCAGAAGTCACTTTTTTTTCAGTGCTGCTGTCACTTTGAGTGGTCCCTAAATGAAAGAGGTCGTAAGTCAAGGACTATCTGTACATCAAAAGAAAGTTATAAAGTAAGCAGTTGATCTCCCCTTTTTTAGATTTGTGACACTTTACTCACACCCTGTTTCCCCGAAAATAAGACCTCCCCAGATAATAAGCCCAATCGGGCTTTTGAGCGCATGCTTTAAAATAAACCCTCCCCCAAAATAAGCCCTCCCCGAAAATATTGCAACACAGCAGCAGCCATGAGTTGACCACGTTCTTTGCCTCCTGCACTTCAAAAATAATAAGTCCTCCCCCCAAAATAAGCCCTCCCTGAAAACACAGCAGCAGCCATGAAGTGACCATGCTCTCTGCCTCCTGCACCTCAAAAATAATAAGACCTAGCGCTTATTTTGGGGGTCAAAAGACCCTGTCTTATTTTGGGGAAAACGTGGTACTGTTGCTTAAACCCACCTCCTTAAGCCACAAAACAGGATTTGCCTCTGAAAGTGGTCAATCCAAGCTGGTTGTCAGCCTCTGTTTCGCTGTTTGCTTTCGGCTGCCATTGAAACGGTGAGGGGGGGCTGGTATTTGGGAGGGGAAGCTTTAGTACAGGAGAGATTGTAAAGTGGGAGTTTTGGTCTCATCGTCTACTGTGCATGCGAGAGATTAGTGCTTGGTGTCGGTCAAGGCCAACCGTCCGCATACCTACCTGATGATGCTCCTTGAAGATGGAACTCACATGACACGTAGAGGATTTACAGATTGGACAGTGGGATGAGGGTTACCAGGGAGAGGGTTACCAGGGGGAGTGGTCACATATTGATATGTATGATTTCGCACACTTTTGCCTCAGATCTTGCTTTGCTTAGCTGCTATCCTTTCATAGCCAGTGAAAGTACTCTTAATTCTGCAAAATGGAGTTAAGTGGTTTCTTTCTTGGTTACTGAGGAAGGCCGGCTTGGCACTGGGTCTTGATCTTTCACGAATATCACGGGATGCTTGCATAACTCACGTTTTAATTGCTATAGCCCTAAGACACTAATTTAGCTCCATTTTATACTAACTACATGTTGGTATTGTTTATGACCCAATGATTCACAAGGCATGGTACATCTACATTCAATTTGGATGTATTGATTGTTTCACTGGGTGCAAAGGACATGAATATGAAATTAAACCATCACAATGTCTGATTGTGTTTTATTTATTTATTTATTTGGCGTATGGCATCTACAGAAGTCATGCGATCTCTGAGATACAATGCTTCATGAAGCACATTTGAAATACAGGCCAGGGGAGGGTACAGGCAGGCACTACTGCTGGTTTGCTTGTGTATGCGCTTTGCCCGTGCTGCACTTGATGCGTCTTGCACATGCATGCACAATGCAATTAAATTGTTATGCACATGCACAAAACTGAAAAACAAGATGGCGGCGCCAACATTACCGACCGGGAAACCAGTTCGGGTGGGTGGGGTATGGCGGCCTAGGTAGCTGCCGGTTCCAGCCACCCAGGCCACCAAACCTCTACCGGTTGGGCCAAAGCGGTCCGAACCATTAGGAACCCACCACTGATACAGACACAAATATAAATATAAATAAATGTATCAGTAAAGATACATTCCTAATGCTGTGTAACGGAGTGAGCTCCCATTACTTGTCCCAGCTGCTGCCAACCTAGCAGTTTGAAAGCATGTAAAAAATGCAAGTAGAAAAGTAGGAACCACCTTTGGTGGGAAGGTAACAGCGTTCCGTGCGCCTTCAGCATTTAGTCATGACGGCCACATGACCCCGGAGACGTCTTCGGACAGCGCTGGCTCTTCGGCTTTGAAACGGAGATGAGCACCGCCCTCCCCCAGAGTCGGGAACGACTAGCACATATGTGCGAGGGGAACCTTTACCTTTACTTTTAAAGATAGACAGACAGACTGATAGATGATAGATAGATAGATAGATAGATAGATAGATAGATAGATAGATAGATAGATAGATAGATGATAGATAGATAGATAGATAGATAGATAGATAGATAGATGATAGATAGATGATAGATAGATAGATAGATAGATAGATAGATAGATAGATAGATAGATAGATGATAGAGAGACAGACATGATAGATAGAGATAGATAGATAGATAGATAGATAGATAGATAGATAGATAGATGATAGATAGATAGATAGATAGATAGATAGATAGATAGATAGATAGATAGATGATAGATAGATAATGATAGATAGATAGATAGATAGATAGATAGATAGATGATAGATAGATAGATAGATAGATAGATAGATAGATAGATAGATAGATAGATAGATAGATGATAGAGAGACAGACATGATAGATAGAGATAGATAGATAGATAGATAGATGATAGATAGATAGATAGATGATAGATAGATAGATAGATAGATAGATAGATAGATAGATAGATAGATAGATAGATAGATAGATAGATGATAGATAATGATAGATAGATAGATAGATAGATAGATAGATAGATAGATAGATAGATAGATAGATAGATAGATAGATGATAGATAGATAGATAATGATAGATAGATAGATAGATAGATAGATAGATAGATAGATAGATAGATGATAGATAGATAGATAGATAGATAGATAGATAGATAGATAGATAGATAGATAGATAGATAGATAATAGATAGATGATAGATAGATAGATAGATGATAGATAGATAGATAGATAGATAGATAGATAGATAGATAGATAGATAGATGATAGATAGATGATTGATAGATAGATAGATAGATAGATAGATAGATAGATAGATAGATGATAGATAGATAGATGATAGATAGATAGATAATGATAGATAGATAGATAGATAGATGATAGATAGATGATAGATAGATAGATAGATGATAGATAGATAGATAGATAGATAGATAGATAGATAGATAGATAGATAGATAGACAGACAGACAGACAGACAGACAGACAGACAGACAGACAATAATTATGCGGACAATACAATATACAGAATCTCTATAGACAAGCTGTCTGATGAATATATTACCATTTTCAAAAGAGTTGATTTATTGGAATTATCTTGGATTGAAGTTAAAAAATACATTATAAGATCTGAGACTTTAAAGTCCACAATATCTTTAAGTGCTTGAATTTTTCCTGCTTCGCGTCATCTATTCTTTTGGAGCTTCATGTTTCCCCTGGGGTTGTTTTTTTTTTTTTCATTTTCTCAATAGCTATCTTGCAAGCAAGGTTGGCTATGAATTCTGTATTAAAATCACCTGATTGGGAGGGGGAGTCTCAAAAAGAGGACCTACAATGGAATGTCTCTCCGTGCTTTTGATTCCAGTGGGTGCATTCAAAGTGTCAAGGTTGGGCTAGGAGAAGTCTCAGCAATGGGTTGTCTCGATGGATATGGCCTTCATGATCACCTGTCCGACAAACAAACCCTAAGCTGCATTTAACCCCTACTTTAACAGAGTATCAGAGTTGGAAGGGACCTTGGAGATGTTCTAGTCCAACCCCATGCTAAAGCAGGAGACCTTATACCCTTTCAGACAAATGGTTGTCCAATCTCTTCTTGAAAACTTCCAGTGTTGGAGCATTCACAACTTCTGGATGCAAGCCGTCCAACTGGTTAATAGTTCTCCCTGTTAGGAAATTTCTCCTTAGTTCTAGGTTGTTTTTCTCCTTGATTACTTGGGCCGCCATGTTTTAGCACATATGCTTTTAATTGCATTCTCACTTTTTAACAGAGTAACACAATTGGAAAGGATCTTGGAGGTCTTCTATTCCCTCCCTGGCTCAAGCAGGAGACCCTAGACCAGTGATGGCGAACCTATGGCACTCATGCCACTGGTGGCACACAGAGCCATTTGTCAGGGTACGCGAGGCGCTGCGCTGGCCAGCTGAGTTCACCTTTTTAAAAGCTATTTTTCACCTTCCCCAGGCTCCAGAAGCTTTATAGGAGCCTGGGGAGGACGAAAAGAGCCTCCCCCGCCCCCGAAGGCTTCAGGGACCGTCTGGAGGCTTCCCTGATGCCTTCGGAGCGCTTAAAATGACCCTCCGAGCAACCCGGAAGTCACTTCCGGTTTGCTCGGAGGGTGGTTTTAAGTGTTCCGAAGGCTTCAGGGAAGCCTCCAGACAGTCCCTGAAGCCTCCGGAGGGCCTCCGGGGGGGTGGGGGAGGCTCTTTTCGCCCTCCCCAGGCTCCTATAAAGCCTCTGGAGCCTGGGGAAGGCGAAAAAAGCATGTAAAAATGGGGGGGCGCGTTGTGCGCGCATGCGCACTGGGGGATCGCACGTTGCATTATGGGTGTGGCACGCCCGCACAAGACCCCCCTGCGCTCCCCCCACTTGTGGCACGCGAGCCAAAAAAGGTTCGCCATCACTGCCCTAGACCATTTCAGACAAATGGTCGTCCAATCTCATCTTATAAAACCTTCACAATTTCTGGAGGCAAGCAGTTCCACTGATTAATTGTTCTAACTGTCAGGGAATTCCTCCTTAGTTCTAAGCTGCTTCTCTCCTTGATTAGTTTCCACCCATTGCTTCTTGTTCTACCCTCAGGTGCCTTGGAGAATAGTTTGACTCCCTCTTCTTTGTGGCAGCCCCTGAGATATCGGAACATTGCTATCATGTCTCCCCTAGTCCTTCTTTTCATTAGACATGCCCAATTCCTGCAACTGTCTTTCATATGTTTTAACCTCCAGTCCCCTAGTCATCTTCGTTGGTTAGGGGACTGGAGGCTAAAACATAGAAGAGTTGCTCTAAGGCAGGAGTGAGCTACCCACGGCTCTGGAGCCACATGTGGTTCTTTTATCCCTCTGCTGCGGCTCTCTGTTGCCGGTCGGCTCCACAATTGATAGGGCTTCTGATTAGGACAGGTAGAGGAAAAAGGATGCCGCGCTAGGAGGAGACCCTACGGTGGGGGAAACCGGACTTCCGGTCGTTTCCAGAATTGAATGGTGGGCTTCCGGTTAAGACCTTTGTGGCTCTGAGTGTTTAAGGTTGCCAACCCCTGGTCTAAGGTCTCAGAAAGATCCAGAGACTTGGTTGTAAAGCACAAGTTGACGCTGCCCCAAATGTTGCTTGCCCGGACAAAACAGGGTGCGAGAAGAAAATGTCCCTTGCCACCCCCACCCCCCCACCCAGCACCATGACGTCAAGAATTAAATCAGACGCCATGCCCTGAATATTGGAGCCCTTCTTTATGCCTCCCTTAGTCCTGGCTCTGGCATCTAGAGCAGTGGGGATTGGTGAAGGGAGACCTCCTTCCGTACTAAAAGTTGCTACGGCTTTATAGGGTAATTTTTAATGTGCCCTCTGCATCCATGCATTGCAAAGTGCACCTCTTGTCATTTTCTATTACCTACAGTTGCAAATGGTTCCTTACCGGGCTGGCATGGATTCCTTGCTGTTACATCAGTGGTGATATAACAGCGCCGACCTTCAGAATTAATTAGCACTTCCAGTACATTTTCCCCAACGTTCGGCTTTCTGTTGAGTTAGGCTCACAACGCGGTGGGGTGGGTGGGGGAAATGGCCTTATCTGGGTGTGTTTTGATTGAAGGCTTCTCCTTAAGGAAGCCTGTCAATATTTGAAAGCCAGGATGAAGTCAACATGGGATAGTCTTTGACTTACAACAGTTCATTTAGTGACTGTTTGAAGTTACTACATCACGTGTGTGTGTGTGTGACTGATGACCATTTTTCACATTTAACGATAGTTGCAGCATCCCCGTGGCCATGCCATCAACATTCAGATGCTTGGCAACTGACTCATAGTTATGGCATTGGCAGTGGTTTGGGTCATGTATTTCCGTTTTGGTTCCCACGATGTGAAAAAGATGTGGAGACTCTGGAAAGAGTGCAGAGAAGAGCAACCAAGAGGATGAGGGGACCGGAGGTTAAAAAAGATAAGAACGGTTGCGGGAACTGGGTATGTCTAGTTTGATGAAAAGAAGGACCAGGGGAGACATGATAGCAGGGTTCTGCTATCTCGCTCCCACTCCCAGTCCTTCTTTCCTTTCTTTTCTTTTTCTTTCCTTTCATTTCCTTTCCTTCCTTTCCTCTTTCCTTTCCTCCTTACCTCTCCTCTTTTCTTCCTCTTCCCTTTTCTCTCCTCTCCTCTTTCCTTCCTCTCTTCCCTTTCCTCTCTTCTGTTTCCTTCCTCTCTTCCTTTTCCCCTTTCCTTTCTTCTTTTCTCTTTCCTTCCTCTCTTCCTTTTCCCTTTTCCTTTCCTCTCCTCTTTCCTTCCTCTCTTCCTTTTCCCCTTTCCTTTCCTCTCCTCTTTCCTTCCTCTTCCCTTTCCTCTCCTCTTTCCTTCTTCTCTTCCTTTTCCCCTTTCCTTTCCTCTTTCCTTCCTCTTCCTCTTCCCTTTCCTTTCCTCTCCTCTTTCCTTCCTCTCTTCCTTTTCCCCTTTCCTTTCCTCTCCTCTTTCCTTCCTCTGTTTCCTCTCCTCTCTTCCTTTTCCCCTTTCCTTTCCACTCCTCTCCTCTCCTTTCCTCTGCATGTTAATTAGCCTCAAAGCAACCTTAGTTTTTCAAAGTCCAGGGCCCTATTTTCCATTTACGAAAACACTCCTAGACCAAAGTGCAGCCATTGTTCCCACAATGCATGTGCAAGTCATCTTAATTGCATGCAACTAATATATGTAAATCAGCTAAGTTTCCTCAGCCCACGATGCACGTTTCAATCGGGCTCTCACTGCCGAACAATCCGCTCACCCGCTTGATTTTAATCAAGGCCTTCTGCTGGGTGATGGTGCAAATCATGATTACATTAATGGAAGATGCATTTAAAGAGTGTTACACGTTAGGCTTACAGGGGATAAAATGCACCCTCGAATCTCTGTCTGGGAGATAATGGGAAATGCTGCCTTTTTTTAATAAATAGCCACAGTATTCAAACGTAGTAAACCTTCTAAAACTATGGGTGGTACCTTAAGAATAGTTTTTTTTCCCTCATTCATTAGATACAATAGGTTGAGAAACAAAGAGAAATAATCCAATATTTTTATTGGATCATATAGGTAGAAACATTAATTTCAGTTTATTACTTTATTTATTCATGTATTCATTTGTTTGTTTCATCAAGCATGTATTAGATAACAGATATAAGTATAAACATGATTATGAATACATGAAGCGGATATGAATAGCAGGGAACATTAGGACAGGGACGGCTGGGGCGCTTATGTACACCCCCTTAAAGACCTCTTAGGAGTGGGGTGAGGTTGACAATAGACAGTCTTCGATTAAAGTTTTGGGGGTTTGGGGAAGACACCACAGTCAGGTAGTGCATTCCAGGCATTGACCCCTCCGTTGCTGAAGTCGTATTTTCTGCAATCGAGTTTGGAGTGGTTTGCTTTGAGTTTGCATCTATTGTGCGCTCGTGTATTGTTGTGGTTGAAACTGAAGTAGTTGTTGACACATAGGACGTTGTAGCAGATAATTTTATGTACTGTGCTCAGGTCAGACTGAAGGCGGCGCAGTTCTAAGTTGTCTAACGCCCAACATTTCAAGTCTGGTGGCATAAGGGATTCTGTTCTGAACACCCCCCACGTCTTCTAATGCCACTTCTTCAAAATAGGCCGAAAACCGACTTCTGCGCATGGGCCACAAAGTTTCAATCGCACTGCATGTGCGCGCCCGCACATGGCCCCTTCAAGCCACACTCAAGGGGCCAAAGAGCCACATGTGGCTCGCGAGCTGCGGTTTGCCGACCACCGCCCTGTACCATATTAGGGAAGTGGCTGTCCAGTTTTATGCTTCACATTAAAAGCATAAGTCACATATAATTCACATCATGATAATTTTGGTCGAGAGGCAGAGTTGAGCTACTCTAATTGCAGCAAACACCAACCAGCATGCGTGGTTCCTTGGTAGATCTTGATATTGAAATTACCCTTCAATCGTGGAGTTTCTAGGATTGATGGGTGATGTAGTCCAGCTTTTCTGAAGGATGTTTGGAGGAAGGTCGATAGTTTTTTTTGGGCAATCTGCTAAGAGCATCGAATACAAAACAGTATCAAACAATAAAACAAGAGCATAAGGTTGATGAGAGTAACATCGCCATTATCAGCAGTAGCAGCAACGTTTTATATTATTGCAGGTGAAAACTACAAACCATCTGGAAAACAATATTGGGTCATTTTAAAACAGTTTTCTTTTTCCCTAAAATGGGTGGAAAAATAAAAAGGTCCTCATTTGTCGCAGGTTGAAGCATCAGTCCCAAAGCGGGAGGGGCATTAAAATGGGAGGGGCTTTGATCACATTATTGTATCCACCATCTTGATTTTTTTTAATCCCCACTTTTATTGATTGAGTCAGAGCAGGCAAAAGCTTTGCAGGTGTGAAGGCAAGAGGTCAATATGAAAAATGTATTTTTATTTCCACCCCCTTTGTAGCTGTTCACTTTGGCTGATTTGGTGGCCTATGGTGGTTTGTCTCTGTCTGTATGTCTGTCTATCCTATCTATTTATCTTTCTATCTATCTATCTATCTATCTATCTATCTATCTATCTATCTATCTATCTATCTATCTACCTACCTACCTACCTACCTACCTACCTACCTACCTACCTAATATATCTTCTATCTATCTATCTATCTATCTATCTATCTATCTATCTATCTATCTATCTATCTATCTATCATCTATCTATCTATCTATCTATCATCTATCTATCATCTATCTATCTATCATCTATCTTTCTATCTATCTCTATCTATCTATCTCTATCTATCTTCTATCTATCTATCATCTATCTATCTATCTATCTATCTATCTATCTATCTATCTATCTATCTATCTAAAATATCTTCTCTATATCTATCTATCTATCTATCTATCTATCTATCTATCTATCTATCTATCTATCATCTATCTATCTCTAATATCTTCTCTATCTGTCTACCTCTATATCTATCCATCTAATCTATCTTCTATCTATCTACCTTATCTAACTATCTATCTATCTCTATTCATCTAATCTATCTTTTTCTTTCATCTATCATCTAATATATCTTCTCTATCTCTATCCCTATCTATCTACCTCTATCTATCCATCTAATCTATCTTCTATCTATATCTATATCTATATCTTATATCTATCTATCTATCTATCTATCTATCTATCTATCTATCTATCTATCTCTATTCATCTAATATATCTTTTTCTTTCATCTATCATCTATCTAATATATTTTCTCTATATCTGTCTGTCTTTCTGTCCGTCCATCCATCCATCCATCCATCCATCCATCCATCCATCCATCTATCAAAGATATATAAAACCACATTAGAACTGCAAAACCAAACAGATTAAAGCATTAAAACAAATGGTAAAACCTCCCACCACACCAACATTCTAAATGGATTCTCTTTCCACCTCAATACTCGAGGAAACACCACGTCTCCCAAGCTTTATGGAAGACTGGGAGGGTGAAGATTGGGTAAATGTCAGGGGCCAGAGTGTCTATAGGGCAGGGGCAGTCGTGGAAAAGGCACGCTTCCTAGCTCCTATCCGATGGCACAATATCCAGGAGGAAGGGATTAGGAGCCTGTCTAACCTAAACTGATAGGATGTGGGAAGTCTCCTTGTTATAGCCCTGTGTCACATAGGGGCTTTAAAGGTGATAAACACCACCTTGAGTTGCACCTGGAAAGAAACTGGAAGCTAGTGCAGAGGTTTCACCTGGGCAAACATAGAGGGGGCCGTGTGCATTCTGGACCAGTTGAAGTTTTCAAGCGGCATTCAAGTGCAACCCCATGTAGAGCAGAGCACAGAGCAATCCTTTCAGGGCTCCTCAAACTTTTTAAACAGGGGTCCGACTCATGGTCCCTCAGACTGTTGGGGGGGGAGGCTGGACTGGGTGGGTGGGCGTGGCTAGGTGGTCATGTGACTAGGTGGGCATGGCCAATTTAGCAATCCATTTTTGCCTTCGTCCTTGCTGTACTTTACTCAGAACCGATCCAAACCGGTAGGAACCCACCTCTGCCCTGGATCACATGGCTGCACTGGTGAGAGCACCCCTCAGTCAGCTGGTCCTCCCCAACACCCTTCGGCCTTACCTTCGGCAGCAGCGGTGTGATCAGAAGTGCAGCTCAACCGATGAAATAACTAACCAGAAGTGCAGCTGGAGTGGATGCTCGCTGGAAGATAAGACCGATGGTGAGGGGTGGGGCCAGGGGCGGGGCTGAATCCCACCACTCCGCGGGCTGGATACTTTGCATTGACGGGCCGTATCCGGCCCGCGAGCCGTAATTTGAGGATTGGTGATCCGGATCATAACCAAAATTATGAGTTGATGGTAAACAAGGCTAGATGGAAGCTGTAAGAAATATGTTAATCTTCAAAGCGGGCCCCAGGCTGTTTATTCTTTTCCTTCCTGTGGCATGATGCATATTTATTTAAATTTCCTGTCCTCTTAAAAATGACCACTGTTTTTGTTGCCAATAATAGCTTATTTCATTTCCTCCTGCATAAATCACCCTTTGGGTTAGAGCCATTACTTAACCTTGCTAACGTTTTGCAATGACCATTTTTCCTGTGCCACAAATTAAATATTGTGTGATGATGATGTATTATTATTATTGTTGTTGTTGTTGTTGTATATATTTTACTCATTAAGCACGAAACTCAGCCAACTGAACATTCAAAAACGCATCACAAATGCCAGTGACTGGTGCTAATGGTTGATACGGTTTGCTGCCAGCATCCTAGGTATCAACCAAGTACCTTCTTAAAATATAAGAGGTTCCGAGTAGCGCAGTTTTTTGCAGTTCCGCTGGTGTTATTGCCGGAAGCTGCAATTTGTGGATGTATCTTATAAAATTCTTGGACATGGTGCCAAATGCCCCGATGACAATGGGTATCATTCTTTTATTTTTATTTTTATATACTTTATCCATTAAACATGAAACTCAGCCAACTGAACATTCAAAAAATGCCTTACAAATACCAGTGACTGATGGTTGATACAGTTTGCTGCCAGCGTCCTAGGGATCAACCAAGGACCTTCTTAAAATATACGATGTTCCGAGTCGCGCAGTTTTTTGCAGTTGTTATTATTATTATTATTATTATTTATTATTTATTTATTTATTTATTGTCTTTGCAGGGTCGGTGCATAAACTTTTCCAGAGTGCAGTCTCAGTAAAATAAGGAGAGGAGGAAAAAAAAAATGAAAAGCCATCATATTTTTTTTTATTATGATGATTACGATTATAACCCAATGAAGACATTGAGTGAAGCACTTATCAAGAGATCTTCAGAAGGACTCCTCGCTTGGATGTTTACTCCGTTTGGCTCTGCAAAAGTCATCCATTGCCACTTTAAGCTCTTCCACCTGCCATTATCTTTCAGCTTATTGCTTCGTACAGCGTTTCCTTACAGTATTATACACTCCGCAAGTGGCCACAGGAAGAATTTTGCCGTTGTGTGTGTCTAGTTTTCCACAGCACAGGAAACCATGAACAAGTGCCTGACCAGGTTGGCCTTTTCTGATGTTAGCACTCAAGACTTGATGGGACGCTTCCCTGGAGGAGCTCTTGTTTTAGGGGCACGAGGACGGAACGTATTATTTAAATATGAATGTATTTACCCCAGGGAGGAGAGCGAAATTCCCACCGGGCTGGGGAAAAAAAAAAAGCAACCCACACCACAGAAGGAGAGTTCATTGCCCTACAGCAGTGTCATCTCATGGAAATCTTTGAGTCTCGGTCCACGTTCTCCCACCCGGTTAGATTGTGCCTTACGGGAAATCTCTGACTTTAAAATCTTGTCACTTTGACGCTGCGGAGTACACATGTACGACCCAACGCAGTCGTGGTGCCTGGAGGTATTGGGTGGCGAGCGAAACTTTTGCCCTCTGGTTTCTGAAGACACCTTTCTTCTCCATGATGCACCCGGGACTGGAAGAAAAATTAATAGAGCGTTATTCTCCGGGAAGACCCCCTGCAACCAAAGATCTCGAGTGGAGATCGAGGGAGCTCGGGCATCGAGCGTTGTGCACTGCGCCTAATTGTGTATCTTTCCCTTTTCTGCACTTGGTGCTCAGTAGCGCATAAAAACATTGTCCTTTGTAAACATACGTAGTAATTCTGGGCTTATGGATTATTGTAACAGGATGGGGAGGGAAAAAAAATAAAGCCAGCCACCGCAAAGCTGGCATCTCAGGGTCTATATTTTTTTCTTTTTCTTTCTCCCTCTCTTTCTCTCTTTCTCTCTTCCCTCCGCCTGAACCATCGCCGAACCTCCGAGGGCTCTTCAACGTCACAAACCACCAACTCCCTTTGCATGAGAATTTCAAAGTTTAATTAATATAATTAAAGGCAACAGCAAGCAGCAGCCTGTGAAGGTTTGGCTCATCTTTTTTATGCCTTCTGACATTGAATGACCTATCCCTGTATTGCGCATTGCTCAGTTTTGAGGGGCTACCATGCTTTGGTGGAGATTCAATGGTGGGACCAAGAGAAAAGGGGGGGGGGGAGTAGGCAAGACACTTCTTTTTCCCCTTCCCCCTCTCCATTTCTCTCCATTTCAAATGTGTAGTGTGCCAGCCACCAGGAAACATTGACCAAGTAGGTATTATAATTATAAATTTATATATTTATAACTTACCCCCCCCCAAAAAGGGAGGAAAAAGCATGTCGTGTCACATCGGCCATGCCAAACAGAGTTAGCGTGAAAGGGAGCTTGGTGGGGTGGGCTGCGGGGGGCTGGGGGAAGGAAGGCAGCAGCTGAAGAAAAAGGCTCAAATGATCCAGTCACTTTCGATACTGTACTTCAGATGCAAAATGGATATTCGAGGCGAAACCTGACAAAATGCGCCTACTTTGATGGGAACCGGTATAGACAATGACCAGTGGCTGGGTCAGTGGGATGTCTTTCTGGAAGCAGGGAAGCTTATCAAATGACACTAAAAATAAGTTCAACAACCATCACGTTTGAGGGGAAAGGGGAAATATTTCACGTTGGGCGGGCATGCGTGTACGTAAGATGGAGAAGGAGAAGGCATGCGTGTTGGTCTAATTATCCATCCTTTGTTGCTTGGCACTGAAATCTCAAGGGGCATGAAATTATTCCCTTGGCCGATGACCAGATTTGCCGCTTTCTCTGAGCGAGGCTTTCCCCCCACCGGGCAGCCCTTTTACTGATGAGGAAGGGCATGCTGGAAGAGGTCCTGTTCTTTAGATGGAAGAGGGCATAAAGTCTAATGTGGTAAAAAATGTCGGACAGCTGGGGTCTTCTGCGCAATCACTATGGGAGGCACTGTCTGGCCACAAATGTGATAGGTAGGTAGATATTAAGGTCAAAATGTTGAGGGTGGTGAAAGAAATCAGGAAGAGAAGCTGTTACAATCATGAAGGACGTGAGCTTCTCCCCAGTTGAGGTGGATTCAAGCCAGAGAAAAGAAATCTTGTTTCTCAACATCCTAGATTGTGCCTTAGCTCGGTTGGTCTAAGGCAGGGGTCAGCAACCCGCAGCTCTGGAGCCGCATGTGGGTCTTTCATCCCTCTGCTGTGGCTCACTGCTGCTCAAAATATGCGTCACAACCGCCAATGTGCGACACCCGCTGGAACGTGATTTATGGACCTTTTCAACCCCCGGTAGGCCAACCATAGTTAAATCCAAGAAAAGAAAAGTTTCAGAAGAAAACAGAACGATTAATTCAGCTAGTTTTGTGGTCACTCCGGAAATAGTCAGGCAACAGAAGGGTTTAGTGGCAGCCGGTGTTTTCTGTGGGAAACAGGTCCAAATGTCTCTTTGAGGGTTTAAGGTTGCTGACCCCTGGTCTAAGGTAAGGAATTTCCAACCTTGGCAACTTTTAAGACCTCTGGACCTCAACTCTCAAACTTCTCCTGGATGTGGAAATGGCTGGCTAGGGGGAATTCTGGGAGTTGATGTCCATAAGTCTTTCAGTTGCCAAGGTTGGACGCTCCTTGTCTAAGAAATCACTAGAGTTCACTTGAGAAGTCCAATATAAAAATTGGGTGCAGTGCAGTGGTTCCGAATCCCGTTCCAACCAGTATGGTTGGAACGGGCCCATACGCAGCTTGCGCATGCATCTTAGCGCCTCCGCGAGCCTCCACAATGCTCCAGCTGCTCCGTGGAGCATCGCGTAGGTGCTGTATGTGCCAAGCGCAGAAGCCTTAAAAGACAGGTAAGGAGTTCGGCCGTGTGCGTGGCCCTCTGGAGCACCATACCGGAACGGTATTCGGTGCTCCGGGCAGGCTCCGGTACGCCTGTACCGGGGCGTACCACCTGCAACCCACCACTGGCGCAGTGCCAAAGATCTGGGAGGTAACCAATCTGGCATCATGTTTGGAAGAGAACACAGAGAAGATCTGTGAAACTCTAACACTGTAAGCTAAGCATCTAGGCAAGTTCATGTGGAGGAATTGAAGAACAAACGTTGGTGAAGGAAAGTCACATGGTCTATGCAAGGTAGAACTTGCATCGGTCAGCTTTTAGGGTTACTTTAGGGTATCAACAAGCACAGGATGGAAATGACTCTGTTGACAATATATACGCATTAATATCCAGAAAGCCTTTGACAATATCAAAAGCTTTTGAGTACACCTAACTGGTGGGCATGTCCTTTAATGGATTGCCACAATACTCAAAAAACAAAAAGTGAAGACTAATAGGCATTCTTCTCAGGAAGCAGAACTAAGAAATAGGATCCCTCAAAGGTCTGTTTTGAGACGGGAGCTTTTGAACTTGTTCATAAGTGATCTTGCTTGAGGTTAAGCAGAAGACGGGTCAAAGTTGAGGCGAAAACCAAAAATAGAGCTCTCGGTAACCAACCAGAATGAAAGTTGAGGTCAACTCAAAAGTATGGCAGCTGTGAGAAAGATATATTCCATTGTAGAGATCATTAACAAAAGGATTGCAAATGAAAGTTGTTAGACTGAACCAGTGGTGAGATTCAAGATTTTTTACTACCGGTTCTGTGGGTGTGACTTGGTGGGCATGACATGGCTTGGTGGGCATGGCAGGGGAAGGATACTGTAAAATCTCCATTCCCTCCCCACTCCAGGGGAAGGATACTGCAAAATCCCCATTCCCTCCTGATCAGCTGGGACTTGAGAGGCAGAGAATAGATGGGGGTGGCGGCAGTCAGGGGTGGTATTTCCCGGTTCTCCGAACTACTCAAAAGTTCCGCTACCGGTTCTCCAGAACTGGTCAGAACCTTCTGAACACCACTTCTGGACTGAAGTTTGAAAAGGATGTGGTAAAGCTGGAGAAAGTGCAGAAGGTGGTAGCCAAAATCTTCAGGGAGCTCTTAACACCTTATGAGAAAAAGGCAGAGTGCTTGGGACTTCTTAGCTTAGAAAAAGTTGAGTATAAATCACGCGATGTGTAGAAGAAGTGGATGGAGAAAAAGTTCTTCTCCTTCGCTCACAATGTTAGAATTGGGGTCATCCAGTAAGTCTTATTGGAAGGAGATTTAGAAAACAAAGAGATGGAAGCATTTCAGACAGCACGTAATTAATCTGTGGGATTCATTACCAGAAAAGATGGCGATTGCCATCAACTTGTCTGGCTTTCAAAGGGGACCTTGATAACTCTATGAAGTCTACCAAAGGTTACCTGTCTTGAAGACTCCAGGTCTTCCTTTAGATACCAATAATAGGGAAAGAGAGATGGGAGAAAGATACCACCCTTGGTCCTTTTTTGGGGGGGATCATCACTGAGTCATCCAGTTGACCAACCACTGTGAAGACACAAATGCTGGACTAAGAAGGACCTTGTTCCAAATTTGTTGGTCCTACATTCTTGCCTAGTCTTGGCTTAAGGTGACCTTTCTCACCGGAAGCATGTGAGTTCGCTCAGATGAAAGACTTAAGGTTCAACATGCTGTTCTTAAAGGCTGTGGCATCTTTTAAATGGATTTATAGTCTTCTCCAATTAATGGTTTCCACCACTGAAGCTGCCTTCCCAATACCATTTTGTGAAGGGTGAGGAGGCAAGCCACAGGCTAAATCAGGGGGTTTTATGCTTAAATAATTCTGCAAAATTGTCTGGTTGCACAGTGTGTTAAAAGAGGGACGCGGTGGCTCAGTGGCTAAGACGCTGAGCCTATCGATCAGAAAGGTCGGCAGTTCGAATCCCATTAGTTGTCCCAGCTTCTGCCAACCTAGCAGTTCGAAAGCATTTAAAATGCAAGTGGAAAAATAAGAACCACCTTTGGTGGGAAGGTAACAGCGCTCCATGTGTCTTTGGCATTTAGTCATGCCGGCCACGTGATCACGGAGATGTCTTCAGATAGCGCTGGCTCTTCAGCTTTGAAATGGAGATGGGCACTGCCCCCTAGAATTGGGAACGACTAGTACGTATGTGAGAGGGGAATCTTTACCTTTAGAGTGGGTTAAATGCGGGATTAGCAATGGCAATAACAATAATATGGCACCACCATATCCTCCAACTCGGGTTTAGCTCCTAGCTTTCAAACCAGATCCACAGACCTGGTAAGAATATAAAATTATAGAATTGTTTGATGTACAGATTGCTTAATACCTGCAATTCCTCACAAGCAAATAACTTTGTTTATCTGTGTGATTTTTTTTCTTTTATTGTGCAAGAATAAGGAAAACATCAAATCTTTTCACTTTCCTATCCACTTCCTATAGTTTTGGATCAATACCTGGAAACTTCTGATACGGAATTTGAAATTAATTCATATTGCATATCAAAAATATTACAAGACAAGCATTTAGAAAATGGCTTAATACATTTTGTTTGTTTAGAAAACCGTTTAGTACGTTTTGTTACTGGCGACATTGAGTTCCTTCCTTTAATAAAAGTATATTGAGAGATTGCACCAATCTCAAAATAGATATATTAACAAAGAAGGCACTGGTTAATGAGCTTTGGTATTCAAACAGATCATATATAAAATTGATCATATGCCGTATTTCCATCTTTAATAATTTATATTCTAATTCTTTATATACCTTTCTGTGGAACAGCAAAGGTTTTTCAGGGTACAACTTTTCATTATTTAATTCAACTGTTAAAAATAATAACGTAAATAATTGCTAATATCATTGTTGACTTGGAGGGGAAAAACATAATTTAAGATCTGTTTTAAAAGGTTTTTGGCTGTATTTACCAAGTCCATGTCCTATTAGCTTTACTATAAATAACCAAAGCATTATTAAATTAATAGCATATATTAAAAGAATTAAAGCTATGTATTTATACCAATGCTGAATGTGTGTTCGTTTCATTTTTAGTTTTTAAATATTGTAAAATTATAAAAGTTTAAAGGGTTTGAAAATAATTTCAGCCACATAGAAACAGAACCTAAAGGTGCAGTTGAGGAAAATAATTGTATACAGTTCTTTATCCTGAATTTCTCAAACATGTATTGGAAATGATACGAGATGTAAAAACAGAGAATTGTTGCTTCTCTATGTACAAATATAGAGAATTTCAGTAAGTCCTGAATAGCAGTTTTAAAATTCCACTTTCCCCCCTTTGAGCCTTAAATTAAGTGCTGAATTACAGTTATGTATTATAAAGTGAAGCATTAAGAGCAAATCTTTTTTGTTTAAATCTTACTGAACCAGCCTAGCCATTCATATATCAAACACAATGTCCTACAATGCTCATGCATAACATTGATGAAAGGTATGAAAAATATTTGTACTTTCTAAACATCTTGTTTATCTGCCCCATTTTCCTTCTGATCCTACATATTCAAAATACAGAATATCAGGGTTTATCAAAGCCTGATAAATATCTGACAGATCTTAATTGGATTAATATGTCTAATCATGAGTATTCATTCAATCAATCAGAATAGAGCTGGAAGGGACCTTGGAGGTCTTCTAGTCCAACCCCCTGCTGAATCGGGCGACTCTATACCATTTCAGACAAGTGGCTATCCAATGAAACACCCACAACTTCTGAAGGCAAGCAGTTAGTTGGTTGGTTGGTTGGTTGGCATTCATTCACTCCAGGTATGTATACATGAAATTGTGAAAGGAAGTCTTCCCTGTGGCTACAGTTGGGTGAAAAGGCCTCTGCAGGGGACTCAAAAATTCAAAATGGCAGCCACAATAATGAAAGGCCTGCTCCTTTTTTATATGTTTCAGATACATTAAAGGCGATAATACTTCGATCATGCAGGCTTGGCTACCTTCTTGATGCTTTAAACACCTCTCCAGTGACATTCCTAGGTTTTTCCTCCAAAAAACTTTACTCACGCCATGGACATTTATATGAATAATCTAGAGGTGCTCTGTGAGAATGTAAAGGAATAGAGAGAGAGAATGAAAGGAAAAGAAGCGTTCAGTTAGGACTTGAAAATGACTTAGTCCTGCAAAGAGGAAAGTGAGAAAGAAACTGAGAATAACCCCATCTTCATTTTGTTTTTAGAAGGTGTGACAGAGATAAACATGCAAATTTTCAATTCAGTGAAGAGGGTTTTTTTCCCCCTCCTGAGAGCCCCGTTAAGCATTTTTCTTGAGTCGGCTTAGATCTCAGAGCCACATAGGTAAGCCGCGCCCAGGCTCCTTCCTTAAGTTTATGTTTCCAAATAAGCCTCATTGGCTGATCTGTTACCATGCCTATCCATTGGCTGACCTTGTTACCATGTCTCTGCCAGGTCATGAATATTCTGACAGTTTACCTATTGCAATGTAAGAAAATTATTTTGAAGGAAGGACAGATGTTTCTCCTTGGAATTCCGTCGATGCTCGATTGCCCTGAATCTATCTTGGATGGGGAAAAAAGATCCCTGGTTTGGTCTAACTTCCCATTATAGTTTGAAACCAAAGGACATTATGTCCCCCTCGAAAGTATCTTCTTTAAAGATTTCCAGAATAGGAGACTTCAAAAGTCAATAATGAGGAAGAGACAAATGTGTTGCAGAGAATGCATTCTTCCACGCTGCTTTGAGAGCACTCAATCTGGACATAATAAAACAGGATACAAGTGGCTGTAAATAAATTAGCTAATTAATATTTGATGCTATCATTTCTAAGATACTTAAAGCCTCACAAAGGCAGCAGGATAGTTCATGCTGCTTATACATTAATATATTTAAAAAGCCCACAGTAAATTACTTTTATATTGGGCTTCATGGCAGCTGTGAGGAACATCAAGTAAAATGGACTGTGACTTAAAACTACAATTCAGATGGAAGACCCCCGTGTCTTCTCATACAAATCTCCATTCATGCTCAGTTCAGTGGACAAGGACTAGCAGGGGTTGAAAATTCACGCTCTTCTCTTATGGAAATAAAATTGGAGGAGACCTTAAGATACTTGCCTTAAGCAGTCAGAGAAAAGGCAAAATAAAAAAGAGGATTAGTCCCTCTATCAGATACTATTCAATGTGGTTTAAAAAGGTCACAATTTTTCTTTGAGTGGCAGTATGGCATTCTTGGTAATAAGATAGTGACAGAAAGCTTGCAAGTACTGTCATTCTTTTGAGTCGTCATTTTGCTGAAAGTCTGCAGCTTCCCCACTACTCTGACCGAGGCTTCTCCCAAAACCACGAGGCAGAGTCTTGGTCCTGGCAAAACCCTTTTTATTAAACAAATGCGAATTCCTCTCAATCGCATTCAGCAAGGCCCGCCAAACAGTCTTTCAAAGGAATATATTTATGACCACAGACCTTATCTATCTTGGAAAGCTGCCATGAAAATATTTTCCAAATGAGGTGCTGTGCAAGGAAAGATACTTGGCACAGAGTCTCTGAGATTCACAGACAGATCTTCACACTCCTGAAGTGAATCTAATGACCGAACGATCAAATTGTTTCCTGCAAAAGCCCACTCCCCTTTTGCTCCACTTTTATTTCTTACAGGAGGGGCCAATTACCTTCCACTTTACTCCCAAGTCTACCCTGATTTCTGAGTTGTTCTTTTCTTCTGGCAGCTCTGCGCATTCTCGCACCCATCAGCGGGTTTCAACGTTGATGTTATTATCAGGCAAGAATCTAGCTTCAAATTCCATCCATTTCAAAGATAAAAGAAGTTTCGGACTTGGAATTTGATAGCGATAACAATCAAGTGACATCAAGTGGCAAAATGGACCATGAAAAAAAAAACATTTTCAACCAAAGTGTCAGGCCTGTAGTTAGGTTCTCTTTAGGATCTTTGGCCTGCCACACTTTCTTATAATTTTCTATGCTGTTCCAATAGTGTAGTAGTTGGGAGGGGGGAATAGAAAGGAGTAGGATTGTGGAATGTATTGTTATGGATTTTCTTAGAAGCTCAAGGTCGTCTTTTGTCTCCGCACCTCGACACCTGGCCGGAAGAAGAGGGGTGTACATGCCAGCGTGGAAGATGAAGATTGGACCATGTGATGAATTATGGGGTGTGGGGATAGATGATGAACTTTTAACTGAGTGAACCCACAGGATGTACATTAGAGTTGAAATTTCACAGCATGATGCCAAAATGTCTGTCTTATTAAATTGGAGTTTTAAGGATAACTTTGCTTTGGACAATGATTTAATTCTGCATGATATTTGGAACGCTGACACAAAGGGTAGGAAGCAGAAGAGGTATTCAGCTGGTTCGGATTGGTTCGGGCCAACCGGTAGCTCAGATGATCAGCTGGTTACTGGGCTCCCATAAATTCTATACACAAGTAGTCCTTGACTTAAAATAGTTCATTTAGTGACCATTCAAAGTTGCAATGGCATTGGAAAACGTTTTTCACACTTGCAACCATTGCAGCATCTCCATGGTCATGCAATCCAAATTCAGACTCTTGGCAACCGACTCATATTTATGACGGTTGCAGTGTCCCGAGGTCATGTATTCCCTTTTTGCGACCTTCGGACAAGCAAATTCAATAGGGAAGCCAGATTCACTTAACAACTGTGTTCCTAACTTAAAACTGCATTGGTTCACTTTACAACCGTGGGAAGAAAATTGACATAATGGGAGAAAACTCACTTTAACATCTGTCTCGCTTAGCAACAGAAATCTGGGGCTGAAATGTGGCCATTGTAGGTCAAGAACTACCTGCATTTTTAACATTTTTCTTTTTTCAGAACAATTAATTCATAATCTATTTTTTCTCTTAATGAAAACCGCTATCAACTCACTTTTACAATTCCCGATATTTCAGGCTTCACAACTACCGTGTTTCCCCCAAAATAAGACAGGGCCTTATTTTCTTTAGACCCCCGAAAGAAGAGCTTGGCCTTATTTTTGGGGAGGTCTTATTATTTTTGAGGTGCAGGAGGCGGTGAGCTTGGTCACTTCATGGCTGCTGCTGTGTTGCAATATTTTCGGGGAGGGCTTGTTTTGGGGGGGGGGCTTATTTTAATTCATGCACTCAAAAGCCCGATTGGGCTCATTATCCGGGGAGGTCTTATTTTCAGGGAAACAGGGTATTTGTTTTGGAATATGCTCTTTTTTCAGCTTTTAGGCACATAGCTAGAAGTTAAAGTTGCGTGAAACCTACCTGAGCTTTGTTTTCACTGACGGAAGGTTGCAGGAGGCCGTTGCAGCCAAAAACGGAGCTCAGGAGGCCGTTTTCGCTGGCAGAGCATTTGGGCCTCCACAGGCACCCGTGACACGAGTGATGTTGAGCTGGCCACGCCCACTCCGGCCACACCCACCGCTGCCCCCTTAGGTCAAGCACAACCCTGATGCGGCTCTCAATGAAATCGTGTTTGACACACCTGCCCTACACCATTTCAGACAAATGGTGATATTTATGTCCTGTTTGTTTTGCAGGGATCCTTCACTTGAGAATTCAACACTGCAGGTCACAAGAATCCGGAGTACAAGATCAGAAGTGTAAAGACAAACTGGCTGTGATTTGAGTTGTGATTTCTCTACCCCAGAAGCAGTTTGAAATATTATAAATATTTCAAATGCATATACATAATTTATAATTTATAAAAAATAATGCCTCTATACATATTAAAATATAAATAATAATAAATATAAATTAAAAAGATGCTCTCTGGAAAGAGTGCAGAGCAGAGTAGCAAAGATGATTAGGGACTGGAGGATAAAACATATGAAGAACGGTTGCAGGAACTGGGGATGTCTAGCTTAAGAGAAAGAAGGACTAGGGGAGACAGGATAGCAGTCTTCCAATATCTCAGGGGTTGCCACAAAGAAGAGGGAGTCAAACTATTCTTCAAAGCACCTGAGGGTAGAACAAGAAGCAATGGGTGGAAACTAATCAAGGAGAGAAGCAACTTAGAACTGAGGAGAAATTTCCTGACAGTTAGAACAATTAATCAGTGGAACAGAAGTTGCCTCCAGAAGTTGTGAATGCCCCAACACTGGAAGTCTTTAAGAAGATGTTGGATAGCTATTTGTCTGAAACGGTATAGGGTTTCCTGCCTGAGCAGGGTGTTCAACTAGAAGACCTCCAAGGTCCCTTCCAACTCTGTTATTCCTATTCTATTCTATTCTATTCTATTCTATTCTATTCTATTCTATTCTATTCTATTCTATATCAGTGGAATGAATTGCCTCCAGAACTTGTGGATGCTCTAGATTAGAAGACTTCCAAGATCCCTTCCAACATTTTTATTCTGTCATTTTTTCTGATATATTTTTTATTATCGTACATTCCCCTAGTGTCTAATGCTCAATCTTGACAACTTTAAGATGGATGGGCTTCAACCTCCAGAGTTCTCTAGCCAGCCATCTTAAAATTGTCAGGGTTGAGAAACGCTGATGCCTGAGGAGTCTTCACAATCTCCCAGAAGGTCAATAAATTTGGGGCCACTGGCATCTTCTGACTGCCACAGATAATATTTCAGAGAGGAGACCTGGAGTTTGTCCAGCCTCTGGTGTTGGTAGGACTGGCTGAGATAATGGTTCTTCAGGTAATCTGTGACCTGTAGATCTTTAAAGATGGTAACCAGCCTTTAAAATTGCACTCAGAAGGTTACTACTGGTGGCAACTTGTCCAGTGGATGTCATGTATGCAAATCTTGACGTGCCTCTAGCTCTATTTACTGCTGAATTGTGGACCAGTTGAGGCTTCCGAAGAGCAGCAGCTCCATAGAGAGGACTTTGCCAGTTAGTGACCATGAATGGCCGTGAGCAGATCTTCGTGATCCAAGAATGGGTGCACCTGGTGCACAGGATGAATTTATTTGAAGGCCCTCCTCGCTACAGGTACCACATGTGTCTTGAGGAGGAACAATGAACCTAGAAGGACCAGATTGCATACCAACTCATCCTTGGGGGAGTTCTGGCTTCATCTTGAGCCAGAAATGGAAAGCCCCTGATCCAGGTGGCCCAAAAAACCCACAGCCACTTAGTCATTCCATAGTTGAGTCACAACCTGTTCCTCCCCATCCAGAGTCACCCCACCTCCAGACGTTAGGTGTGAATCTCAACAGCATCGCTTGTAGGACCTAAAGGCAGAACGATTATAATTATCATTGGCGCATATGTGATATCTCATCCTCTACTAATAAATGACCTCCCGCGGTGGCTTCACGCAGGTGATAAATAGCGGTGGGAGAGAGTTGAGTCCTGAAGCACCCACATAGGAGAGGTGAGAAACGCAGCTGCAAGAACTGAACGTGAAGACAACTGCACAGAGAGAAGATCCACGAAGTCACTCTAGCTCTTCCCCAGTTTTATAAAGCCAAAACCACAGAAATACATTAACAAGCTGGACCGCACGCCAGCAGGCGGAAGATTAACTCTCTTCCAAAGAAATGGAACAACAGGTTGAGAAGTCACAAGCAGTTGCTATTTAAGCTTAGGGTACCAGCTGTGAACGCTAGAGTGATGTCTCACAGACAGGCGATTAGAAAACCGTAGAAATTAAGGGACTGGAATAATATTGGATGCTCCTCTTTGCAATCGACTCCGGACTCAGAAAGTTGGCAGGGAACGAAGTTGGTATCTTTCAGGAGGCAAACATTATGGAGAAGATGGCCTTGAAGAAGGATTGCAATGTCCATTATGTAAACATCAACCAAGAGTGGGTAAAGAAAAACAACAACAACACTCAAAATCTCCTTGCCTTGATCCATTTAATATAAAGAGAGAGAGGGAGAGAATCTCTCTTGTGCTTTCAAGAGTCCTTCATAATCTCTTGATTGGTTGTTTGATTGGAGCTTGTTTGACGTGGTTTGATTGGAGCTAAAGACCAAAACATATGAAGAACGGTTGCAAGAACTGGGCATGACTAGTCTAGTGAAGAGAAGGACCAGGGAAGACATGATAAGCAGTGTTCCAATATTTGAGGGGCTGCCACAGAGAGGAGGGAGTCAAGCTATTTTCCAAAGCACCTGAAGGCCAGACAAGGAATCATGGATGAAACTGATGAAGGAGAGATTCAGCCTAGAAATAAGGAGGAATTTTCTGACAGTGAGAACCATCAACCAATGGAACAGAAGTTCCCTTTGGAAGTTGAGGGAGCTTCATCACTGGAGGCCTTCAAGAAGAGATCTGTCAGAAATGGTGTAGAGTCTCCTTCTTGGGCAGGGAGTTGGACTAGATGACCTATAAGGTCCCTTCCAACTTTGTTAATCTGGTAAATCTGTTTGCAGACAATTTAATATTGATTAATTGTTTGATTGTTTGTTTGTTTGATTCAGTCATTCACTTACATATAATGTAAATTGACCCAGACAATACACAGTTTACTAAGCACTAATGTATGCTTTAGAAAAATGTTTAAATAAATTATAAAAATAAAAAAATAAAAGAAAAAAATGTAGACTCTATTGTTTCTAGAACATGGAACAAATGCCTAGCCCTTAATTTGTTACAAGTTCTAAAACAATAACAGTTATATATATGATATATGAGGAGCTGTGGTGGCACAGTGGTTAGAATGCAGAATTGCATGCTGACTCTGCCCACTGACAGCAGTTCGATCCTGACTGGCTCAAGATCGACTCAGCCTTCCATCCTTCCGAGGATCGGCAAAATGAGGACCCAGATTGTTGGGGTCAATTTTTTGATTCTGCAAACCGCTGAGAGAGGACTGTAAAACACTGTGAAGCGGTATATAAGTCTAAGCCCTATTGCTATTTTCTTTTGAGAAGCCACAGGTTCTGCCTTAACCTGAAGATTCTCAGCCACATTGGCATACGAAAACAGCAAACACGCTTTAGGCGTTGGGTTCTGGAGCACAGAATTCGGGATGCGCTTCCTGTTAACACAAGCATGGTACCCCTCTGATTTTTTTTTTAAAAAGAGAATACTTTGGCCAACTTCACTGCGTAAGGAAAATTAGCGGACTTACAGCTCTGAATGGCTTTCCGTTATCTTGTTAGAATGGGGAGGGCGGGCTTGGATAATGTAATGGTTGGCCTGATTTTATTTGATTAGGCAAATTAGGAAACAACTGTGTGAAATTCATTATTGTACTAATGTGATCTTGAAAATTGGAGTCTTATTACAGTTTTGGCCTTGATGCATTTTATATTTCCTGTTGAGCTCGGAGGTAATTTTCAAGGAATTTTTTAAAAAATTATGTATATGTAGGTGTGCGCTGGCTTGTGTGCACATGTGTAGGGGCACAATAACACATGCATAGGGCTACATCGTTCCCATTTATTGCAGCAGTGAAAATTTTCAGTGGCTACATGCTCCGTTTTTTTCTTTCTTTGCTTGCTTATAGAATAGAATAGAATAGAATAGAATAGAATAGATGGAATGGGATATGAATAGAATAGAATAGAATAGATGGAATGGGATATGAATAGAATAGAATAGAATAGAATAGATGGAATGGGATATGGATAGAATAGAATAGAATAGAATAGAATAGAATAGAATAGAATAGAATAGATGGAATGGGATATGAATAGAATAAATGGAATGGGATATGAATAGAATAGAATAGAATAGAATAGAATTCTTTATTGGCCAAATGTGATTGGACACACAAGGAATTTGTCTTTGGTGCAAAAACTCTCAGTGTACATAAAAAGACAAGATGCATTCATCAAGAATCATAAGGGACAACACTTAATGATAGTCAATAGTCAAGTGAACCTCTGCTTTACTTACTTACTTACTTATTTATTTATTTATTAAAAATTGCTCCAATCCATCTCTAATTTTTTTTTCTTCCCCCAGCCTCCATAAAATATAATGGGAAAGATGAAAGCAATGAAAATAATTCACTCCCAGGGGCAAGTGAGTGGAAGTAAAATGACAAGAGTAATCTATAAACATTTTAATAAAGAGCGGGATGACAAGGAAGGGAAGCCCCCTCCTCTCTTGATTGATTTATATAACTACCTTCATTATGGGAGGCTGACAACAATGGGACGCCTCCCCCTCCTCCTCCACTAAAAGGATCCCAGAAAGGTTGGGAATCTTTCAGCAGGAATATAACAAATGAGCAACTGGGGTGTTTCGCTTCGAAATTCAGAACATCCCAATGAGAGGTGATATTCAGCCAGTTCTGGCAGGTTCTGGAGAACTGGTAGAGGAAATTTTGAGTAGTTCGGAGAACCAGCAAATAGGCTGGCCCCGCCCCTGCTGCCTCCCAGCCTCCCAGCTGATCTTCTTCTGTTGCCCTGAACAGGAGAATGGAGCTGGAAAGCAGGTTAGTGGGGTGGGAGGGAATGGGGATTTTGCAGTATCCTTCCCCTGCAACACCCAGAAAGCAGGGGTGAAATTCAGCAGGCTCTGACAGGTTCTGGAGAACCGGTAGCAGAAATTTTGAGTACTTCAGAGAACCAGCAAATGCCACCTCTGGCTGGCCCCACCGTGGGGTGGGAATGGAGATTTTGCAATATCCTTCCTCCAGCAGTGGGGAGGGAATGGGGATTTGGCACTATCCTTCCCCTGCCACGCCCACCAAGCCACACCCATAGACCTGGTAGTAGTCACACCTATATCTATTTTTATATTTATATTTATGTATATTTATTGTGTTTTTAATATGACTGTACACTGCCCCGAGTCCCTTCTGGGAGAGGGTGCGGTTTAGAAATCAAATAAAAGTTAAAAGTTAAAGTTAAAAAGTAATCTTTTTTGAATCCCACCACTGATCCAAATCCTATTCTCCAAAGCGCCCGAGGGCAGGGCAAGAAGCGATGAATGGAAATTAATCAAGCAGAGGTGCAACCTAGAACTTAAGGAGAAATTTCCTGACAGTTAATTAATCAGAGGAACAACTTGCGCCCAGAAGTTGTGAATGCTCCAACTCAGGAAGTTTTAAAGAATAATAATAATAATAATAATAATAATAATAATAATAATAATAATAATAATAATAATAATAAAATGTATTTCTTAGCCGCACCCTCTCCCGAAGGACTCGGGGCGGCGTACAAGAAAACACATAAAATATAAAATAGACAACACATACACAATAAACAAATACATGGACATGGACATGGACATGGAGAAGGGAGGCAGATAAATAGAGACAATTAAAACACAATAAAATCTAAAAACCCCAGAATTAAAATTAAAAAACCCGTCAGGAGCAGAGTGAGCGAACTATGGTTGAGCCAGGCCAGCTATTTGGAATAGGTGGGTCTTGAGCTTTATCCGAAAGGCGCGGAGGTCAGAGGTAGTCCTAATATCCGGGGGAAGGTCATTCCACAGGGCTGGGCCCGCTACAGAGAAGGCTCTACTCCTAGACACCGCCCCCCGACATTGTCTGGCGGACGGCACCTGGAGGAGTCCCTCTCTGTGCGAGCGGATTGGTCGCAGGGATGTATGGGGCAGGATACGATCCCGCAGGTATCTAGGTCCTGAGCCATGGAGCGCTTTAAAGATCGTTATCAAGACCTTGAAACGCACCTGGTAGACCACAGGTAGCCAGTGCAGCTCGCGCAGGAAAGGTGTCACATGGGAGTACCTTGTACTCCCCATAATTACCCGCGCGGCCGCGTTCTGGACCAACTGTAGTCTCCGAGTGCATTTCAAGGGAAGCCCCATGTAGAGAGCGTTGCAGTAGTCCAGGCGAGACGTCACCAGCGCATGAGTGACTGTGCGCAAGGCATCCCGGTCCAATAGGGGGCGCAATTGGCGCACCAGGCGAACCTGGTGGAACGCCCCCCTTGCCACGGCCGTCACATGGTCATCCATGGACAGCCGGGCATCCAGGAGGACGCCCAAATTGCGCGCCCGCTCCACCGGGGCAAGTTGTACGCCCCCGATGGCCAGAGATGGAATTAACTGGTTGAACCGGGGGGCCAGCAGCCACAGCCACTCTGTCTTGGAAGGGTTGAGCCTGAGTCGGTTGTCATCCATCCAGACCCGTACGGCTTCCACACACCGGGACATCACTTCGACGGCTTCGTTGGGGTGGTTCGGGGTGGAAATGTACAGCTGAGTATCATCAGCGTACAGATGATATCCCACCCCAAAACCACGGATGATCTCACCCAGCGGCTTCATATATGTGTTGAACAGGAGCGGCGAGAGGACCGACCCCTGCGGCACCCCACAGGTAAGGGGGCTTAGAGTCGACCTCTGCTCCCCTGTCAACACACGTTGCGACCGGCCGGAGAGGTAGGAGCCGAACCACCGTAGAACGGTGCCCCCGACCCCCAACCCCTCCAGTCGGTGCAACAGGATACCATGGTCGATGGTATCAAAAGCCGCCGAGAGATCTAATAGGACCAGGATAGAGGAACAACCCCTATCTCTGGCCCTCCAGAGATCATCCACCAACGCGACCAAGGCCGTCTCCGTGCAGTGTCCGGGGCGAAAGCTGGACTGGCGCGGGTCTAGATAATCATTTTCCTCCAGATGTCGTGGAAACTGATAAGCCACCACACTCTCTACAACCTTCGCCAAAAAGGGAAGGTTGGAGACAGGACGATAATTGGCCAGCTCCATAGGGTCCAGGGAAGGCTTCTTGAGCAAGGGTCTCACCACCGCCTCTTTCAAGGCAGCTGGAAGAGACCCCTCGCCCAGCAAAGCGTTCACTAGGCCCTGGAGCCAGTCACGTGTAACCTCCCAGGATGCCAGTACAAGCCAGGAGGGACACGGGTCCAGCAAACATGTGGTAGGTCGCAGTCGTCCATGCACTCTGTCCAAATCCTCGATGGCAACCAAATCAAACTCTTCCCAGGTTGGTTTCTCTAGACTCGCCACGGACGTCTCCACTGGGCCACTGAAAGGGACCCAGTCCTTCCGGATTTGAGCGATTTTATCCTGCAGGTATTTCCCAAATTCCTCTGCCCTACCCTGTAAAGGGGCCTCCTGCGGCCTCTGAAACAGAAGGGAGCGGGACACCTGAAACAGGGCGGCAGGGCGGTTCTCCGCGGATGCAATGAGAGCGGCACAATATTGACGTTTGGCCGCTCTCAATGCCACAAGGTACGTCCTTAAATGGGCTCGTACCTGTGTTCGGTCAAATTCGGAACGGGAGGATCTCCAACGACTCTCTAGGCATCTCTTGCGGCGCTTCATCACCCTTAGCTCCTCAGTAAACCAAGGGGCCAGAGTGGATCGTTGCCGCCGGAGAGGCCGCAAAGGCGCCACCCGGTTCAAGGCCCCGGTAGTCGCGTTGTTCCACGCGACCACCAGGTCCTCTACCCGAGGGCGGGTCAGGGCTACAGGAGGTGGCCCAAGCTCCATCTGGAACCTATCTGGTTCCATCAGGCGCCTGGGGCGGAACCATCTAGTATTTTCCGGTTCCGCCTCCCCGCAGCGGGGGGTAGCTCCAGGGAAGTCAAGTCAGAGGAGTGAGTGGTCTGACCATGACAGCGGAGTGATGGTTAAGTCTCCTCCTCCCAGATCATTCAACCACTGGCCAGAGACAAAAACGAGGTCCAGGGTGTGACCTCCCTCGTGTGTCGGGCTCTGAATCAGTTGAGTCAGGTCCATGGCTGTCATGGAGGCCATGAACTCCCGAACCCCCTCAGATGCTCCTCCCACCGATGGCAGGTTAAAGTCCCCCATCACTAAAAGTTTGGGGGTCTCAACCGCCACCGATGCGACCAGCTCGAGGAGTTCGGGCAGGGCCGCTGATGTATAGCGAGGAGCCAGGTATACTATCAGCAGGCCCAACTGTCTCCCAGGGCCCCATTTCACAACAAGGGATTCACATCCGTACGTCTGTGGCACAGTGGACTCCCTCGGCTCTAAGTCCTCCCGAATAATCACTGCTACCCCACCGCCCCTTCCCTGGGCCCGGGGCTGGTGAAATGCACGATAACCTGGCGGGCACATTTCCACGAGGGGTAAACCTCCCTCGTGGCCCAGCCAGGTCTCCGTTATTCCCGCGAGGTCCGGCTCCCCCTCCAGAATTAGATCGTGAATGAGGGGGGCCTTATTAACGACGGACCTCGCATTGCATACCAACAGCCTCAGGCCCTGGGCCTGGAGCTCCTGACCACCTAGAACGCGGGGGTTGGTACAAACGACCGGGTGTAACCAGCACCCACGGTCTCCCAACCGACTGCGAGTTTTTGATCTGTCCTCATATCTGCCCCTCCCTACGACCGTTGGAATCAAGAAGCCCTGCACCGGAACGACATCCTCCCCCTCCTCCTCCCTTCCGCTCCCTCTGCTCGCGACCACACCTGGCGACCTGGCTCTGTCCTCGCTCCTGACCTGACCCTCCAACCCCCCCACCCCAGAACCCCTACAAAATTTTAAAAAACAGTCAACTAAAAACCCCCTAAGTCTCCGCTTCCTCCACCTCTCGAGATTAATAAATCCGTCATCAAGGTGGGCCCTCGAAAGGGCGGAGGGCCACACCTGCGAGAGGGGGGACTCCCGCAGTAGGATGAGGTCTGCTCTTAAGTACATATGATGTTAAAGAGAGATTCGCCAGGGCCTAGGAACTGTGCTGTGGATGTTCAAGCCGAGTACCATGATCCAGTATAGTTTGAAGAAGTTGAAAAGGCCGGGCTCCAGTGTAAAAAGAATTGAAGATGTTGGATAACCATTTGTCTGAAGTGGTGTAGGGCAGGGCTGTCAAACTCGATTTCATTGAGGGCCGCATCAGGGTTGTGTTTGACTGTGGGAGGCCCATGGTGGGCATGGCCAGGGTGAATGTTGGCTAGCTCGACATCACTCGTGTCAGGGTGGCCTGTGATGGCCTGAGCATCCTGCCAGCGAAAACGGGCTCCCAAGCTCCATTTTCGGCTGCGACAGTCTCCTGTAGCCCTCCTGAGCTTTGTTTTCACTGGCAGAGGCACCACAGGCTTTGCTGTTTCCAGGGTGGCCCCGCGGGCCAGATCTAAGCACTTCTTGGGCCAGATCTGGCCCCCGGGCCTTGAGTTTCACACCCCCGGTGTAAGGTTTCCTGCCTAAGCAGGGGGTTGGACTAGAAGACCTCCAAGGTCCCTTCCAACTCTGTTATTCTAGTCTATCTGAAGAAGCCGGTGATAGCTGAGATCTTCCAGGAAGGACTTTCCATGCTTTGTGAAAAGCTTCCCAGTGAAATGGAAAGAAGAGAAAGGAAATTCTCAATGGTATTTTTCTGTCTTTCTTTTTTCTCCCATTGTCTGTGCTGGAATAGCTTGAAATTGGCCATACAGGTAGTTCTCGACTTAACGACCACAATTGAGCCCGACATTTCTGTTGCTAAGCGAGACAGTTGTTGAGCGAATGTTGCTCCATTTTGAGACTTCCCTTGTCACGTTCATTAAGCAGATCCCTGTAGTTGTTCCGTTAGGGACACGGTTGTTAAGTGAATCTGGCTTCCCCCAGGACTTCGTTAGTCGGAAGGTCGGAAAAGGGGATCATGTGTCCCTGGGACACGGCAACTGTCATAGATAATATGCCGGTGCCAAGCAGTGCAGGGCAACCACAAGGATGGAGCCAATAAGTGGGGTTTATTTTAACCATGTGCAAATAAGGAAGATAAACCTAAATGGACAATGGACTCAGGTATCCAGTGAATAAATTCCAGTTGTTGCATGTGTGGTGTCTGTTTCTCTCCTCCTCCTCCTCCTCCTCCTCCTCCTCCTCCTCCTCCTCCTCCTCCTCCTCCTCCTCCTCCTCCTCCTCCTCCTCCTCCTCCTCCTCCTTTCCTGCTTCTGCTTCTCCTCTTCCTCCTCCTCCTCTCCTTTTCTCCATCCATCCTCTGCTTCTCCTTCTCCTCCTTTTTCTGTGGCTGTCCCTTCCTACTCTCCTTCTCCTGCTTCTCCTCCTCTCCCTGCCTCCCCACATCCAACAACCTCTCCTTCTCTTTCTGCTTTTCCTTTTATTCCTCCTCCTCCTCTCTCTCCCTCCCTCTTCTTCTCCTCCTCTCTCTCCCTCTATCTTCTCCTCCTCCTCCTCCTCCTCTTTCTCCTCTCCCTCCATCTTCTCCTTTGCATTCTCCTCCTTCTCCTCTGGCTGTCCCTTCCTCCTCTCCTTCTCCTGCTTCTCCTCCTCCTCCTCTCCCTTCCTCCCTCCATCCTCTCCTTCTCCTTCTGCTTTTCCTTCTATTCCTCCTTCTCTATCCCCCTCCCTCTTCTCCTCCTCCTCCTCTCTCCCTCTATCTTCTCCTTCTCCTTTTTCTCCTTTTCCTCTTCCTCCTCGCTAGAGAAGCAACTATTGCAAGTTTCCCATTGTCTGTCAATCATTGCATTTCAAAGAGAGGGGTCAGAGGCCAGATTATGGAGAAACATCTTTAGAGATGGACTAAAGCCAACATTCTGATGGCAAATTTAGCTTCCTTTTTCACCCAAAAGCGGTCTGGGATTCTATACTATCAAATTTAGGGTGTGCTACTTAAAGGTCCATAAGGAGATATCCATGTTTCTGCAATCATCTTTCTAGAAACGATTTCAAAAGTCAGATTAACTCCCTCCCCAAGAAGTACCATATTTTTCAGAGTATAAGAGTGTCAGGCCTGTAGTTATGTTTCTTTTAGGATCTTTGGCCTGCCACACTTTCTTATAATTTCCGATGCTGTTTCATTAGTGTAGTAGTTGGGAGGGGGGAATCGAAAGGAGTAGGATTATGGAATGTTTTGTTGTCATTCTTTCTAGAAGCTCGAGGTCATCTTTTGTCTCTGCACCTCGACACCTGACCGGAAGCAGAGGGGTGTAGATGCCAGCGTGGAAGATGATGATTGGAACATGTGATGGATTGTGGGGTGTGGGGATAGATCATAAACTTTCAACTGGGTGGAATTCCAGGAAGAAGATCAGAGTTGGAATTCCATAGCACAGTGCCAACGTGCCTGTATGATTAAATTGGAACTTTAAGGATGATTCTGCCTTGGTCTCCGATTGATTTCATGCATGGTATTTGGAACACTGACAACGCACCTTTTTCCCTCAAAAAAGAGGCTGAAAATCTTATACACTGAATGCAGCATTTTTTGCCTCCCGAAACCCCACCCCCTTTGCAAAAATAGCTGTGCATAGCCTTTAGGAGGCCTTCAGAGTGCTCCTGGGGGCTGGAGGGGGGGCAGAAACAAGTGAAAAACAGTCCTTTTTTGCTCATTTTTGCCCACCCCCCGCCCCCGGAGCACTCTATAAGCCTCTGAATGGCTATGCATGCAATTTTTTTGACAAAAACAGGGCCGTTTTCACAAAAAACGGGCCGTTTTTTGCTCGTTTTGGAGGGCCCCCATCACCCAGGAACACTCTACAAGCCTCCTAAAGGCTATTCATGCCTTTAAAAAAACCAGCCCATTTTCACGACAAGCAGGCTGTTTTGGGGAGGTCTGCAGAGTGCAAAAACTTTTTTTAAAAAATGTGCCTCTTCAAAACCTTGGTGCGTCTTATACTCCGAAAAATATGGGTATTTATTATCTCCTTATTAACAAGATAGTATTTCTAAGATTAAATGTTGGCAAAGGAAACTTATTTAATGTCACATTATCAACATTTTAACAACCTTAACTAAACTGTTATACGATAATTACTTTATGGCATGGTTAAAATAATTTATGGAAAGTGCCATATTTTTTCAACTTCATTTGACTTTAGAGCTGTTGGCAACATCGAAGATGTGGTCATAATCCAAGATAAAAAAACGAGAGAAGGTATAAAGCATCTTTCCTCTAGTCTAATGCTCTCTAAATGTATTAGGTCCACAAGTCTTAAAATCTCCCAATTAATTAACCCGTGTATTATAGGGGTAAAAACCTCTTCAAATGATGGGGGGTGGCCTAGAGTTCATCTAAAAATTAATATAGAAGTATTGTATTTAATGTAACCAAAGGGAGGAACTTAATGGCATATACTAGAGGTGGGTTTCTACTGATTCGGCTGAATAGGTAGTAACTCGGCCTGCCACGCCCCCGAACCATTTCTATTGGTGGGGCCGCCATCTTGATTTTCTGTTCTGCGCATGCGCAGAGCAATCTTCATTGCAAAAATGTAATTTCCCCCCCTTTTCTAATGTGGTGCGCATGTGCAAACCTTTTTAGGTGTAAATGTGTGCCAGCGCGGAGCACAAACTTTTCGCGTGCTGAACCGGTAGTAATGCCAGCAGGAACCCACCCCTGGCATACACGAAGAGCACCTGTATAAGGTGTATGTAGTATACATCTAAATCAGGGGCATCAAACTCAAAGCCCGGGGACCGGATCCGGCTTGAAGGTTGCTTAGATCTGGCCTGTGGGGCTGCCCTGGAAACATCGAAGGCCCGGTATGCCTCTGCCAGTGAAAACGGAGATTGGGAGGGCCATGTGCAGCCCTCCCGAGCTCCGTTTTTACTGACAGAGGGTTGCAGGAGGCCATGGCAAATGAAAACAGAGCTCAGGAGCCCGTTTTCACTGGCAGAGCGCTCAGCCCACCACAGGCGTCTCCAAGAGGATTGACGTCAAGCTTGCCATGCCCAACCTCGTCACACCCACCCTGGCCCACCAAGGTGAAACACAACCCTGATGCGGCCCTCAATGAAATTGAGTTTGACACCCCTGATCTAAATGAACTCAAATGTTATTCTTTTCATATCTGTTCAGAAACTGCCAGTTGGGCCGGAAGGAGAGGTCAAGCAAGGGCCTAGCTTAGAATCATTGCAAAGCTGCAAGCAGCATAAGCTTAACCTCCCCCCCACAATTCACGAAGCCTTATCTACTCATTCCCAGGGCAAGGCAAGTAGTCCGGTGAGATTCTTGCCACATAGGTGGTAGACAATAAAGTTAGCTATTGACTTTGGTTATTCATGAGTGGCTCTGGTTGCAACTCTGTTATTCTGAGTTGGAGGACAGAACATCAGGAGAACACCTTGACTGTTAACTGGTGCTCATCCAGCTGGCTGCTTTGCAAGGGAAAATGAAGAGCACAGTGGAGAATGCAGCACACAGTGTAATGTGGAGCTTGCATCTGGCACTGCCTCCTGTAACAAATAGCTGGGATGGAAACCACGGGTTGAAAAGTTCAGCTGCTTGTGCAAAGCCCGCGCTGGCTGAGTCCAGCATTCTTATTTTAAGTGAGCGATGACAAGATAATATTCACACTCTCGGGCTGCGTCCTTGGCAGCCTTCCTCTCCGTAGCAGCAAAGGCATCTCCAGTCTCTCTTTCCACTGTCCTTCTGCAGCCCATCCTACCCTTTTGGAGACTGCAGGGTTTGGCAACCTTATAGATTCAAAGAGCCACAAAGGTCCTAACCGGAAGCCCCTCATTTCAATTCTGGAGCTGACCGGAAGTCCGGTTCCCCCACCATAGAGTCTCCTCCTAGCACGACGTCCTTTTTCCTCTGCTGACTGGAAGTCTGGTTCCCCCCACCATAGAGTCTCCTCCTAGCACGGTGTCCTTTTTTCCTCTACCTGTCCTATCCGAACGCCCTATCAATTGTGGAGCCGACCGGCGACAGGGAGCTGCAGCAGAGGGATGAAAGAGCCACATGCGGCTCCAGAGCCGCGTGTTGCTGACCCCTGGGAGACTGGAAAGGCCTATCTGTTTCCTGAGGGGGGAGAGGGGGAATGACTTGATACAGCACCCAGAGTGGATGCTAATGAGAAAAGGAAACATGGAACATTCCCATGAGGTTTTGGGTTACGTCCTCGTCCATCATAGAGAAGCATCTCACCTCCCTCATGCACAACCTGCAGGCAGAGGTGTCATTCAGCAGATTATGACCAGTTCTGGAGAGCCGGTAGCAGAAATTTTGAGTAGTTCTGGAGAACCAGCAAATACCACCTCTGGCTTCCCCGCCGCCCCATCTATTCTCTGGCTCCAAAGTCCCAGCTGATCGGGAGGAAATTGGGATTTTGCAGTATCCTTCTGCTGGAGTGGGAAGGGAATGCAGATTTTACAGTATCCTTCTCCTGGAGTGGGAGGGAATGGGGATTTTGCAGTATCCTTCCCATGGAGTGGGAGGGAATGGAGATTTTACAGTATCCTTCCCCTGGAGTGGGAGGGAATAGAGATTTTACAGAATCCTTCCCCTGGAGTGGGAGGGAATGCAGATGTTACAGTATCCTTCCCCTGGAGTGGGTAGGGAATGGGCATTTTGCAGTATCCTTCCCCTGCCATGCCCACCAAGCCATGCCCACAGAACCAGTAGTAAAAATTTTTTGAATCTACCACTGCCTGCAGGTGGTTGTTTTCTTGGCTGAGGGAAAGGAAAACTTGAGATCATGACAAGAGGGCTTGGAAGGATCAGAGGAGCTGCTTTCTGGAGGCCCAGAATAGCTCAAAAGATTGTCATTTGATCGTTTCCCTGTTCTTGGTCTGAAATTTTTTAGGAAGTGAATGCCTAGCTAACAGCTGCCCTCCTTCAGCCACCTCATATCTCTGCAGCTATTTGGAGCCCCATGGCTGGATCATTTCTGCTGATTCATGTCTTTTGATAACGCTTGTTAAACAAGGGTGGGACTGTTATACTCTTCGGTTATTGATTGGGTATCTCTTCTTTCGGCTTCTACTTTTCCGTTTTGGTGTCAGCCAGTTTTTTTTTAAAAAAAGTTTTTATTGAACATTTTCAAGTTTAAAAACCACAAGTAAAAAGAACAACAAAGAAAAAGAAAATAAAAACAAGAAAAAATACAAAAACAAATGCAAAACAGATAAAATCGCAAACAAACAATATAACAATATAATATAATTTTACAGCTTCCTGTATCAGCATGTACGTATATTCTGCTTTTGTAGTTTACTATTCAATTATTGCCTTCTCATAGTTTTTAACAATTCTAATGGTAATGTAATAATTATAATGTAATAGTATAGTGCATATAATCAAATTTTACATATACACATTTTTCTTCATAGTATAATCAAAAGTTTTTCAAACTTTTATTTCTTGCTATGGCTTTTATTCTCTAGCCACTTGTACAGTCTACTCCAAATTGTACAATAGTTCAACTCTTCCTTTTCTTTTAACTCCATGGTCATTCTGTCCACTTCAGCACCTAATTACCATATCATCTGGTGTGTGGTTTTGTGTGTGTGTGTGTGTGTGTGTGTGTGTGTGTGTAATTTTTTGTTTCTAATTTTGCACAAAGGCAATCCTAGCAGCGGTTAGTATGTGTAATATTATATATTGATATTTCTTATTCATCTCTGGATCTAGTATACCTAATAAACATAATTCTGTTTGGGAAATGTAATTTGTATCATAGAAGAAGCAGGAAACAGTGATAGGAATGTAGGAAAAGTAGGATTTACAAAAGTAGAAAAAGTTATATTATAGAAGAAGAAGAAGAAGAAGAAGAAGAAGAAGAAGAAGAAGAAGAAGAAGAAGAAGAAGAAGAAGAAGAAGAAGAAGAAGAAGAAGAAGAAGAAGAAGAAGAAGAAAGTGTCTGATACAAATGACCAAACATAGACTGTTAAGCAAAAGATAGATATCTGCTGTAAGAAGGAATGTGTAGTTCTGATGTTATTTGTAAGTTTTGTGTATGTTTTTGTCAAAGTATATAAGTGTTTATAATTAAAAAAAAAACATAATTCTGGTTTCAGTCATGCTATTCTATGTTCTGTGATTCCTTCCAGCCAATCCTTAATTTTAATATTTAATATTTCCTGATGTGGGGGACATGTCCACCATATATGATGGAACGTTCCAGGTTTATCTCTACATCTCCAACATTCCGAAGATACCTTTGGGTACATCTTGGGCAATCTCACTGGTGCTGTTTCTACTTTCCCTTTTTGGTGTCAGCCCTGAAGCCATGTTTATGCTGGAGCCATTTTGGGAGCATCTTCAAAGGCTGCCACAGCCAGGCCGGTTGGAGCTGGGAGAACTAAAAGGGGGAAGATGGAGAGAACTGGGGATGTGTAGCCAAAATGACATTCTTTCCCGTGGGAGCCAAGGACGTTCTACCCGGTGTTGGAGGGGCGTGCACCAAAGCCAGCCAAGATGGTGGCTGCGATCTGGTTGGACCATGTGATGGGCGTGTGACCTGAGGGGAAGAACTTTGGGGTTTGATTTGGGTGGGGACAACCTCCTCCGGTGTCGGGTTTTCCCCAGATATGCCAATATGACATGCCTAATAAATCTACACTTTGAGGAAGATGCCTGCCTTGGAGTTTTGATTCTTTGGGGTGTGTTTGTTCTGACCGAGGCTTCCCAAGAGCATGAAGCAAACTCCTTGTCCCGACAAAAACCCCTTTTATTAATTTGCTATGAATTCTGCTCATTCACAGCCAGCAAAGTCTTTCAAAGGACGATTTACAGTCACAGACCTTGTCTGGTTTGGAGAGCTGCCAGGCTGATATCAGCAAAACTTGGCAAGGAGTCTCGGAGAGTCACAAACCAATTAAGTGAACTAATTGTCTCCTGCAAACTCCACTCCCCTTTCGCTCCTCTTTTATTTCTTCTGGGAGGGGCCACTCATCGTCCACCTGTGGCCTTACTCTCAAGTCGACCCCTGTTCTTTAGCTGTTCCTTTTGTCTGGCAACTCTGTGCATGCGCACACTGGGAACAGGCTCCAGCTGTTCCTCTGCCTCACTGATGTCTGATTCTGAAGGCAGCTGATGACTGGCATATGGCTCTGGCCCTCTCTCTGCCTCCGACACAGAGCCCTCGTCCAAGCCTTCCCCAGACTCCAGGACTGGCCCATGTTCCTCCTCAACCTCCTCACTGTCCGAATCTGCTATCAGCTCCGCTTGGAGTCTTGGACTTGTTTTCAATCATTTCCACCCCATCATCACATTTTAGAATGGAGAAATCCTCCTTTAGATGCGAAGGAGAATTATTCACCACTAGCGGGCCAAAAATGAAAAATATGTCGCTCAGAGGCAAACAATATACAAAAAAGCTGTCAGATACAATCTTTACATCTTCAAAATTCTTTCTTCCTGGCTCATGTGCCTGCATGCAATGGATTTCTTGGAAAAACACTTTCTATCCAATTTCCTTTCCTCCTTTCGGAAGCTGCCAAGAAGTTCCAGAGCCAGTTTGGGGTAGTAGTTAAGGTTTTGGCTTAGAAACTAGGAGACTGTGAATTCTAGTCCTGCCTTAGCCATGACAACTTGCTGGATGACTTCAGGCCAATCACGAGGGGCTGTGAGTTCTAGTCCTGCTTTAGGCATGAAAACTGGCTGGGTGACTTCGGGTCAATTACCAGAAGGCTATGAGTTCTAGTCCTGGTTTAAATATGAAAGCCAGCTGGCCCAAAGCTGCTTTTCAAAAGACATCTGGACATTCTTGGGGGGTTTTTTTCCCCCTTGAAAATGTTGTGCTTCTCATCAAGAAGAAGCATTATATATGCTTGCCACCTCGAGTTACTGTATTTTTCGGAGTATAAGATGCACTGGAGTATAAGACACACCAAGGTTTTGAAAAAAGGGCATGGATAGCCTTATGGAGGCTTATAGAGTGCTCCTGGGGGCTGGGGGGGGCAAAATTGAGCAAAAAACGGCCCATTTTATGCTCATTTCTGCCCTCCCCAGCCCCCAGGAGCTCTCCGGAAGCCTCCTAAAGGCTATGCATGGCCATTTTGATGAAGGGGGCGTGGTTTTGGGAGGCAAAAAATGCTGTATTCAATGTATAAGACGCACCCAGATTTTCAGCCTCTTTTTTGAGGGAAAAAGGTGTGTCTTATACTCCAAAAAATACGGTACTTATAAGTTAATAATAATAGAAGACTAATAGAAGATAATAAAGGCAGGAAAAAAATAACACAAGTGAATAAATAAACGTGCCAAGCCAAATTCAATGGCCTGTTATGCTTAATCGTAGCAGTTCTTAGGAACTACTTTATGTGTAAACATTAGTGTCAACAGCTGTGCTGATCATGCATATACTGTACTTCCAAACTTTCAAGTAGGCATAAATGAGGTCCTTAATGTTGCTTATTAAAAGCTAGCAGCTGGACTTCAGGTTTATTTATCTATTTCATGGCTAAAGTGGGACGAACTCAGGGTCACTGGCTTTTTAGCTTGGTAAGATGACAGGGGCTACAGTCTGAGGGGTAAATGTCAGACCATTCCTCTACTCTCTCTTTTTTTTTTAAAGACCCCGTAATCCATTGCAAGTTGGAGTTAGGGCAACTGAATGGAGTTCAGTGTTTATTGCCCGGATGCCCTTCCTGTCGCCAATGAGGAGTTTGGAGCAGATATATTCTCATTGTCCCCTGAGAGATGGCCATTCCTCTCCTGTTGTGCTCAAAACAGACCTATCTCTGCCAGCCTATTCTAGATTCCTTGCTTCTTGTACCTGACTTCACCAAGATTCAAGAGAAGCCAGTTTCTCCATGAAAATCTGTCAGAGTTTGTTGCAGAAAAATCAAATCCAGAAAGCGCACACAGAAAACTGATTCCGCTGGATTCATTAACTTCTTTATATACATAAGAATGGATGAGTAAATGTACAATACTAACAGGTGGTTCTTCCAAGTAAACACAAGGCAGGAGAGATACAGGAAAACACCAGCAGTTAGTTTTAGAAAAGCCCAGACAGACTGCGAGTTTACTTCTTAGCGCTGCAGACTGCTTTCTTCTTAAGTTTCTGTTCCAATTCTTTGAATAGACTCAGATCTGTTTAACCTCCCATTGGCTAACTTACCATATTTTTCAGAGTATAAGACACACCAAGATTTTGAAGAGGCAAATTAAAAAAAAAAAGTTTTGCACTCTGCAGACCTCCCCAAAACGGCACATTTTTCGCAAAAAGGGGCCCATTGTTTTGTCAAAGAAAGGGCATATATAGCATTTAGGAGACTTATAGAGTGCCCCTGGGGACTGGGAGTGGAAATGAGCAAAAAACAGCCTGTTTTCGCTCATTTCTGCCCTCCCCAGCCCCCAGGAGCACTCTGGAAGCCTCTTAAAAGCTATGCAGGGCCATTTTGGTGAAGGGGGTGGGGTTTGGGGAGGCAAAAATGCTGTATTCAGTGTATAAGACGCACCCAGATTTTCATCCTCTTTTTTGAGGGAAAAAGGTGTGTCTTATACTCCCAAAAATACAGTAGTTGCTATGCCTATTCATTGGCTGATCTTGTTCCCATGTCTCTCCCAGTCATGAATATTTTAACAAAATCAATATCTTGAGAATTCATTGAAACCCCGAGAGTACATTACTTTTCTTTCCGACCACTTCGGACTGTTTATTTACTCATTCCGACATGAAATTGCTTGCTCACCACTTCGGTAAAGATTGAACAATGCTAGCCTTCCAGGTTTCTGCACAGTTTCTGCTGATTGCTCTTATATAAAAAAGGGGAACTGGACCGAGGACTTTCCAGCATCCTGGAGGCAGATGGTGTAAGAACATGCTGGAAGATGTTGAAAATATACTTAGCGTTGGATAGCAGAAGTGGAAAGAACGAACAGAGAGCGAAGCACTAAAGTTAGAAACAGAACTTTGCAGGGAAGTATTCACGAGGCTAATGTTGCATGAAAGAAAAATAGGCCAGCTTTATTTAGCAAATAATGCAGTGATAGGAAAGTAATTGAAGTCTATTTGCAGTTAAGAGACTGTGATGTATGTAAGAGTAGAAAGAATGGCTGAAATTCTGAAGATCAAAGGAAGAAAAGAAAGAAGGTTGAGATGAGAGAAGATGGGAATCATGAGAATATCCATCTTCTAACCCTCCTGAGGCATGACACGCAAAATAAGTTTTTTAGATAAGCAGAATAATGTTGGTGACGTAGAAATGAGGATCCAGACAGGAATCAGGTTGATGGGAAAAGGCACCTGATGGGAAGGCACCCTGATGGGAAAGCACCCACCCTGAGTTTGTTGTTTGTTTGTTTATTTGGATTTATATGCCGCCCTTCTCCAAAAGGACTCAGGGCGGCGTACAACATTAAAAAAATGTATCTCTCCAGTGCTCCCTTTTATTTTCAAGCTTCTCGGAATAGCAAAAGCCCATTGGAAAGAAAATCCACTTGGCAAATACTGATTGGTTTACAAATACATGCTCTCCTCATGGACACCTCACGGACACGTCATAATATAGATACGTGACCCATATGTTTATAAGTCAATCTCTTACTGCATGCAACGTGCAAATTCCATCGTCTCTTCTTGTAAGCAAAGGATTAAGAGTAAGGAATGTGGACTTTGACTGATTAATCAGTGTGGTTTGCCAACTACTGAGTAACCAATTAACTCCACAGAATAACAGAGTCAAAAGGGACCTTGGAGGTCTTCCAGTCTAACCCCCTACTCAAGCAGGAAACCTTACACCAGGGGTCAGCAACCCGAGGCTCCAGAGCCGCATGTGGCTCTTTCGTCCCTCTGCTGCGGCTCCCTGTCATTCAAAATATGCGTCACAAACACCAATGTGTGACACCTGCTGGCATGGGACCTTTTGAGCTTTTTGACCCCCGGTAGGCCAACCATTGATAAATCCAACAAAAGTTTCAGAAGAAAACAGAAAGTTAAATTCAACTACATATGCTAGTTATGTGGCCACGCAAGGAATAGTCAAACACCGTAAGGGTTTTGTGGCGCCGGGTGTTTTCTTTTCTGTGGGAAACAGGTTCAAATGGCTCTTTGAGGGTTTAAGGTTGCCGCCCCCTGCCTTATACCATTTCAAACAAATGGTTACTCAATCGCTTCTTAAAAATCTCCAGTGTTGTAGCAGAGAGATAGAAAGTCAACCTTCTGTCTATACATCAATCAGAGGCAGGTTGCTCCTGGTTCCATCCGGATTGGGTGAACCAGTAATAGCAGCGGTGGGAGGCTCCCCCCCAACCCAGAAGCATCACTTGGGAGCGCTCAGGAGCGTGCGGGAGTGCGCACAAACCGGTAGTAGTAAAAAAAATGGCAACCCACCACTGCTATACATAGATTGCTGCTCCAAGTAATTGGCAGGTTTATAGCTGTGGAAGGATGGTGCATGCAAAATTATATCCCAGCAGTTAGACTAGGGGTGTCAAACTCAAGGCCCGTGGGCTGGATCAAGCCCACAATGTGATCGGATTTGGCCCGCAGGGCTGTCTTGGTCTTGGACTCAATGTGAAGAGGAAATATGCCAGCAGTTTGGGGAGTGGCGACAAGCTAGCCATGCCCACTTAGTTGGCCACACCCACCCAGATGGTCACACCCACCCAGTCGGCCATGCCCACCCAGCCGCCTGAGGTCAACCACAGCCCTGATGCTGCCCTCAATGAAATTGCGTTTGACACCCCTGAGATTTGTAACTTTTAGAAAGGCACGTAGCAACCAACTGGTATATAGATGAAAAGGACAAGTGGGACTGTGCATACGGCACACTAAATTTGGGGAATGTCTGTTTGATTGTTGAAGGGGGAGTGGGACTTTCCCCTTGAACAGATTATTGGCAACTGACTCATGCTTATGACAGTTGCTGTGTCCCAGGGTCATGTGATCCTCTTTTGTGGCCTTGGATGAGCAAAATGAGATTTCAAGATTAACAACTGTGTGACTAACTTAACAACCACAATGATTCACTTAACAACTGTAGGAAGAAAGGTCATAAAATAGCACAAAACTCCCTTAACAGATGTCTCACTTAGCAACATAAATTTTGGGCTTGATTATGGTCCTTCCTTCCTTCCTTCCTTCCTTCCTTCCTTCCTTCCTTCCTTCCTTCCTTCCTTCCTTCCTTCCTTCCTTCCTTCCTCCTCCCTCCCCCTCCTTCCTTCTCTCCTCCTCCCTCCTTCCCTTCCCTCCCTTCTTTCCTCCTCCCTCCCTCTCCTTCCTTCTCTCCTCCTCCTCTTCCTCTTTCTCCCTCTCCCTCCTTCCCTCCCCCCTCCCTCTTTCTCTCCTCCCTTTCCTTCTCTTCCTTTCCTCCTCCCTCCCTCTCCCTCCTTCCCTCCTCCCCTCCTTCTCTCCTCCCATCCCTTCCTTCTTTCCTCCTCCCTTCCTCCTCTCCTTCCTTCCCTCCTTCCTCTTCCTCTTCCTCCATCTCCCTCCCTCCCCCTTCCTTTCCTCCTCCCTCTTTCCTTTCCCTCCACTCACTTCTTTCCTCCTCCTTCCCTCCCTCCCTCCCTCCCTCCCTCCTCCTTTTCCTTTCCTTCCTTCCCTCCCTCCTCCTCCTCCTCTTCCCCTTACCCTCCCTCTCTCCCTCCCCCCCTTCCTAATGTTGGCCTTAACAAGGAAATGTTTTCAAGCAGACGATTTAGGTAGGAATTCCCATTACGGAGTGTGCTCCCTGAGATTTCATGGGTTTCTATTTGGTCTTCTGCATGGATGGTGCCACTTTTGTCTTTGAGCTGGGGGGTGGGGGGGAAGCCTTCAGAGAAGGCCTATTAGTATATGTGGCAGTGTGCACTTTTTTTTTTTTTTTTGGTTTAGATGTGCAGGCGGTCATATTTTTCTTCTGTTGCCGCTGTCCTCTTTTCCCAGGGGTCTGCTTTCAGAATTCCCCCTTCCGTTGCTCTAATTGGGCACAGAGTGGTGCACATGATGAGATGCTCTTTTAATCTGCAGGGATTGGGGGGATGTCTGTGTGTGTGTGTGTTTGTTTGTGCGTTTGTGTGCGTGCTCCAGGCCTTCTTTACCCGGATAGCTTTTAAACACGAGTCAACGAACTGCGAGTGTTTGGGGGCTGCCTCTCGGAGCCCTGCAAGCCAAGCCATTCAGCGCACACCAATATTTTCTGTAGCCGAGAAAGGATGATGTTCCTCCTTGCTCTAAGCATGTGCCAGATTACTCATAAACCTGGACCATATGCCGCTGCAATTTGTTGATGGGCCCAAGCTGTTTTTTGGTAGCTATAAAATCTAAGGGGATTAGCGAGGCTTGCTCCACACTGAAAATGTTAACAACAGTGGCCAGAGCAGTTTTCCCACTTCTTGCTCTTCGGTTTCGGTCGTTCGTTCAAGGGAGAATCCAGAAGAGGACAATGTTGGTGTCTGGAATCGTTACGCCTGCTCCTTGCCTTCTGCTAAGCCATTATCGTCGGCTTGTTTCTGCGGGCTCTCTGCCCAGGTTAGAATGTCCAAAGGACAAATAGTTTATGCACAGACAGTCAAACCTCTTCCCGAGTCTGTTAGATAGAAAGATGGAAAACGTTAATGGAGTCTTATTCCCCTAACAAACATTGAGACCGCTTTCGGTCGTCCCTTTTTAACCGATAGGATGCGTCCCAGACATCTGGGAAAGTTCCTTTATTGTCTTTTCAGCACGGAGTTAAGATGGTTTTTTGTTTTAATTCTCCCCAAGTTTTTCTTAATGCGTTGCTGCTTGCTGAGCGTTCTCACTTAGATCGCTGCTTTTATTGCCTGGGATAGTTTTATGGTTTGCTTTGATGGCTCTTCTGCATCTTAAACAACGTTTTAAAATGGTAGGTTTTTAAGAAGAAATCGGATGGCCCTTTGTTGGGAATGGTGTAGGGACTTCTGCTTGCAACAGGGACTGAAAACTCTCTCCATGCCATGGAAATGTGAATGCTCCGTTGGATATCAGGCACCTCCCTTCTTGACCGCATCACAAATGACACCATTCGACAGCATTTTGGGGTGGCACCAATTATAGAGAAGATGAAAGAAGGTTGGCTCTGCAGGCATGGACATGGCAGCAAAGTCGGACAGTGAGGAAGTTGGGGAGGAGCATGGGCCAGTCCTGGAGGCTGGGGAAGGCTCGGATGAGGGCTCTGCATCGGAGGCAGAGATGGGGGGCATGGCTGTCTGGTAGTTATCAGGTGCCTTCAGAGCTACACAGCAGTGAGGCAGAGGAACAGCTGGAGCCTGTTCCCAGTGTGCGCATGCACAGAGCTGACAGAAGAAAAGAACAGCTGAGAAATCAGGGTAGACTTGGGAGTAAAGCCACAGGTGAACAGTGAATGGCTTTCCCATAGGAAATGAAAGAGGAGCGAAAGGGGAGTGGGCTTTTGCAGGAAACCATTCATTCTTTCGTTTGTTCATTTCAGGAGTGTGAAGATCTGTCTGTGAATCTCAGAGACTCTGTGCCAAGTCTTTCCTTGCCCAGCACTGCATTTGGAAAATATTTACGTGGCAGCTTTCCAAGCTAGATAAGGTCTGTGGTCATAAATTCACCTTTGAAAGACTGTTTGCCAGGCCGTTGCTGAGGGGGAATGAGAGGAATTCATATTCATTTAATAAAAGGAGTTTTGTCAGGAATCTGCTTCGTGCTTTTGGGGGAAGCCTGGGTCAGGACAACCAAGAAGTTCTTTTTGGGAATCCAGAGGGAAATTATATTTGATGGACGCAAAGTTGGGACTTCAAAGTTCTCCTTTGTTCAGTTCTGTTATTTTTGGGAAGCCGGAGGAGGCGAATGCCAAACTGCCTTTGCATTGTACTTTGAGTTGTATTTGGTTTACAATTTTTCATCGGTCCACAAAGCTGATTCTTTCCCAGCATCTTTAGGATGTTCCTGTTTGCGCCTATACCACAATGACTACATCATAAGTTCAGGGAGAACAAGAAACTTGTCACAGTGATGGATTCAACAATACTGTATCCCTTCACCGTCTGGTACATACTGAAAGATGAATATCAGAACTTCCAAATTTAAATTGGAATAAAATATACAAGCATGATTTGAGGACAATAGTGGGCAATTGCCTCTCTTGGTATATTACTCAGACTACTTAGAAATATTCCCCCAGCATCTCACTGGTCTATAATAAGCAATATAAATAATTATTATGTTAATGAATTCATTGCTGTAGCTGGAAATGTGTCTTCAGTCTATCATCACTAGACTGGCCCAGGCCTTAATGGCCCATTGACAAAGGTGGGGGCGATGAGTTTCTTCCTCCCTTCTAGGGGGAAATATTTTGCCCTTTTAATATTTCCCAAAATATTTCATCTTCTAGTAGAGGGGTGGGGTATTAACTTCCTACAACAGGAAGTTCTTATCAAATTTCTATAACAGGGTGGACAATGGAAGTTTGGATTTCTCTGTGAACCTCCCGCCTTGCTCCAAGGAAGTTAATACCCCACCCCTCTACTAGAAGATGAAATATTTGGGGAAATATTAAAAGGGCAAAATATTTCCCCCTAGAAGGAAGGAAGAAACTCATTGCCCCCACCTTTGTCAATGGGCCATTAAGGCCTGAGCCAGTCTACATAACAAAGATGTACAGGAAGAGCCATAATAGGAACCCTTTCATTGCATCACCGCCCGCAAGGCTCAACCAAACTTGGACTCAAAGCACAACCTACAGAGTTGCCCCTGCATGACCCCATGGGAGTCTGGCAGCCAATCAGAGTGCATTTCTTGCACAGGAGAGGGAGGCCCCAAGGCTCGGCCTTCTGGGCATGTGCTTTGATCACATGTGTGCAGCTTGCACGCATGTGCGCTGCTTGAAAACGTGCCGAAATAGGGCGACATAGAGCGTGGGAAGGTGGACAGGCCCATCCACGATTCCCACTAGCGGTTCAGGCGAACTGCTCTGAACCGGCTGGATACCACCTCTGGTTCTGTGACCTTGGGCCAATCAATATATGGGTCAACTCTGATGCGAACCTGTCTGGGGCCCTTTTGGAGGCTTCGAGATATGCCACCATGCAAAGAAGGGATAGGGAGGGGGAACATAGTTAGATTGGGGGGGGGGGAGAGGGAGTTTGCAGCCAAAACGAAATAGTTTCCTGTGGGAACCAAGGACTTCCCAGCAGGTGGCTGGAGAAGGAGGGGTGAAGTAACCAAGCAACCAGCCAGCACTTTGATTGGACAATGTGACTGATAGTTTGGGGAAAGGGGGAATTTTCACTTTTTAATCAGGTGAAAACCACAGGAACTTTCAGAGTCGGTTTTCACCAGTTTTTCCCAATGTGATATCTCCAATAAAACTGTTCTTGGAGGAATCTACCTGCCTCAGAGTTTGGCTTGCTAAGGGGTCTATTACTTGGAATCCTGACACTATGACTGTGAGTTCTAGTTCTTCCTTAGGTCTGAAAGCCAGCTGGGGGACTCTGTGCCAATCCGCAGGACATTATGAGTTCTAGTCCTACCTTGGTCATGAAAATTGGCTGGGTGACTTTGGCCCAACCAGGATTCTGTGAGTTCTAGTCCTACTTAGGCATGAAAGCTGACTAGGTGCCTTTGAGCCAATCACCAGGAGACGGAGAGTCCCACCTTAGTCATGAAAATTGGTTGGATGACTTTGGGCCAGTCACTCTCTCTCAGCTCATGACTTGGGCAACAAGCTGATTGGTCAATTCCTGACACAACCAATTGATCAACTCTCAGTTGATCTGCAAACATTAGCACCGCATTTGTTGTAAAATACTAGGAGGGGGGAAAAAGTGTCAATTTCTACCTAAAATAGTTGCTTGAAAAGATTACATCTTTTCAAGGGGGACATTTTTATTTCTCCTTTCCTATCATCTTGGTGATGTTTTCCTCCATCAACATTGTGAACTCTCAATAGGTTTAGCAGATGTGTTACATAGTTAATACAATAATACAATAGTAGAGTTGGAAGGGACCTTGGAGGTCTTCTAGTCCAACCCCCTGCCTAGGCAGGAAACCCTATACCATTTCAGACAGATGGCTATCCAACATCTTCTTAAAGACTTCCAGTGTTGGGGCATTCACAACTTCTAGAGGCAAGCTGTTCCACTGATTAATTGTTCTAACTGTCAGGAAGTTTCTCCTCAGTTCTAAGTTGCTTCTCTCCTTGATTAGTTTCCACCCATTGCTTCTTGTTCTACCCTCAGGTGCCTTGGAGAATAGTTTGACTCCCTCTTCTTTGTGGCAACCCCTGAGATATTGGAAGACTGCTATCATGTCTCCCCTAGTCCTTCTCTTTGTTGAGGATTAAGACTGCCTTGGTATAGTTTGAAAGGGACGCAGTGGCTCAGTGGTTAATACGCTGAGCTTGTCAACCAGAAAGGTCAGCAGTTGGGCGGTTCGAATCCCGAACGCTGCATAACAGAGTGAACCCCCGTTGTCCCGGCTTCTGCCAACCTAGCAGTTCGAAAGCATGTAAAAATGCAAGTAGAAAAATAGGAACCACCTTTGGTGGGAAGGGAACAGCGAGGGGAACCGTTACCTTTTAATACGTTTGATCGTTCAGGTTTTTCTCCCTCCCAAAATTGTAATGCTGCAGAAAAAGATTGTTCATGGGATTTTAAAGTGGCATTTTGCTGCTCCTAATCTTTCTTTTTTTAAAAAAAAAAAGAAAGGAAGAAAGAAAGAAGGAAATGATTTAATTGTTTTCACACTTAAGGCCGTGTTGCCTTCTTGGCAGTGAAGGTGCTAAATTATTTAAAGACATTGATAGTAGACAATACATATATATTCCCCCCACCCCCCATCTGTGTCTGCAGTGTCCCAGCTCCCAATTGCATTCAATTTCATTATTATAACAACAGCACCTCTTAAAAACAATTGCTTTGGCTTGGCAGGATAATTTTATAATGAGAGGCAAAGGGGACTGTAGAGATACAGAAAACTAGAGATAAATGGTTCTTTGATGCTAAGAAAGCGAAGCGACGGTGTTTCTTAAAACAAAAGCCATTTATTTAATTGAAGGGCCGTTTTTGAACCTGATACACTCAACTTCCAAGTTTTAAAAAAACCAAAACCTTCCAAAGAGATACAGAAAAGTGTGTGGGGAGAAAAGGCTTTCTTGTAGGCTTTTGAATATTTACCAAGTGCAGCCTGGCATGCTAGTAATTACAGTGTGTGTGTTTATAGTACCATCTCTATAAAATGATTGATTCCCTATGTGAGAATGGGTAGGTATTTTTAAAACGCTCCCTTCGTTCCAACGTCGCCCATCCTCCAGCCAAGATGTTCCTGATTACAAAGCAAAATACAGAAAACTGTGCCCAACTTTTTTTTTTTTTATAAAAAAAGATTTTGGGATAAGTGCCAGAACAGATGGCTGGAAAAAAATCCTAAATACCATTGATTTATCTCGCCCACTTCGTCAAGCAATATTAGAGACAATGGGCCTAATCAGAAGAAATGACAATAAACAATGGAGTGTAGCTTTTGTTGCAGAATTAAGAACCAAGGCTTAGCAGATTTTTTTTTTTATTATTACGGTTACGGTTAATTCAGAATTTATGAACATGCGAACTAGAAATAGAACATGCTTAGCTGGACCTAATGGAAGTGGAGACAGTGTTCTCTCGGCCTTCCATTAAGTCGTTTCTAATATGTAGGGAACGCACTGTTAAAAAAAAAAAGTCTAAGGGAGAAACATGTTCTAGAGAAGAACTGAGGGGGAAACTTCTTTTTTTTTTCCATTCATCTTTCAATTAAATGATAAATAACAAAAGTAAAAGCTTTTGTTATTTGTCTGCCACATCTATTCATCTCCGCCCCCTGACTTTTATCCCCAGAGCTAGGGTGGGGCTTCGCTAGCAGCGGTGGCTCTTCTGTCCCAAGGACCAGCCCATAGATTTCCACTGCTCTCCTCTCCTCTGCCTTCTGCGCATCTGCACATCAGGCATTGGACCCAGCTGTTCCTCCTCTTCCTCATCACCCACCTCCGGACATGGGGGCTATTGACTCCCCATCTGAGGGATGATGGATGGCCCAGGCTCTGCCTCTCTCTGCCAGCTCCATTCCCTCTTCCCCTCGGAGCTCTCAGGTTGCCTTGATGTTGACCCTGACTCCCATGTTTCCTCCTCCTCCTCTGATTCGGCTGCTGGAGGGGCCGGCGGCCGACAGGCCACAACAGGTTGACCCAGCCTTCCATCCTTCTGAGATCGATAAAATGAGGAGCCAAATTGTTGGGGCCAATATGCTCTAAGTGCAATTGCTATTAGCTATAGAATCCATAATTTTGGAGATGACTTCTACCCATACCATATTTTGATCTGGTCAAAGACAGTTTTGGGATTAGGCATCCAATTTATTGTATGTTTTTTTTTCCTTTTACATCTGTAGGAAGTTAGCATCCAACGCTCTCTTAGAAAAATGAAATATTCTAGGCAATATTAAAAAAAGGCAGTATATTACATTTCCCTGGATGAGAAATGAAGAAACATGTTTTTTTTTAAGGCAGGAAGCAGACTCTCTTTTAATAACCCTCACCTTTCTTACTAGCTCTCAGTAGAGGTTAAGTAGAGATAAAGAGATAGCTGCTATTATTATTATTATTATTATTATTATTATTATTATTATTATTATTATTATTATTATTATTATTATTATTATTATTAATTATTATTATTATTATTATTTAATGCTTCTAGACCGCCCCCTCTCCCGCAAGGGACTCGGGGCGGTGTACAGTTCATACAAAATATAACAGGATACAATAAAATTAAATTAAATATGTACAGTTGACAATTGACATGGAGGAGGTTAAAATGTAGTTAAAAGAACTGTACAAAGCAGATATAAAATAAATTCAAACCCCTAAAAACAAATACAGTAAATTAAAAAACCCCTAAAATAACCAGATATAATACATTTGCCAGGAGGGACAGTTAGCTAGGTCTATTCATAGGCAAATGCCCTCACCCAAGATCCAACAAAGGTAGGGTTAGCCCTATACCTGTCTCACCACATGGCACCTGGGAAGATTACATCACCCAGCAAGGCTCAACCAAGCTTGGGACTCAAAACACAGCCTACAGAGTTGCCCTGCATGGCCTCATGGGAGTTTGAGTGACAACCAATCAGAATACAAGCTCAAATTCAAATCCCAACAGAGGGTATAAATCTCTCTCTCTCTCTCTCTCTCTCTCTCTCTCTCTCTCTCTCTCTCTCTCTCTCTCTCTCTCTCTCTCTCTCTCTCTCTCTCTCTCTCTCTCTCTCTCTCTCTCGGTGGGCTGCTGCCTGCATTACTGCTGGTTCGGCATGCAAAAAATGCGTGCATGCGAATTTGCACCTAATAAGGTCTGCGCGTGTGCACAACGTAAGAAAAGGGGGAACATTTTTTTGCAGTGAAGATTGTTCTGCACTTCTGCAGAACCGAAAATCAAGATGGCGCCACTGCCGATAGAACCTGGTTTGGGGGTGTGGATGGTCGAGTTATTACCTACTCGGCCGAACTGAGCCAGGTAGGAACCCACCTCTGCTGTCCACCATTAAAACCCATCTTTCCAAGCAGCCTCCATGTTTCCAGGGTCTTTTTCCCCACTTGGAACTGAACCCAGAAGGACATTTCTTCAAACACACCTATCTGTTTTTTTACCGTTTCAGCCACCTAAAAATATGCAGGCAATCTTTAATTGTCTTCACTTTTCCAAATGGTTGTGATGCTGCTAAATTACTCCCTGGATTCTCCAGCTCGGTGGAGTGATGACTCATCCCAGGTTAATGGCTGTTTGCAAGGAAAGAAAATAGATTTCTTTTTCCCCTCTCTTGCTGATGGAAAATGTTTAAAGCTTGTTATTTGTGAGATGCAATGAAGAGCTTTGCAGGTAATGAATTTATCCCTGCTTCACTTGATTTGCCACAGCTAACGTATACAATAAAAACAGAGTTTCTATTTCGGCGCTACCACGCATGAACACCTCGTTATAATAGCGGGATATTTTTATTTTTATTGGAAATGGGAGCGACGCTTTGCTGTGTTAATTTTCAACAAATGATTTGCCCAACAATCCTCCCCCTTTGCAAAACAAACACCCCCCCAAAAAAGTTGCAAATTCTAGGGCAAGGTAATAGAAGAGCAATGGGGAAATAGCAATAGCACTTAGACCAGGGGTCGGCAACCTTAAACACACAAAGAGCCACAAACGTCCTAAACGGAAGCCCCCCACTCCAATTCTGGAGCTGAGCGGAAGTCCAGTTCCCCCACCATAGAGTCTTCTCCCAGTGCGGCATCCTTGTTCCTCTGCTGACTGGAAGTCCGGTTCCCCCACCATAGAGTCTCCTCCTAGCACAGCATCCTTTTTCCTCTGCTGACTGGAAGTTCAGTTCTCCCACCATAGAGTCTCCTCCTAGCGCTGCATCCTTTTTCCTCTACCTGTCCTAACCGAAAGCCTTATCAATTCTTGAGACAACCGGTGACAGTGAGCCACAGTGGAGGGATAAAAGAGCCACATGTGGCTCCAGAGCCACAGTTTGCTGACCTCTGACTTAGACTTATACACCGCTTCACAGTGCTTTACAACCCTGTTTACACAGTCAGCATATTGCCCCCGATAACAATCTGGGCTAGCCACTGTAGAAAGTTAGCACCCATCCCTCTCTTAGAAGAATGAAACATTTTGGGAAATATTTAAAAAAAGCAGAATATTGTATTTCCTTAAAGAAGAAACATGCTCTTGGAAAGCAGCCCCCACATTTGTTAATAGCCCCAGCAGGACTGGGCCAGCCTATCTGCAAAACAAAAGACCTTCAGCTCCAGAATGATGGGATTATCCTTCAAGGCAAAGCCATTCAGCCACAATAGGAACTGCATTGCATCTGTTCAAGTTTCAACCAAACTTGACTCAGATAACCTGCAAAGTTAGTAGTGACCCCTAAAACAACCAATAGAATACATTTCTTGCACAGGAACAGGAAGCTCAAGGACAAGGGCCAAGAAAGGGTATAAATAACCCTCACGCTCCACTCCATGTGGTCAGCTACCGAGAATCACACGTGCTTGGTGGTTCTGCTTCACCATTAAACCATCTTTCCAAACAGCCTCCATATTTCCAGTGCCTTTCCCCCCACTTGGAACTGAACCCAGATGGGTATTTCTTCCAACACCACTTTGATCTAATGGATGTATGAAGGTTTGGACTGTAGACCTTTGAAAAGATTTCCATAGTTTTTCCAACCTATCAATTTATTGCTGTTTATCTGTGGAAGTTCAGTACAGTTGCTTCCTCCAAATCACTTGGAGGTCTTCTAGTCCAACCCCCTGCTCAACCATTTCAGACAAATGATTGTCCAATCTCTTCTTGACAATGTCCAGTGTTAGAGTATTCTCAACTTCTGGAGGCAAGTTGTTCCACTGATTAATTGTTCCAATTGCCATGAAATTCCTCCTTAGTTCTACGTTGCTTCTCTCCTTGATTAGTTTCCACCCATTGCTTCTTTTCCTGCCCTCAGGTGCTTTGGAGAATAGTTTGACTCCCTGTTCTTTGTGGCAGCCCCTGAGATATTGGAAGGCTGCTATCATTTCTCCCCTAGTCCTTCTTTTCATCAAAATAGACATACTCAGTTCCTGCAACCGTTCTTCATATGTTTTAGTCTCCAGTCCCCTCATCATCTTTGATGCTCTTCTCTGCACTCTTTCTAGAGTCTCCACATCTTTTCTACATTGTGGTGACCAAAACTGAATGCAGGATTCCAAGTGTGGCCTTACCAAGGCATTATAAAGTGGTATTAACCCTTCACCTGATCTTGATTCTCTCCCTCTGTTTATGCAGCCTAAACTGTGTTGGCTTTTTTGGCAGCTGCTGCACACGGCTGGTTCCTATTTAAATGGTTGTCCACCAGGACTCCAAGATCCCTCTCACAGTTACTACTATTGAGCAAGGTACCACCTATACTGTACCTGTGCATTTCGTTTTTCTTGCCTAAACGTAGAATCTTACTTTTTGCACCATTGAAAAAACATCTGGAGCACCATAAAGCAGCCGAGTTAAACAAAGAACATCCAGTGATGGAGAGGAGCACCCACAACTTTTGAAGGCAAACCATCCCACTGCTTAATTGTTCTAACCTCCAGGAAATCTCTAGATTGGCTCTCTCTTTAATAAGTTCCCATCAACCCATTCTCCAAACCCTCTGAAGGCAAGACAGAAAGCATTGGAGGTAAACCTATCAAGGAGAGAAGCAATCTATTTATTTGGGTTTTTTGTTTTGTTTATTTATTTAGTTTGTCAAACATGTACAACTAAACAGGTATAAGTATAAACATGGACACAGGAAATGGGGACAAATAAATGGGGACAGGAGGAAAGGGACGGTAGGAACGTTGGTGCGCTTATGCACGCCCCCTTTACGGACTTCTTAGGAATGGGGTGAGGTCCATGGCAGACAGTTTGAGGTTAAAGTTATGGGGGTTTGAGGATGTAACAACGGAGTCGGGTAGAGCATTCCAGGCATTGACCACTCTGTTGCTGAAGTCGTATTTTAACAACCGTGTTAAAATACGATTGAATTCGATTAAAGTCGTATTTAATCTAGAACTAAAGCTAGTTGCATTCCACCCATCAGAGATTTTAATAGAATAATGCACCCATTTTAAAATTATGTTTATCTTTGCTGACTGTGAAGAAGAATGCCAAATGTTCATTCACTTCAAATAGTTTTTCATATTTAACCTCCACTCTCAGGATTTTGCCACCCAGTTCAAAATGAACGCAGAAAAGTGTGTGCTTCAAGAAAAGAAAAACTCGGCACAAGAAATCCATATGTTGCAGAATTTACAAAAATACATTCCTTCACCCCAGGAAAAAAATTATTTTTTAACAAGTGTGCAAAGTCAGTCAAGAGCCTTACAAAACCACCAACATTACAGCTCCGAATAAAAATTGATATGAATATTTGGAGCTAATTTTATAAACAGTAGGAGAGAACGAACTCTTTACTCAAGACATATGACACACAAAGCTTTGTATCCATCCCAAAAATGAAAATAGAACATGTATAGGTAGGGTCACCAAGCCAATGTACATATGGGAAGCTTAAGACAAAAGTTTTTAGCTATTGTCACAAAAGCTAAAATATATAGAATCAACTGAGGTTGGCAAAGCATTGCTAAGAACAATGAAAACAACAGCTCTTTATTATAACACAACAAGTAAGAACAATCCAGCGAAGGATGAGTCTGACAGCAGCCCTTTTATAGGGAGCGGTCAGACCCTTCGACCAATGAGATTAAACCTCTGTTCCCGCCGGAACAGAGGACCTTGGTGGAAACCACTATAACTGAAGCTAGTATCTAACAAAAAGGTCCCCCCCCCCCAGATGGGCTTAAAATGAATGGAAGAGAACATGGGTATAACAGAGGCTTGATGAAGAAAAGAAAATGTCAGCAGGTATTAAGAGGAAAAGGAAGAGGTATTCAAATGCTGTTTTGACTCAGGTGTTGCCAAGATAACTTTAGGGACATGCCCAGGTAATGCGCAGCAAATGAAGTTGGTTGAAAAGAAGCATCAATTGTTTTGCTCTAAAAAGAACCTTTCCTCTGACACATGTTAGAATAGAATGGAATAGAATAGAATAGAATAGACAGAGTTAGAAGGAACCTTGGAGGTCTTACAATACAATACAATGCAATGCAATGCAATACAATACAATGCAATGCAATGCAATGCAATGCAATGCAATGCAATGCAATGCAATGCAATACAATACAATACAGTACAATACAATGCAATACAATAGCAGAGTTGGAAGGAACCTTGGAGGTCTTACAATACAATACAATGCAATGCAATGCAATGCAATGCAATGCAATGCAATACAATGCAATGCAATGCAATGCAATGCAATACAATACAATACAATACAATACAATACAATACAATACAATACAATACAATACAATACAATGCAATGCAATGCAATGCAATACAATAGCAGAGTTGGAAGGGACCTTGGAGGTCTTACAATACAATACAATGCAATGCAATGCAATACAATACAATACAATACAATGCAATGCAATGCAATGCAATACAATAGCAGAGTTGGAAGGGACCTTGGAGGTCTTCTAGTCCAACCCCCTGCCTAGGCAGGAAACCCTACATCACTTCAGACAAATGGCTATCCAACATCTTCTTAAAGACTTCCAGTGTTGGGGCATTCACAACTTCTGGAGGCAAGCTGATGAATTGTTCTAACTGTCAGGAAATTTCTCCTCAGTTCTAAGTTGCTTCTCTCCTTGATTAGTTTCCACCCATTGCTTCTTGTCCTGCCCTCAGGTGCCTTCGAGAATAGTTTGACTCCCTCTTCTTTGTGGCAACCCCTGAGATATTGGAACGCTGCTATCATGTCTCTCCTAGTCCTTCTAAGAGCAAGTTGAAAAGACAAGTTGGAAATTTGAAACTGACAGATCAACGAATACCTGTTTTTGGATGTGTTTAAATCTCCCGAGATATTTATGAATTGCATGCTAGGATACTAAAGAAACTTGATCAGTGTATGGTTAAATCTATCGTTACCTTTGGTCAATTCTGGATTATCTACTTAGAGCAATGTTTACTGGCCAGATGCCCTTCCAGTCAAGAGAAATATTTGCCTCTACCTAGGATCGAACTCACAGCCTCTTGATTGTGAGGCGAGAGCTCCACCTCTAGGCCACCGCGCCATTCACTTGAAGATGTCTGGACTTCAACTCCCAGAATTCCCCAGCCAGCCCCAAGGTTGAGAAACATTGACGTAGATCAGTGTTAATCAACCTTGGCAACTTGAAGATGTCTGGACTTCAACTCCCAGAATTCCCCAGCCAGCCCCAAGGTTGAGAAACATTGACCTAGATCAGTGTTAATCAACCTTGGCAACTTGAAGATGTCTGGACTTCAACTCCCAGAATTCCCCAGCCAGCGAATGCTGGCTGGGGAATTCTGGGTGTTGAAGTCCGGACATCTTCAAGTTGCCAAGGTTGAGAAACATTGACCTAGATAAAGAAATGCAGATTTCCAGATGACCCCAAAAGCTGTACAGGATAATTAATCATCTTAAAACACAGAAATAAAATTCTCAAATCTTTTGAGAAATCCAAGTAAGGAATAAACGAACGAACCTTAACAACTGCACTAGTAGTAGAGGTTTTAAGTCCTATTGGAATAAGTGTGCAAACTATTGGAAACTTTGCCTTTGTCGAATTCACTTAAATTAATATCACCACAATTGTACACATACTGATACCAGCGGTGGGTTTCACATTTTGTTACACCGGTTCGCATTGCACATGCCCCTTCCACGCATGTGCTTTTCACACACTTGCACCTTCTACACATGTACCCGGCCTCAAAAACGTGCTTAAATAGGACGGCATAGGGCTGGGGGTGGGTGGCCCACCCCCACCCGCAAATTCCGCTACCGGATCAGGTGAACCGATCCAAACCAGCTAAATACCACCTCTGACTGATATCCATTTCTCCAGGTAGGAAAGGCAACACACCAGAGGTGGCATTCAGCAGGTTCTGACCAGTTCTGGAGAACTGGTAGCGGAAATTTTGAGTAGTTTGGAGAACCGGCAAATACCACCTCTGACTGGCCCTGCCCCATCTATTCTCTGCCTCCCGAGTCCCAGCTGATGGGCAGGGAATGGGGATTTTGCACTAACCTTCCCCTGGAGTGGGGAGGGAGTGGAGATTTTATGGTATCCTTCCCCTGGAGTGGGGAGGGAATGGGGATTTTGCAGTATCCTTCCCTTGGAGTGGGGAGGGAATGGAGATTTTACAGTATCCTTCCCCTGGAGTAGGGAGGGAATGGGGATTTTGCAGTATCCTTCCCCTGGAGTGGGGAGGCAATGGGGATTTTGCACTATCCTTCCCCTAGAGTGGGGAGGGAATGGAGATTTTACAGTATCCTTCCCCTGGAGTGAGGAGGCAATGGAGATTTTGCAGTATCCTTCCCCTGGAGTAGGGAGGGAATGGAGATTTTGCAGTATTCTTCCCCTGGAGTAGGGAGGGAATGGAGATTTTGCAGTATCCTTCCCCTGGAGTAGGGAGGGAATGGAGATTTTGCAGTATCCTTCCCCTGGAGTGGGGAAGGAATGGAGATTTTACAGTATCCTTCCCCTGGAGTGGGGAGGCAATGGAGATTTTGCAGTATCCTTCCCCAGGAGTAGGGAGGGAATGGAGATTTTGCAGTATTCTTCCCCTGGAGTGAGGAGGGAGTGGAAATTTTGCAGTATCCTTCCCCTGGAGTGGGGAGGGAATGGAGATTTTGCAGTATCCTTCCCCTGGAGTGGGGAGGGAATGGAGATTTTACAGTATCCTTCCCCTGGAGTGGGCAGGGAATGGAGATTTTGCAGTATCCTTCCCCAGGAGTAGGGAAGGAATGGAGATTTTGCAGTATTCTTCCCCTGGAGTAGGGAGGGAATGGAGATTTTGCAGCATCCTTCCCCTGGAGTGGGGAGGGAATGGAGATTTTGCAGCATTCTTCCCCTGGAGTGGGGAGGGAATGGAGATTTTGCAGTATCCTTCCCCTGGAGTGGGGAGGGAATGGAGATTTTACAGTATCCTTCCCCTGGAGTGGGGAGGGAATGGGGATTTTGCAGTATCCTTCCCCTGGAGTGGGCAGGGAATGGAGATTTTGCAGTATCCTTCCCCAGGAGTAGGGAGGGAATGGAGATTTTGCAGTATTCTTCCCCTGGAGTAGGGAGGGAATGGAGATTTTGCAGCATCCTTCCCCTGGAGTGGGGAGGGGATGGAGATTTTGCAGCATTCTTCCCCTGGAGTAGGGAGGGAATGGAGATTTTGCAGCATCCTTCCCCTGGAGTGGGGAGGGAATGGAGATTTTGCAGTATCCTTCCCCTGCCACGTCCACCAAGCCATGCCCACCAAGCCACGCCACGCCCACCAAGCCACGCCCACCGAACCAACAGGAAAAAAAATGCTTTAAAAAGCAGAAAAAAAGCTTCCAACGCTCACAGCTGAGATGCACAATCCTCAGAAGCTTTTTTTAAACTACCAGTTCACTGAACCAACAACAATCGTCCCTACCTGTTGGCGCGAACTGGTGTGAACCGGTAGCAATTCACCCCTGCTTGGAACCCTGAATCCTGTGTCCCAGCTGTTCTGGAGGAAATGGAGATTTTACAGTATCCTTCCCCTTCCACACCCACCAAGCCGTGCCCACAGAACCGGTAGTAAAAAATGTCGAATCCCACTACTGAACATAACGACTCTAGGCTGATGACTTGCTTGACTCCACCTTCAGTCTCTGCTTGCTCTTCTCCTAAATCAGCATTCCTGCACGGTAGTTTGGGAGAAGAAACCAAGTTTAAAAGTCTATTTCCACCCCACCCCGAAGTTTACAGCTTACATGCTATGGAAGAGCAAGCGATGGGGTCTCTTTTCAATTCCTACCTTTTCCAAGCGTTGCCCAGCCTCGTTTGCATCTGAAAACATGTAAGCAGATAAAAATGATCTTCAGACAAAGCCTTTGAGGCAATTACCCTCTCATGCAGCACCATCAACCAAGAGCCATGTGTTCAGAGCTCACATAAAGGAGACAATTAAATAGACGGCAAATCTGCAGTGAGCCGCACACCTGCACCGCCATTCCTCTGCGCTCGTTATCGCGTGCTTTTAAACGGGATGACTCATAATAAAATTGTAAGGGGGTGTTGGACGGATTGCTCGCCAGGCAATAATGCAGCCATTATTTCCGGAGCGCGGCAGAGCTTCTTGCACGTGGACAGATGAGCTAAGCTTTCAAAACTTGCTCAACCACTGTGAAATTGAATTGGACCAAGACAGAAGGTGGAAACTCTGGTCATCCACCCAAGTGGGCGGCTGAGCCAAATGTTCGCCAGTGTCAAACGTGAAATTGAAATTTGCATGTGCACCCCGGGGAAGATTCTCGGGTCAGATAGAATAATTTATTGGAACAAGCTGACCTAGAAGTTCAAAATCTGGGTTGTGACGTCCATGTGGCCCGCCATTAAAGGACAACAACCACCGCCACCACAACAAAACGTTAACTCTTTGCTGCCATCTAGAGGCGGCCCAGATTTTGCAGCCCGGGTTTGGGCCTAGTATTTTGTAATGAAGCCCTCCCGTGGTAGTGGTTGATAAAGCACAGAGAGTAAAATTAAAAGCTTATTTTCAAGGAGGATCTCGATTTTGAACAAGCTACAACCAGCAGGGTCTTCGAGCGGTGGTTCCAAATAAATAAATAAAGTGATCAGGATAACAAGATCAAAGCTCAGCTTTTTTGTGCGTTGTGTGGGGAGGTTCAGTTGCGTTACAACAGCTACTACCCTGACCAGTGTTTCCCAACTTGAGTCATTTTAAGATGTGCGGACTTCAACTCCCAGAATGCCCCAGTCAGACTGGGGTATTCTGGGAGTTGTGGTTTACACTTCTTAAAATGGCTCAGGTAGGAAAACACTGATTATTTGGACCATACTGTGTGGATAGCACTTAAACTTATATACCGCTTCATAGTGCTTTTACAGCCCCCTCTAAGCGGTTTACAGAGGCAGCGTCTTGCCCCCAACCATCAGGTAGCCAAGTTAGCCTTGACCAATGGTTAGTCTCAGATCGCGCTGTTGGGCTGCATCCAGAATCCTTTGTTTTATCATCTCCTTGGCTTTCCAAAATCCCCTTCTAGCAATGCAGGGATGATGTTAACAAGATTTAGCTTTCCTTCGGGCTTCTTCTAACGACTTGTTAGAAGAAGCCCGAAGGAAAGCTAAGTCTTGTTAACATCATCCCTGCATTGCTAGAAGGGAGGTTTTTCTTTAAAAAAAGTTATTTATTTATTTATTTATTCATTCATTCATTCATTCATTCATTCATTCATTCATTCATTCATTCATTTTAATACAGCTTTACACATATTATAGAAACAAAGTCTTCCCTTTTACGTCCTCTCCTTTACACAATCCATTTTACGTCATAACTTGGGTTTCACTTTCCGCCAAATTATTTTCTTCCATTAATTTCCATTTTTTAATCCATTTTTTACTAGTACGTAAACAATATCTTCAATTGCCCTTTCGAAAATTGCACCAAATTATTGCTTCATGTTTCTCTATTGGTCTATTTTACTATAAACAATATAGATCCTCTAGTTACGTTTTGACGTAGAGAGCATTTCTTTCCATGGTTTCTACAATTAACAATAGTATGTATATAATTTTTTTTTAACTTTTGGAATGTGTGTTTTTTTTAATGTTGTACACCGCCCTGAGTCCTTTTGGAGAAGGGCGGCATATAAATCCAAATAAACAAAACAAACAAAACAAAACAAACAAACAAACAAACTATACTTTCTTCGTTTCTTAATTAGTTGCATAACTATGTCAATCATACTACTATTCCTTTTAATCTACTAATATTACTCATTTTCCCCTTCTTCTTTCATACTTTTTCTCTTGGGCTCTCATGAATTCCACTTTTAGCCATTTTTCTTCTTCTCCCCCTTTCTCCTAACTTCTCCCCCCCCCCTGTTTTTATGGTTGTAGTATCTTTTCTTCAGAGTATTCATTTTTATTATTCTGGTATCTTTCCCCAGGGTTTTTCCTGTTCTCCTCCACTTCTAGAAGGGAGATTTGCACATGCTTAGATTTGCATGTATATAAACAGAGAGCAAACCCCACTCCCTTCTAGCGCTGATGATGTTACCTGGTTGGGTAATGAAATGTCTGCAAGAAAACAACCAAGCTCAGAGGCACCAAGGACCCCTCAATCAAAAATGTATTCTTTCCTTGCCAGAGAAAGAATATATATATATATATATATATATATATATATATATATATATATATATATATATATATAGTTGAGAATTCCAGAATCTATGCCACCTGAATATTTATTTGCCCATTGAAAAGATGACTAAAATATAAATTGGATCATGTTTCTGCTTTTTATTTACTCTGATGGATTTGCAAGCAAGATCATCATTACTATAAGATAAAACCTAGCCTTTGCACAATACAAACGATTGCCTTGCAAGATTTTGTCACTAGGAACCGTTGCTGCCTCCTATCACACTTTCTTCCAAAACAGCTTTACTGTAAAACGGAAGATTAAAAACTTTAACCAGAAGAATTTAGGGGGAGAATATTTGGAAATTTCATCTGTTTAGAAAAATCTGGGAATGATTTACACTGAGAGACATATTCATTGCTACCCTGTGCAAAAATTAATGATGCTTGGCTTATGATGGGTGACGGACTTTAAGCGGTGTGTTCACTGCAAGGTGATAAAGTTGTGTTTCACCGTAACTCTTGCATTTGTCAAGGAGATCTCTTTTGCCTTTTGTTGTACGAAATGCAGTGGCTCAGGGGCTAAGACGCTGAGCTTGTTGATCAGAAAGGTCAGCGGTTCAGTGGTTCGAATCCCTGGTGCTGCATAATAGAGTGAGCTCCCGTTACTTGTCCCAGCTTCTGCCAACCTAGCCGTTCCAAAGCACGTAAAAAATGCAAGTAGAAAAATAGGGACCACCTTTGGTGGGAAGGTAACAGCGTTTCATGTACCTTAGGCGTTTAGTAATGCCGGCCGCATGACCACAGAGACGTCTTAAGACAGCGCTGGCTCTTCGGCTTTGAAACAGAGATGAGCACCGCCCCCTAGAGTCGGGAACGACTAGCACGTATGTATGAGGGGAACCTTTACCTTTAGTGTTTACTTCTGGTTTGCAACAAAGCCCATTGGGAAAACTGGGGGTTGCTTAATGACTGTGACATCATTTCAACACCACCAGCAAAAGATCATGTTGGGTGTCTTCAGGTGGTAACCTATTTAATGACCGCCATGACTTAACTGCAATTCTGTTTTCAATTAGTGTTGCAGACCGAGGACTCAAAATTATTTTGTACTTGAGTCACTAAGAGGTGACGCTCTGGGGTGATATATGAATGGTGTAAAATAATTGAGGGTAAATACAGCCAAGTTTGATTTTGGAGGTACACCTGCAATTATTTACATTTGTGTATGAATTGTTGGGATGTGGTGGCTCAGTGGCCAAGATGCTGAGCTTGTCGATCAGAAAGGTTGGCAGTTCAGTGGTTCGAATCCCTAGCGCTGGTGTAGCGGAGTGAGCTCCCGTGACTTGTCCCAGCTTGTGCCAACCTAGCAGTTCGAAAGCAGGTAAAAATGCAAGTAGAAAAATAGGAGCCACCTTTGGTGGGAAGGGAACAGCGTTCTGTGTGCCCTGGGCATTTAGTCATGCCGGCCACATGACCACAGAGATGTTTTCAGGCTCATCGGCTTTGAAACGGAGATGAACACCGCCCTCTAGAGTTGGGAATGATTAGCACATATGTGCGAGGGGAACCTTTACCTTATACAAACATCACAGTCACTGTGTTTTATTTTTCTGGTGAAAGCCATGGAGAAGACCAATTGCGGTTGCCAAATTTTATGTTTAGCTTTCAGCAAAATATGTTTTGTTTCCTTTCTTTTTTAGACTTTCAAATAACAAAGATGATTCTATGACTTTGGCAAAGCTATAGTTTATCTAATCTTTTCCCCCCCAGAAGTCAAGGCATAGCCTTCCGTAGACTGACGGCCTTCCTCCAATGTTATCCATACAAAAATGTTTTTTTGTGAAGGAAGTTGGCTTAAGACCGTGAATTCAAGTCTTGCCTTAAATCAGGAAAGCCAGCTGGGTAACTTTGGGCCAGTCCCCCTCTCTCTGCTCAGCCCAGCCCACCTCACAGGATTGTTGTTGGGAGGAAAAGAGGAGGAGGAGGAAGCTGTGTTGGACATGTTCACGGCCTTGAGTTTGTTTGTAAAAATAGCAAACCCAGGATACAGATAAATGACTAAATGAACTATGCTGTCACATGAATAGTGGAATTTCAGTTATTTTGATTGTAGGTTTTTAATGTTTTACGGCAAGGGTGTCAATTTCATTGAGGCTGCATCAGGGTTGGGTTTGACCTGGGGGGGGGAGTGGGTGTGGCCAGGTGGGGCGTGGCCAGCTAGACATTACGCTTGTTGGGGGTGCCTGTTGTGCCAGAGAAAACAGGCTCCTGAGCTCCGTTTTCGGCTCCGATGGCCTCCTGCAACCCTCTGCCAGTGAAAATGGAGCTTGGGAGGGTTTTTGCTGGCAGAAGCACCATGGGCCGATCCTTCACTGTTTCGGGGGGGCCAGATCTAAGCACTCCATGGGCCAGATCCAGCCCCCGGGCCTTGGGTTTGACGCCCCTGTTGTACGGCAAGGGTGGGGAACTATGGCCCCTTTTTGACCTATGAACTTCAACTCTCAGACTTCCTGAACCAGCCATTTAACTCCCTCCCTTTCTCCTTCCTTCCTTCCCTCCCTCCCTCCTCTTTCTTTTCCTTTCTTCCTTTTCTTTGTTCTTCCTTCCCTTCCTCTTTCTTTTCCTTTCTTCCTTCCTTCTCCTCCCTCCCTCCCTCCCTGCCTCCCTTCCTTTTCTTTCTCCTTCCTTCCTTTCCTCCCTCCCTGCTCCCTTCCTCTTTCTTTTCTTCCTTTTTTCCTTTCTTCTCCTTTCTTCTTCTCCCTCCCTTCCTTCTTCCCTCCTTCTTCTTCCTTTTCCTTTTTTTCCTTTCTTCCTTTTCCTTCCTTCCTCCCCCTTCTTCCCTTCCTTTTCTTTCTCCTTCCTTCCTTTCCTCCCTCCCTCCTTCCTTCTTCTTTCTTTTCTTTTCTTCCTTTTTTCCTTTAATCCTTCTTCTTCCTTCTCTTCCTTCCTCCCAACCTCCTCCCTCCCCTCCCTCCCCTTTTCTTTCCTTCCTCCCTCCCCTCCCTCCCCTTTTCTTTCCTTCCTTCCTTTCCTCCCTCCCTCTTTCTTTTCTTTTCTTCCTTTTCTCCTTTCTTCCTTCTCCTTTCTTCTCCTCCCTCCCTCCCTCCTTCCTTCCTTCCCCTTTCTTTTCTTTTCTTCCTTTTTTCCTTTCTTCCTTCTCCTTCCTTCTCCTGCCTCCCTCCATTCCCTTTTTTCCCTTGACGAATGTCATATCACCTACAGGAAAGAAAAACACACTTGCAGCCAGTTCAAAGCATCAATAATTCTAGTATTCAAATTCATGTAATAATTAGCAACAATAAGCTATGGAAGAAACAAGGCCTGGGCAATAAATGGATGAGGATTGCAGAAGCATTGGAAACCAATGATTTTTAGCAGAAAGATAAGGGAAAGAGTGAAAGCGAGAGTGAGGAGAACATAAAGCTAATCAAGAAGGCCCTCCTTTGCATCCAAATGAGGCAATGTCCTTGCCTGCCTTCCCAGCTTTTAGGTAATAAATACAAAAAGTTCAGGATCTGGGAGACGCAGATTCTGCTCCGTGCTTTGCCTCGAGCAAAAAAAAGTTTTCAACTTGCTTCTTTTTTGGAAGCAGTGACCCCAAAATTCTGTCATTAGTAACAATAATTAAAAGGGGCTTTCAAATGCGGTATATGGATGGTTGCCACTAAAAGGAACATTCTCATTAATTTATTGTAAATTTTTAACTTGACTTTATATCTGTTGAAGGCCATTCTGGACTCAAGGGAATTCCCAGGCGACATTTTCATTTTCATTCACATTGGAGGTGGAGAAATATAGAACAGGTTCAGTGCCTGAATTAAGTGTGAACTTCGAAAAAGATACTGAAACGATTTGTAAATCAACCTATATTTTGTTGTTGTTGTCAGTTGCGAAGTTGTGTAGTTCGACCCATTGCGACCAAATGGACAACGTTCCTCCAGACCTTCCTGTCCTCTACCATCCTCTGATGTCCATTTAATACATTGATAGTATTGAGTAGCAAATTTCCTTCTTAAAGTTTCATCTTCTCAGTTTTGCATTTTACCCATGGAGAATTTTCCATGTTCCTTTTAACTAAATTTAGTTATTCTTGATCATCCAGATTTCATTTTCTCTATCATTATAACATCGTCAGTGCTAGAAGGGATGAGGGGATTGTTCTCTGTTTACATGTTGTTAGTTGCAAAGTCGTGTCCGACCCCATCGCGACCCCATGGACAATGTTCCTCCAGGCCTTCCTGTCCTCTACCATCCTCTGGAGTCCATTTAAGCTCACGCCGGCTGTTTCGGTGACTCAATCCAGCCACCTCATTCTCTCTCGTCCCCTTCTTCTTTTGTCCTCAATCTTTCCCAGCATGGGGCTCTTCTCCCGGGAGTCCTTCCTTCTCATTAGGTGGCCAAAGTATTTGAGTTTCCTCTTCAGGATCTGGCCTTCTAAAGAGCAGTCAGGATTGATCTCCTCTAGGACTGACCGGTTGGATCGCCTTGCAGTCCAAGGGACTCGCAGGAGTCTTCTCCAGCACCAGAGTTCAAAGGCCTCCATTCTTTGGCGCTCAAGACTTCCTTATGGTCCAACCTTCACAGCCATCCTTTGCAACTTGGAAAACCAGAGCCTTGACTATGCACACTTTTGTTGGCAGGGTGAAGTCTCTGCTTTTTAGTATCCTGTCTAGGTTTGCCATCGCTTTCCTCCCCTATCTTTACCTTTGAAGGTATATATGAATAACACTAAATGAAGAACGCTGTGGTTACCTTTGTATTTTGCACCTTTCAATATTTTTTCCAGAGCAAAAAAAGATCTGCAATGTATTTTGTGCCTGAAAGCAATTGTATTTTGAGAGAAATACATTAAAAATACATACAGATAGTCCTCAACTTACAACAATTCATTTAGAGACCATTCAAAGTTATAATGGCACTGGAAAAAAAGTGATTTATAACCATTTTTCACACTTACAACTGTTGCAGCATCTTCATCATCATATGGTCATATTTCAGACCCTTGGCAACTGACTCATATTTATGACGGTTGCAGTGTTCCCAGGGCCATATGATCCCCTTTTGTGACCTTCTGACAAGCAAAGTCAATGGGGGAAGCCGGATTCACTTAACAACCGTGTTCCTAATTTAACAACTGCAGGGATTCACTTAACAAATGTGGCAAGAAAAGTCATAAAATGGGGCAAAACTCACTTAACAAATGTCTCACTTAGCAACATAACTTTTGGGCTCCATTGTGGTCGAGGGCTACCTGGACTTGATGAGAAAGTAGGTAACGAAAATATATTTGGGGTAGATTTTTCAAAAAATGCGCACGCAAATGGGAAAATGAATGGAAAAGAATAGAGATATGAAATTGACACGTCTGGCATGATTCAAGCTTAGTAGTAACTCAGAAATAAATGCTTGCTACTCTCAGCTGACATGCGGGGGGGGGGAAGGTTCAAGTATTAGCAACACATGTGAAAGGTAAGTCTTTCCTTCACCGGAACGTCTTGAATGGCTCAAATGATTACACACCATTATCTTTGAAGAAGTCCCATTATTGAAGAAGACTGTTGATTTAGAGGAATCCCCATCCACTGCAAGCAAAAATGAAAAGAAACACGTGAGTTGCCCTTTTGCAAAATCAAAATAGAAATAATAGCATGTCCTTGAAAAAAAAAAAAAAGATTTTGCAAAAGATTGACATGGGTCTACTCCACATAATGAGTGTCCTCCATGACTGCATAGATCTGAAAAACCACCATTGGTTTGCAAAAAAATAATAATGATACATTTCATATCAAGCAGTAGTGCTGCCCTGGTTGCCTGGTAGCGTCACTCCTCTTCTCTCTGACCAGGTGTGAGAATGTCCTTGGTTCCCAGGAGAAAGTATTTTGTTTTGGCTACAAAACCCCTGCTATCTCTCTTTCCCCCTCCGTATCCCTCAGCTCCAGTGTGGCAACACTGAAGTCCAAAATGGCTTCGGCCAGGTCAGCTTCAGAGTTGACACATGGATCAAACAAAACTTTTGCTAGACCAATTCTCGAATACAGCTCATCTGTCTGGAACCCGCACTGCATATCAGACATAAATACAATCGGACGAGTCCAGAGATCTTTCATGAGAAGAGTTCTCCGCCCCTCTGCTCGCAACAGAATACCTTATGCCACCAGACTTGAAATTTTGGGCTTAGACAATTTAGAACTTTGCCGTCTTCGATCCGACCTAAGTGTAGTACATAAAATTATCTGCCACAATGTCCTACCTGCCAATGACTACTTCAGCTTCAACCACAACAACACACAAGCACACAATAGATACAAACTTATGGTAAACTGCTCCAAACTTGATTGCAGAAAATACAGCTTCAGTCACAGAGTTGTCAATGCCTGGACTGTGTTACCTGATACTGTGGTTTCTTCCCCAAACCCCCAAAACTTTAACTTTAGCCTGTCTACTGTTGACCTCACCCCATTCCTAAGAGGTCTGTAAGGGGCGTGCATAAGCGCACCAGCGTGCCTACCATCCCTGTCCTAATATTCCCTTCTATTCATATCCATTTCATGTATTCATAATCATGTTTATACTAATATCTGTTATCTAATCCATGCTTAGCAACTGAACAAGTTTGATTGCACTCTTCCCTGTCTTTTTGCTATTGTAGTTTTAGCTGTTTTTAACCGCTTTAATGGATAAATTATATGGATTGTTTAGCTTTGTTTTAACTGTGTACACCCCTCAGAGTTAGATGCAAATGAGACTGGCAGCTAGGTGAATTCAATCGATCGATCGATCAGCTTGAACACTCCACAAATTAAAACTTTTCTAAAACAACATGACCAGGCTGCGTTCTGGATCATTGCATCGCAATTAATCTTCTCAAGCCAGCTGCTATCGGTTATCATGTGGACAATGCAGTGCTGGGATACAACTGATTTAACAACCGGTTCGGTGAGTGCGCACTTCATTTCGTGCATGCATGCAGCATTCAAAAAATGAGCTTTTTAAGCTTCAAAACTTACCTTCTATGTCAGCGAGGAAAACAGCTGATATGCAGCAATCCGCTGTCCTCTGAGGATCAGCTGAGCTAAAAATCAGGGAAATATAGGACAGGAAAGTGCAGGGGTGGGTGGGCGGGGCCACATACATACCTGTCTGAATTGGCTGAATCCCACCCCTGGTACAATGTATAGAGAAACCCAGGAGCAGACCTACAAATATGAACTGAAGGTATTATGATTGGGAATTGCAGTGATCTTATGCATTTTGATTAAGGGTGGAATATAGTCTCTTTCCTCTCATTCCTCTATCAAGTTTGGTTCTTCAGCTTTTCCTTTGCTGGCAAGATTTTGTGTCTCCTCTGTCTTGTTTAATTGTTTGTTTATTTATTTTTGCATTGTGAAACATTCCCCCGGGGTGCCACTGGATTTCTTTGTAATTCCCCATAGAAGATACTCCACTGTGGTGCCTCCAGCTGTAAATAACAGATGAGCTCCTGCTCAAGCTAGTTTTCACCCCCTTCTGCCAAGGTAGCCCTCTTTCTGTTCCAGCTGTTCCCACTTTCCCTGGTGTCTGGTGCCTGCAATCTGCTCACTCCCTGATATGTTCTACTGTCTAACTGTTTGACTGGATAAACTTGCACATCCTCCTGTATAAAATAGAATAGAATAGAATAGAATAGAGAATACAGTAGGGTAGGGTAGGATAAGCTAGAATAGAATAGAGTAGAATGGAAGGGAAGGGAATGATAGGGTAGAATAGAGTAGAATAAAATTAAATAGGGTAGAATAGAATAGAATAGAATAGAATAGAATAGAATAGAATAGACTGGAATGGAATGGAATGGAAAGGAAGGGAAAGGAAGGGTAGAATAGGGGAGGGGAGGGGAGGATAAGATAGGATAGGATAGGATAGGATAGGATAGGATAAGATAGAATAGGATAGAATAGAATGGAAGGGAAGGATAGGGTAGAATAGAGTAGAATAAAATAAAATAGAGTAGAATAGAATAGAATAGAATAGAATAGAATAGAATAGAATGGAATGGAATGGAATGGAATGGAATGGAAAGGAAAGAAAGGGAAGGGTAGAATAGGGGAGGGGAGGGGAGGATAAGATAGGATAGGATAGGATAAGGTAGAATAGAATAGGGTAGAATGGAATGGAAGGGTGGGGTAGGGTAGAATAGAGTAGAATAATAGAATAGAATAGAATAGAATAGAATAGAATAGAATAGAACAGAATTTACAAGGAATTTGTCTTGGGTGCATAAGCTCTCAGTGTACATACAAACAGCAAGTCATAGGTCATAGGTCATCATCATAGTTGCAATCATTAATCCTAAGTTACAAACAATTGATAAATCATAAGAAACCAAAAAGATGATATATTGATTTGAACGCAGGTGGGACAACCTCTGGTGTTGAACTATAGTCCCAGAAATCTTACTGTCAGGCCTGTAGTTATGTTTCTTTTAGGATCTTTGGCCTGCCACACTTTTTATTAATTTCCTATGCTGTTTCATTAGTGTAGTAGTTGGGAGGGGGGAATAGAAAGGAGTAGGATTGTGGAATGTATTGTTGTCATTCTTTTATAGAAGCCAAGGTCATCTTTTGTCTCCGCACCTCGACACCTGGCCGGAACCAGAGGGGTGTAGATGCCAGCGTGGAAGATGATGATTGGAACATGTGATGGACTGTGGGGTGTGGGGATAGATCATGAACTTTCAACTGGGTGGAATTCCAGGATGCAAATCAGAGTTGGAATTCCATAGAGGTGCTAACTTGCCTGTATGATTAAATTGGAACTTTAAGGATGATTCTGCCTTGGTCTCTGATTAATTTCATACATGGTATTTAGAACGCTGACACTTACATTATGTCATCAGAACATAAGACCATAAGTAAGGCTCTGCTTGACTGAAATGTCCTTCATCAGTCTATTCTTGTAGTGGCTAACTAACTGCACAGGAAAGTCTATAAGTCTCTTTAGAGATTGCTAATACAGATGGGGGAGGTGTGTGTGTTCTTACGAGGTCAACTATCCCCATGGTTGTGTGGGCCCCTGTATCCCCCCCATGCAAAGCTCCACAGCCATGTTTTGACCCCTTGCTGTTCCCGCTTAACCATTCAAAATCAGGCCAAGTGTCAGCAATGGGCATTCTTTCAAAGGCAACTGAGAACAGGACCATCCTTTCAATTTCTAAAAGACAATGGAGAAGATGACATTACCACCTTCTAGTTAAGACGATCCAGGCAAAAGAAGAATATCATGGCTTCAAAACCTAAGGGACTGGTTTGGACAAAGCTCAGCAGCACTTTTTCATGCGGCTGTTGACAAAAATAGGATTGCCAACATGATCGCCAATGTCTGATGATGAATATGGCAGCAGAAGGAGAAGAAGAAGGAGGTGGAGGAGGAGGAGGAGAAGAAGAAGAGGAGAGGAGGAGGAGGAGGAGGAGGAGGAGGAGGAGGAGGAGGAAGGAAGGAAGGAAGGAAGGAAGGAAGGAAGGAAGGAAGGAAGGAAGGAAGGAAGGAAGGAAGGAAGGAAGGAAGAGATGTTTGAGGTGATGTAAGAAAATAGCCAGGTTTCACAGACCAGCCAAGGGTTGACATATTTGTTAATGAACATCTGGAGATGAAGCTATCACTGGTAAAGCTAACTAAACACATTATCAGGCTGATCCCAGCTGAATCAATTATTCCTCGTAATGTTTCAACGAAAGCAAAAATGATCAGTCTGCCACCTTTACAACCCAAATGAATTCTACTAGAATTGGCCCTCGATGTTTGCAATACTCATATCATGTTTTGTAATTCTCCCCTTTTTGGGGGGGAGGGGGGTATGGGGAAAAAAAGTTTTCCAACTTTGCGTTTTCATCTCCTTTTTAATTGGGGTCCATTAAAGTGGCCGCAAAGGATCCCAGCTGATAAATCTTGATGAGCACAAGTGGGGCATTTTCCTATCGGCCGGTCCCTCGTACGCAGGGCCTACTAATAATTAACAAATCGTGCAGGTACTAAAGCTTCAGCCCTCGTCTAATGGAGCAGGAGACAGGGAAATATTAAAGCAGTGCTAACAGCTGGCTTGTTAATACACCGAGAGCCAATTTCTTACGTAAGGCACAAATGAAGAGGCCCAGTGGTAATTACAATCTACTTTAAGATAAACAGGAGCAAAACACCTCATGAATCAATATCATAAGCATGCCCGCTGGCCATTTATCCACACATCTCCGGTCCCAAACCATCGACGCTCAGATGGCATGTGGAGACCATGATTCACACTCTGTGTGTGTGTGTGTGTGTGAGAGAGAGAGAGAGAGAGAGGGAGAGAGAGACAGAGACAGAGAGAGACAAAGACAGAGAGACAGAGACAGAGAGAGGAAGGATTTAAATTAGTCAAGTTAGAAGAAGTTCAGGGACGCTGTGGCTCAATGGCTAAGATGCTGAGCTTGTCGATCAGAAAGGTCGGGAGTTCGGCGGTTCGAATCCCTAGAGCCGCGTAACAGAGTGAGCTCCGGTTACTTGTCCCAGCTTCTGCCAACCCAACAGTTCGAAAGCATGTAGAAATGCAAGGAGAAAAAATAGGAACCACCTTTGGTGGGAAGGTAACAGCGTTCCGTGCGCCTTTGGCATTTAGTCATGCCGGCCACATGACCCCGGAGACGTCTTCGGACAGCGCTGGCTCTTCGGCTTTGAAACGGAGATGAGCACTGCCCCCTAGAGTCGGGAACGTCTAGCACGTATGTGCGAGGAGAACCTTTACCTTTAGAAGTTGAGTCCTCAAACTTAAGCCTTTCTCATCTGCTTAGTTATCAGGGCATTGAAACACTCTTCCCACAACACTTCTGGAGGGTGGACGTAAAAAAAAATCCGTATGAGTTGAGACTTTGGCCCTGTGGACAAAGGGCCATTGAAATTGCAGGTAATCCTCGACTTACGACCAACTTTGTTTAGGGAGACATTTGTTAAGTAAGTTTTGCAGGCAACATGGATTCCCTCTGATACTGGATGGAAATGAAAGTTGGACCTCAAAGAACCTGGAGCAGGAATGTTGAGGCTTTTGTACTTTGGTGTAGAAGAAGACTCCCAAGAATTCCACGGATAAGCCAGGAAACAAATAAACGGTTCACTGAACAAATCAGTCCAGAGTTGTCAATCAAGGCACAAATGACTAGGCGTAGATTATACTTTGGAGACATGACGTGAAGTCCTTGCTCTCTGGAGAAGTCTGCAATGCTGGGGGAAAGTGGAAGGAAAGAGATGTGAAGAGCCAGAAGAAAGATGGATGGATTCAATTAGAGCAGCAGTGGGTGATCCATTGGAAAATATGAAGGCCCGATTGGGTGCAGATTGTCCTGGAGTAAAAAATAATCTATCAATCTGGTTGCTAAGGGTTGACAACTTGATAGCATACAAACAAGTTAACTGGCTAGCTAACAAGCAAATAATGTGGCTTTCCTGTTTTCTGGGTATAAAATGAATGGAATGGAATAGAACAGAACAGAATAGAGAATGGAATGGAATGGAATGGAACAGAACAGAACAGAGAATGGAATGGAATGGAATGGAACAGAACAGAACAGAGAATAGAATGGAATGGAATGGAATGGAATAGAACAGAATGGAAGGGAACGGAACAGAACAGAACAGAACAGAGAATGGAATGGAATGGAATGGAATAGAACAGAACAGAATAGAGAATGGAATGGAATAGAATAGAACAGAACAGAGAATGGAATGGAATGGAATAGAACAGAACAGAACAGAACAGAACAGAGAATGGAATGGAACAGAAGAGAACAGAACAGAGAATGGAATGGAATGGAATAGAATAGAACAGAACAGAACAGAACAGAGAATGGAATGGAACAGAAGAGAACAGAACAGAGAATGGAATGGAATAGAACAGAACAGAACAGAACAGAGAATGGAATGGAACAGAAGAGAACAGAACAGAGAATGGAATGGAATGGAATAGAACAGAACAGAACAGAACAGAGAATGGAATGGAACAGAAGAGAACAGAACAGAGAATGGAATGGAACAGAACAGAACAGAACAGAGAATGGAATGGAACAGAACAGAACAGAACAGAGAATGGAATGGAATGGACACAGATAAACCTCCAGGTGACCTTAACGACCCACTAAAAGGAAGCTTCTTGGATGAGAAATGAAATGTCTTCAAAGAAAAACCAAGTAAGTCCAGTTGCCTCTTGAAAAAAGCATATTTGAGACTGACAATGACTTGTTAGCTTGCCCATCTCTGTCTTAAATCTTCAGACAGAGGGCTTGCCTCAGGGCGACTGGATGGAGCTGAGCATTTACTGACCGGATACCCTTCCCGATGCCTACATGGGGGCCACAGCAAATATTTTCTCTTTGTGCCTTGAGAGAGAAATACCTGCCACTACTTAGGTTTGAACTCTCAAGCTTCCGAGTGGGAGGTGAGCGTCTTCACCACTATGCTGCTCCCATAAACACTAAGTAGGCATAATTTACCACATCTTATTTTATATCCCAATACTCCAGGATTTTCTGGGGTTTATTTTTTCAGACACGGAAGAAAGAGGTGGGAAAAAGAAAGAAAGCAACGAATATTGAGTTTTTAGCGAGCAACTGTGTCAGCCATCCTATAGAGGAAGTTCAGCATATATCAGACATATTGAGAATGGCATAAAAGGACTATAATAGTAAAACATCGCCCAAGGGATTAAAAAGAAGAAGGTTTAAGATTGTTGGGAAATTGCCAAGAGCGAGAAACGGAAAGCAATATGCAACATCAAAAGGAACTCTCTTTTTTTAACCTGAGGCAGTCTTTCCTACATCGGCTTCTTTTTTTGTGAAGTTGTCACATTTTGGGTAGAATAGATTGTCTGTTCAAAAGTTCCTTATGGTATGATAATTGCTTCTCCATTACCTCCCTCCTCCCAACCACAAATTCCAGTTTTATTTCCTTTAAAGAGAGAGAAAGAGAAAGAGAGAAAGGGAGAGAGGGAGAGAAGGAGAGGGAGAGGGAGGGAGAGGACGGGAGAGGGAGGGGAGAGGGGTAGAGAGGGAGGGGAGAGGGAGGGAGGGAGATCCAGTTGATTTTTTCCTCTGATCTCCCAAGGCTTTAATTATTTATTTTGATAGATGACAATTTTACACTTGTTTGGTTCAGCACGTATGCTTTGATTTATGACCAACAGTAATGGCCTCCCACCTCTGGAATGGCCTACATCCAGATGTTGAGCCGGTAGTCCTCGACTTACGGCCACAACCGAGCCCAGAATTTTATGTTTGCTAATTTGTGAGCTTTGCCCCATTTTACGACTCTTCTTGCCACCCTTGTTAAGTGAATCACTGCCATTGATCAGTTAGTAACACAGTTGTTAAGTGAATCTAGCTTCCCCATTGGTTTTGCCTTGCCAGAAGCTCTCCAAAGGGGATCACATGACCCTGGGACACAGTAAAGGGTCATTGCCAAGGCTCAGAATTTTGATCACATGATTATGGGAATGATACAAAGATTGTAAGTGTGAAAAATGGTCATAAGTCACTTGTTTTCAGGGACGTTGTAACTTTGGTCACTAAAGGAATTGTTGTAAGGACTATCTGTATTTGCATCTACAATCTACTCTGGAAACTATTCGGAAGGCATTGAGGTGGACGTTCATGGAGGTTCTGGAGAACAATGGACAATAACTCTGAAGTCAGTATAACTGAATCTGAAGGCCGTCTTCTAGGAAACTTATAGACTATGAGAACAGACTGATGAAGGACACTTCCATCAAGCAGAGCCTTAGTTATGGTCTTAAGTTACTCCTTCGGTGACTCCATCCAGCCACCTCCTTCTCTGCCATCCCCTTCTTCTTTTGCCCTCCATCGTTCCCAGCATGAGGCTCTTCTCCAGGGAGTCCTTCCTTCTCATTAGGTGGCCTAACTATTTGAGTTCCATCTTCAGGATCTGGCCTTCTAAAGAGCAGTCAGGGTGGATCTCCTCTAGGATATGATACCTGTATCATATTTTTGCACAACCATGAAAATAGAGTTCTTCCAAGAAACATATGGAGATTTGGAGATTAGCACCTGAAGGCAGAACAAGAAGCAACGGATGGAAACTAATCAAGGAGAGAAGCAACCTAGAACTAAGGAGAAATTTCCTGACAGTTAGAACAATTAACTTGTGGGACAATTTGCCTCCAGAAGTTGTGAATGCCCCAACACTGGAGGTTTGTAAGAAGAAATTGGACAACCATTTATCTGAAAAGGTATAGGGTTCCCTGCTTGAGCAGAAAGTTGGACTAGAAGACCTCCCAGGTCCCTTCCAAATCTGTTATTCTGTTCTGTTACACCTGAATATTTTGATGACTGAATGCTGACATATCTAGCGCAGGGGTGGGATTCAGCCGTTTCGGTCCAGTTTGGGCGAATCGGATGCTAATTTTACATCTGATTCACCAAACCGGTAGTTGCAAGGACTGGCTGGCCCCGCCCCACCCCTCCCCTCCCCGGGGTCTCCACATGGCCTGTTTTGGATGCCAGGTAAGTGCAGGGCTGCGTGGAAGCTGTGGGAGGTGAAAAATGGGCCTCTTGGAGGTTCAGGGAAAGCCTCCGGAGCCTGGAGAGGGCAAAAACGCCCTCCCCCGCCATGGTGCAGGAGGCCACGCCCATCATGGCCACACCCATCCAGCAACTGGACAGAGAACCGGTTGCTAAAAATTTTCAATCCCACCCCTGATTCTAGCGGATATGCTTATGCAAATTATTCTTTATGTTAAGTGAATGAATTTTACCACTGTCTTTGGCCAATCAAAACTGTCTTTTAATTTTATGTGGTTAATTGGAAGTTTCCTGGTACCTTGGAAAATGCACCACCTTATATACCATAAATGTAATGGCTAGGAGCACAAATAAATCAAGATCACCCAAAGCAATAGTAAATAAACAAATAAATATATAACTCAACTGCAGGTCCATGGAACTGTTGGTTTGATTTCTGAATAATTAAGACGGAGAAAGGCTTGCAGCCTATGCAATTCCTTTAAGGTAGGACGCGCTGCTTATTATTCTATAGCAAAATAAAATAAACATTGTAGTTTAACTCCTTCTTAATGAGAAGGAATATGCCATTATACTGATTTGTCAGAAGGCTGGTGATGTTTTCGTTAGCCTTTCATTTCTCCCCATTAGACGTAGGGGCTGTCATATTGTATCTGAAATTGATTTGGGCTAGGAAAAAGCAAAGCTGATAGAAAATGAAATTACCTGTATGTTGCTTTACAAAATGTCATTACTAATTATCTCAAAGACCACCAACTATCCCCTCCATATAAAATAAGATCATTACATGCCTATAGTTTGCACACAAAAAAGAAGAAGAAAAAGAAGAGGAAACCCTCCAAACATTTCAGAACGCTCATCTATGGTGAATCCAGAAACATTCTTGTCTGTCTGTCTGTCTGTCTGTCTGTCTGTCTGTCTGTCTGTTTGTCTGTCATCTATCTATCTATCTATCTATCTATCTATCTATCTATCTATCTATCTATCTATCTATCTATCATCTATCTATCATCTATCTATCCATCTATCTATCATCTATCTATCTATCTATCTATCTATCTATCTATCTATCTATCTATCTATCTATCTATCATCTATCATCTATCTATCTATCTATCTATCTATCTATCTATCTATCTATCTATCTATCTATCTATCTATCTACTATATCTATCTATCTATCTATCTATCTATCTATCTACTATATCTATCTATCTATCATCTATCTATCATCTATCTATCATCTATCTATCATCTATCTATCATCTATCTATCTATCTATCATCTATCATCTATCTATCTATCTATCTACTATATCTATCTATCTATCTATCTATCTATCTATCTATCTATCTATCTATCTATCTATCATCTATCTATCTATCTATCATCTATCTATCTATCTATCTATCTATCTATCTATCTATCTATCTATCAACTATATCTATCTATCTATCTATCTATCTATCTATCTATCTATCTATCTATCTATCTATCTATCTATCATCTATCTATATCTATCTATGGAAGTCTTTAAGAAGATGTTGGATAGCCATCTGTCTGAAACGGTATAGGGTTTCCTGCCTAGGCAGGAGGTTGGACTAGAAGACCTCCAAGGTCCCTTCCAATTCTGCTATTGTATTGTATTGTATTGTATCTATCTATCTATCTATCTATCTATCTATCTATCTATCTATCTATCTATCTATCTATCTATCTATCATCTATCATCTATCTATCATCTATCTATCTATCTATCTATCTATCTATCTATCTATCCATCCTTCCTTCCTTCCTTCCTTCCTTCCTTCCTTCCTTCCTTCCTTCTTTCTTTCTCTTTCTTTCTTTTTCTTTCTTTCTCTCTCTCTATCTTTTCTTTCTTCTTCTTTTCTTTCTTTTATCATCTTCTTTCTTTCTTCTTTTAGCGTCTTCTTCTTTTCTTTTTATTTATTTATTTATTTATTTTTCTCTCTATAAAAATGGCTGTGTGTTTGTGTGTTTGTGTGTGTTGCAGCATAACTCTGGAACGCCTCTAGCAATTTCAACCAAACTTGGTACACAAATGGCTTACTCTCTGGAAACAAATACTGTGGGGGCTAGGGGATAAGACACCCCTGGTGTGTGTGTGTTCCACCATAACTCTGGAACGCCTGAGCCATTAAGGAGAGCGAATGTAACATCCTAGAGTGACAATTGTTTGTGATGTCAATTCCTTTGCAGCTTCCTCTGGAAAGCAAGCCATGACATTCCCCCTCCAGTGGACAAATGGGGAAGCGCCTGATGGATTTGGGGCAAAGTGCCAGGATCGTAGACAGGGCGGGAAATAGGAGCGCATGGGAGGGGGAAGGGAGAGGGCAGGGATGATGGGAGTAGGGGGAAGAAAGACCCCTCTCAATGGCTCCCTGTCAGACAAACACTTAGATGTCTATAAATACCTGGGCAACGCTGGGTCATCACCTACTTAAAAATAAAGTGTCAAGCTTTGTTATCTTTGCTTTGTTACCTGACCTTTGCTCAGGCGAACTGCTGGCATCTTTATAACCGGTTTGGGCGAACCAGTAGCATTTCACCCCTGAGTGGAAGGTTTTCCATTCTGCAACTCTACTAATTACTGAACAGATTTTAGTCACAAAGGAGAACCGTATGGAAACACTGCAAACGTTTTGCAAGTACTGAATTGCAGAGTCACCAAACATCTCTTCTTTTTTCCCCCCAAATGCAACTTTGACCCTTTTCATGGCTCTCCGCCAAGCCAAAATCGTGAAGTCCCATCTCAGGAGCTGTCCGGGAATGCTTGCTTAAGCATAACATCTATTTATGCATTGGTGACCACTTCCGGCCCAGTGAAAACTGTTCTAACCGAGGCTTCCCAAGGGCATGAAGCAAACTCTTTGTCATGGCAAAAAAACCTTTTATTAATTTCCTGTGAATTCTGCTCATTCACATCTAGCAAAGTGTTTCAAGGGAGGATTTACAGTCACAGACCTTATCTGGCTTGGAGAGCTGCCAGGCTGATATCTGCAGAACTTGGCAAGGAGTCTCGGAGAGTCACAAACCAATTAAGCAAACTAATTGTCTCCTGCAAACTCCACTCCCCATTCGCTCCTCTTTTATTTCCTCTGGGAGGGGCCATTCATCGTCCACCTGTGGCCTTACTCCCAAGTCGACCCTTATTCTTTAGCTGTTCCCTTCGTCTGGCAACTCTGCATATGCGCACACTGGGAACAGGCTCCAGCTGTTCGTCTGCCTCACTGATGTCCGACTCTGAAGGCAGCTGATAACTGGCATATGGCCCTGGCCCTCTCTCTCTGCCTCCGACACAGAGCCCTCATCAGAGCCTTCCCCAGACTCCAGGACTGGCCCATGTTCCTCCCCAACCTCCTCACTGTCTGAATCTGCTGCCAGCTCAGCTGGCCACTGGCAGGCCACAACAAAAACATACTTTCCTGGCTGTTTCAGCTTTCAGCTTTCAGGTAGATGTTCCAAGCCTTGATGGACCTCTATAATGTTACAATTTAGTCTTCTTTTCTCTGCTCTCATATTTCCGAGCCGGAAGCTTGTTTTTTTTTAATCACTTCAGCAAAACTTTGTTGGGAACTCTGTGCACATCTGTCTTTGATTATTGCTGGCATTTTCAAAGAGCAGCACAAGGCTGCCAACTCTATTAGTAACCTAATGTGTGTGTGTGTGTGTGTGTGTGTGTGTGTGTGTGTGTTTACAACCCCTGCCTCCTGCACAATGAATGGGGTTTGGAAAACACAGCAGTTTTTGCTGAGGATTTTCTGGGAAGGGGCCACCGTGGCAGCGCCAATTATTAAAACCACTCGCTCACATTAAAGCTATAAAGATTAAAAAATGATTGCACGCTTGTCATTAAATATGGATGGGCGTCATGTAATATGCATTATATGGAGAACGAAAGGGCCAGCCGCAGGAGCCGTTTGCAGAAAACTGGTGGAAGAGCTGCAAACCTTCTACTCCCCAATCGTCCCCGGGCTTTGTCGAAGCTGAAGGACAACTTTGTCATGCAAAATAAACACAGATGTTCCAACAGATGACTGGACCATCCAGGCAATGGGGGGAAGGGGCTTGAGAGAGAGAGAGAGAGTATATGGGGAGGGGAGAATATTATTATTAAGAGCTCTTGCTCTTCCCAATTGAGTGGTCCTTGTCTCTGGTTGACGCCAACACCTGAATTGTTTTATCTGGATTTCTACCCTGCCTTTATTATTTTTGCAAATAACTCAAAGGCAGCAAACTTATCAATGCATTAAATGATGTAAACATTTAAGAATACAATATGATGTTGGTTGTATAATTGTATAATTGTATGTAATAATATATATGCGATTATATGTTATGAAAATGGAAAAAAAACTTTAATCTTGAAACATATCGATGCACTTTCCTCCTTCTGTTTCCCCCAAAATAACAGGTTTGGCTAGGAGAATAGAATAGAATAGAATAGAATAGAATAGAATAGAATAGAAACAGCACAAGGAAAAGAATGGAATGGAATAGAATAGAATAGAATAGAATAGAAACAGCATAAGGAAAAGAATAGAACAGAACAGAACAGAATAGAATAGTTGGAAAGGACCTTGGAGGTCTTCTAGTCCAACCCCCTGCTTAGGTAGGAAACCCTATAGTATAGGGTTGAATAGGTTGACCTCTTCTTTTCTGGGGCAGCCCCTCAAATAGCAATATTCCAATATTTGAGAAAGAATATTTGCCAATATTTGCCACAAAGAAGTGGGGGTAGACCTATTCTCCAAAGCAGAGTCATATTTACTGAGCAGCGAAGAGGAGAAGGAGGATCTAACACGATCCTGGTGGATCTAATGGGATGGGAAGACATAACCTGGGCCCAATCCATGAAGGGTTTTGAACATGGAAGCACACCGGTTGAATAGGCTTTTCTGTCAAATGACAGAGAAGGCCTTCGACGGCAGAATTATAACACATCATTTAGAGCAGAGGTGGGGAAATATGGGTCCTTTATGCAGCGGTGGGATTCAAAAATGTTAGCAACTGGTTCTCTGCCCAGTTGCTGGGTGGGCGTGGTCATGGTGGGTGTGGCCTACTTGGCCTCTTGCATCACAGCAGGGGGTGGTGTTTTCACCCTTCCCAGGCTCCAGAGGCTCTAATCGAGCCTCTGGGAGGGCAAAAATGGCCTCCTCCTGGTTCCCGAGGCTCTTTCTGGATTTCCAGTACTTATATTATATTATATATATATTATATTTATTAAATTTATAGACCGCCCCCTCTCCCCGAAGGGACTCTTCTGGTAGGCCTGTTTTTTGCCTTCCCAGAGCCTCCGTGGGGCGCCTGCACTTACCTCGCATCCACAAACGGGCCATGTGGAGACTCTGGGGAGGGGAGGGGTGGGCGGGGCCAGCCAGTCTTTGCAACTACTGGTTCGGCAAACCAGATTAAAATTAACATCCAGTTTGCCTGAACCGGTCCGAACTGGCTGAATCCCACCCTTTATGACTTAAAGACTTCAACTCCAACTCTGTTATTCTTCTGGCTCAACAATTCTGGGGCTTGAAATCCTCAGGTCATAAAAGGACCATAGTTCCCAGCGGTGGGTTGTTGCTGGTGTTACTGCCATTTTGCAACCTGCGTGCAATGTGCACATGACTTGGTGGGTGTGGCATGGTTTGTTGGGCGTGGCTTGGTGGCATGGCAGGGGAAGGATACTGCAAAATCCCCATTCCCTTCTGATCAACTGGGACTTGGGAGGCAGAGAATTGATGGGGGCGGGGCCAGTCAGAGGTGGCATTTACCGCTTCTCCGAACTACTCAAAATTTCCGCTACCGGTTCTCCAGAACCAGTCACAACCATCTGAATCCTACCCCTGGAGTCGGTGAAATATATACCTGTAGGGAGAGTTGCAGTCAAGGGTTTGACTTTGCATTGCCCTTTTAGCTACTTCCTGGAGATTTGCTTTCGATGTCTGTCAAAGTAAAAAACAACAACAAGTGAGCCCTGGATTGTTTAAGGAGACAGAAGAGTGACAGGGAAGCCTGTTTAAAAACAGGCCAGCACCAAGTATCAGGCAGCAGTTTGGTAGCGAGCTGAAATTTATGCTCCTCCGCAAATAAATTGCGAATAGGTAAACTGGCGCCTCTGGTTAATTTGCATTAAATGTCACACGTATTTCTGCATGAAATTTCAGGATGCCGAGTTAAATCAATTTAACATCCTCGGCCTTCTATTTCCCCCATTCTCAAGAACTCCCTTTTCTTCTCCACTTGATCGTGATTCAACCTGAGCATTATAACCAGGCTAAGGGCTTTATTGTATAAATCATATCTGCCTTCTTTTCCGTTCGGTCTAAAATTCTTCAAAAGAAGTAAATAATGGAATGTAGAAATGTAATTATCCGATCCTTATGGCACTAAGGGCAAAACAACCTGATCCCTTCCAGATGTTTTGACCCACGATTTGCATGTTTGATAGCACAAGCAATAGCACTTAGGTTTATATACCACTTCACCGTGCTTTACAGCTCTCGCTAACGGTTTACAAAGACAGCCTATGGCCCCAAACAATCTTGAGCCCAAATTGACGGTTGGACCACAAATAATCTCTCTCTGAAATCTTGAAGAGTCATGGAAAATCAGCATGCATCGCATTGGGTTAGGTCATCAGGGCTTTCACTTAAGATGTGGCATCTTCACTTAAGATGTAGCATCCCTGAAAGGACCTCATTCATTCATTCATTCATTCATTCATTCATTCATTCATTCATTCATTCATTCATTCATTCATTCATTCATTCATTCATTCATTTCTATAGCTGCCCATCTCAATCCAATTGCACCAAATTGCCTTCTTCTATATGAAGCAGGCTTGCATAAGATATAATATAAGACTTTTAATATATCCTCTTCCTCCCCTTCTTCCTCTCCTCCTCTCCCTTTTTCCTCCTCCCCTCCTCCTCCCCTTCCTCTCCTCTTCCCACTTCTTCCTCCTCTCCTGCTCCCCAAAAGGGAAGCAGTATGCACGCGCGCGTGCACACACACACACGGTTCATTTATGCAAAATATCTTGTCCTGTCCTCAATTATCAACTGCTTAATTTCATATGATAGAGAGGAGCTTTAAATATAAACACAAAAGTATATATACATGTGAATGGGCTATTCTTCAAATGTAATATTTAATGGATTATTGAAAACAATTCTTCTAAGGAATATTAGATACTTGCCAGCACTCAGGTGGGGAGTCTGAATTGCCCCTCAAAGATATGTACGGTAATCCAGCAGAAATAGAAATAGATGTTTTCAGGAAATATTTCTCTTTTTTTTCCCCAGTCCTACAAGGCCTCTCTGTTTAGATGAGACTTGAAACTCAGGATTAGCAAGAGAAAAAAATAGAGGAAAAGATATATAACTCTTCTTTATCATCGGGGATTTTTGAAATGTTACTTCTGTGGTTCATTGGGCAGGTGATACTAAATCATCCTATACTTTTTTTTTTAAATTTGTAACAAATCTAGTGGAAGATTGGTCCATTCAGCTAGCTTAGAGATAGAGGATTGAGCCAAATTTGTCTTAGCTCTCAATAGATTTCAATTGTATGAAATACATCTGGGCTGCTTCTTCTTCTTCTTCTTCTTCTTCATCATCTTCTCCTCCTTCTCCTCCTCGTTTTCTCCTCCTCCTCCAGTTCCTCCTCCTTCTCCTTGTTTTTTTCTTCTTTTTCCTTCTCCTCCTTCCTCCTCCTCTTTTTTCTTCTTCTTCTTCTTCTTCTTCTTCTTCTTCTTCTTCTTCTTCTTCTTCTTCTTCTTCTTCTTCTCCTCCTCCTCCTCCTCCTCCTCCTCCTCCTCCTCCTCTTCTTCCTCCTTTTCTTCCTCCTCCTCCTTTTCTCCTCCTCTCCTCCTCCCTCTTCCTCCTCCTCTTCCTCTTCTTCTGGCTTGAGCAACTGTGAGCAAGGCCTCTTAATCCGGGGTGGGGTTCGGTGGAGCACAATTGGCACAAAAGATGAATTTGTGGAAGAATATTTTCTTTTTTAAAAAGTGCTTCTGTTGTTATCCATTGACTAAATAAAATGCTTTAACCAGCTCTAAAGTCCCATCAGTGGGAGTCAGTTTACCATATGCTGTGGAAACTGCCACTCAAAACATC
>JAKRSK010012731.1:385000-442500 GCA_029891615.1 Natrix natrix natrix | reverse complement strand
TCATCTACTACCTATTTATCTCTAATCTGTTTCTCTCTCTCTCTTGTCTCTCTCTGTTTCTTTCTTTCTTTCTTTCTTTCTTTCTTTCTTTCTTTCTTTCTTTCTTTCTTTCCTTCTTTCTTTCAATCATCTACCTATCATCTACTACCTATTTATCTCTAATCTGTTTCTCTCTCTCTCTCTTATCTCTCTCTCTGTTTCTTTCTTTCTTTCTTTCTTTCTTTCTTTCTTTCTTTCTTTCTTTCTTTCTTTCAATCATCTACCTATCATCTACTACCTATTTATCTCTAATCTGTTTCTCTCTCTCTCTTATCTCTCTCTCTCTGTTTCTTTCTTTCTTTCTTTCAATCATCTACCTATCATCTACAACCTATTTATCTCTAATCTGTTTCTCTCTCTCTCTCTTATCTCTACAATACAATAGTAGAGTTGGAAGGGACCTTGGAGGTCTTCTAGTCCAACCCCCTGCCTAGGCAGGAAACCCTATACCGTTCCAGACAAATGGCTATCCAACATCTTCTTAAAGACTTCCAGTGTTGGGGCATTCACAACTTCTGGAGGCAAGCTGTTCCACTGATTAATTGTTCTAACTGTCAGGAAGTTTCTCCTCAGTTCTAAGTTGCTTCTCTCCTTGATTAGTTTCCACCCATTGCTTCTTGTTCTGTCCACAGGTGCCTTGGAGAATAGCTTGACTCCCTCTTCTTTGTGGCAACCCCTGAGATATTGGAACACTGCTATCATGTCTCCCCTAGTCCTTCTTTCTCTTAAGCTAGACATACCCAGTTCCTGCAACTGTTCTTCATATGTTTTAGTCTCCAGTCCCCTAATCATCTTTGTTGCTCTTCTCTGCACTCTTTCTAGAGTCTCCACATCTTTTTTACATCGTGGCGACCAGAACTGAATGCAGTATTCCAAGTGTGGCCTTACCAAGGCATTATAAAGTGGTATTAACACTTCACGTGATCTTGATTCTATCCCTCTGTTGATGCAGCCTAGAACTGTGTTGGCTTTTTTGGCAGCTGCTGCACACTGCTGGCTCATATTTAAATGGTTGTCCACTAGAACTCCAAGATCCCTCTCACAGTTACTACTATTGAGCACTGTACCACCTATACTGTACCTGTGCATTCCGTTTTTGTTGCCTAAATGTAGAACCTTACTCTTTTCACCATTGAATTTCATTTTATTAGATAGTGCCCAATGTTCAAGTTTGTCAAGATCCTTCTGTATCTTAAGCCTATCTTCTGGAGTGTTGGCTATTCCTGCCAGCTTGGTGTCATCTGCAAATTTGATGAGTTCCCCATTTATTCCCTCATCCAAATCATTGATGAAGATGTTGAAGAGTACTGGGCCTAAAACAGAGCCTTGGTGTACTCCACTGCATACTTCCCTCCATGTAGATGCAGTTCCATTGAGGACTACACGTTGAGTGCGGTTGGTCAGCCAGTTACGAATCCATCTGGTGGTGATGCTGTCTAACCCACATTCTTCTACTTTATCTAGTAGTAGGTTATGGTCTACCTTATCAAAAGCCTTACTGAAGTCCAAGTAAACTATATCAACAGCATTCTTCTGGTCCACTAATTTTGTCACTCTCTCTCTGTTTCTTTCTTTCTTTCTTTCAATCATCTACCTATCATCTACTACCTATTTATCTCTGATCTATTTCTCTCTCTTTCTCATCTCTCTCTATTTCTTTCTTTCTTTTCTATCAATCATCTATCTATCACCTACTATTTATCTCTAATCTATCTCTCTCTCTTCTCTCTCTCTTTCTCATCTCTCTCTCTCTCTCTCTCTCTTTCATTCTCTCTGTCTCTCTGTCTCTGCCTCTATTTCTCTACAATTTCTATCTCTAGGATGCAACCTTAGGACAACCATGACCTGGGTGATTGAGAATCTCCATAGACATAAAGATTCTCTAGTAAAACTAGATTCAAAGAGTTGATTAAATTAACTCAAGGTTTGCCATTTATCGCCATTTCTATTGGACCAACGTTCTTCATATTTCAAGATACAACTCCCCTTTGCTCCAATTGGCTGAAAAGGAAACCACATAAACCAATAAACTCCATGTCAGATTGTTGCCTGACTGCTGGCACCATTCACAAAAACGTGTATCTTTGCCCCTGGAACGAACAATGTGACACTGTTATGCTGACCCAATCACTCCTTCTGCTCATTTGTGACTTGCCCTGGCAGGAGACGAAAGGCTAGCAACATCAAATGCCCCACGTTGGGGTAATGCCAACTGGCTGAGAAACTGAAGCTGGCGGCCATATTCAGGAGAAACTGTTCAGGTAGGTAAATCTGAGGCTTCATCCTAGGGCGGGGGTCTGCAACCTGTGGCTCCAGAGCCGCATGCGGCTCTTTGGGCCCTCTGCTGTGGCTCCCTGTTGGGTGATCCGATCACTGGCTGGCCCTGCTCCTCGCCCTCCGAGATATAGAAAGAGAGGGGGGAGGGGGAGATAGAGAGGGAGAGAGGGGGAGAGAGAGACATAGGGAGATACACAGAGAGATACAGAGAGAGGGGATAGAGAGGTGGGGAGAGAGGAAGAGAGACAGATACAGAGAGGGGGAGAGAAAGAGCAGTACACAGTGATACAGAGAGGGGGAGAGGGACAGAGAGGGGGAGACAGGGAAAGAGAGATAGAGATACAGAGAGGGGGAAAAGGGAGTTTCCAGTGTTTTTTTAACAACCGTTTGTCTACCCTAATGACTGGCTGGACAGGTGTGGCTAGGGTCATGTGACTGGGTGGGAGTGAGTGACATCGAGTTGGCCATGCCCACCCAGGTTTTGTGACTCCCGGTGTTTTCTTTTCTGGGGGAAATGGGTCCAAATGGCTCTTTGAGTGTTTAAGGTTGCCGACCCCATGTCCTCAAGAAAACATGCTCAGACTTTCCTGTGTGAATCTTATTCAGTGCTATCTTGGGCTTTTATTGTCCCTATCCAAATTTCCAAAGCTGACCTTCTCTGCTGGGAAATTGCTCATGTACCTTAATATATACAAGACAGTTTAGGTCACGGGTGTCAAGCCCAGGTGGTCAGATCCAGTCCTGGAAAACGTAAGTAGCTGGGCCCTGTCGCTTTGGCCCTGTCTACCCAATGCAACGAGGAAACATTGGGCCAGCGTGGCTTCGGCCTGGTCTACCCAATACAAAGAGGAAAAATGCCAGCAATTTGGGGAGTGGTGGCAAGCTGGCCAAGCCCACCCAGTTGACCCAGGGTTGGGTTGCTGCTGGCATTACTGCTGGTTCAGTGCACAAAAAAATTGCTCTGCGTGCATGCACATTTGCAACTAAGAAGGTCTGTGCATGCATCAAACATTAAAAGGGGGGGGGGATTACATTTCTGCAATGAAAATTGTTCTGCGCATGCACAGCACTGAAAATCAAGATGGCGCCGCCGTAGGAGAACCGGTTCGTGGGCGTGGCAGGCCTGAGTCACTGCCGGTTTCGCGACCCAGGCCGCCAAGTTGCTACCTGTTTGGCCGAATCAGTCCGAACCGGTAGGAACCTACCTCTGAGTTGAGCACGCCTCCCCTGAGGTCAATTACGGCCCTAATACGGCCCTCAATGAAATTAAACTTGACACTCCCGGTTTAGATTCTCTCTTATTGGATGTCCACAGTTGCAAGTTGAAGCACAGAACTGCACAATATTTCCCAATCAAAGTCTACTTTTGCATTTTCACACAGACTGTACAGAATTTTCGCTCAGAACTCTGATGTGGAAATCATAGGATGGGTCATTTTAGGGCATCAAGGGCAGGAATTTAGAATTCCTTGGTGCAAGAATTTATTTTGGAGAATCCACAACTAAGTATTGTGGATAAGTATCAATTTCTTGCAGACATCTTCTGTCCTCAGGAGAGTTTTCCCCCCCAAACTTCCTAAAACAGTCCCTATAAGTTATGTTCGTTTATTCTTGTTCTTTACTGGAGGGGAAGAGAAACTTCCTTTCTCTGAATGCTTCAAGAAGATTATTATATCTCTTTCCACCTGCCAGCAGTTTTCCAATCTCTAAGGGGCTGCCACAAAGAAGATTATCCAAGCAACTGAAAGACAAGAAGCTGTTGGAAGAAATGTCCTTCTGGGTTCGGTTCCAAGTGGGGAAAAAGACACAGGAAATATGGAGGCTGCTTGGAAAGATGGTTTTTAATGGTGGACATGGTTTGAGGTCTAAGAATGTTCGTGAGAAACTGCAGGGGAGATTTTTCTCTTTATTATTATTTAATTTCTATTTCCATATTTAGCATTGTCCCTGTATTTTCGTTAGTGATCTGGGAACCACTTTGGAATCGTCTTCAACAGCAATGAAATGTAGGGCTCTCTAATTAAGAAGAAACAATCGGGGTGAAGGAATGCAAAGGGGAACTTTAGGGATTTATTTAATGTCTTTAAATGTTCCTGCCAGAGCATTCAAAAGGTATTTAGCTAAAGCTCATTTCAAAACAGCAGCAAAAGAACATCCTTAACCGCACGCCAGAGGACAATGGAAGAAGCTCCTACTTTTAACTTAAAATCCCCAATATTATTAATTGGAAATTCCTGATTCATGATCCCCATATGGAGGATTAAAAAAAACAAAACCAACAGATCTCACTGTTGCAATATTTCTTGCAGAGAAATAACATTAGCGAGGTAACATTTGCAGGGGCAGTTACCCAAAAGTAAAATAAAAGAGATCAATCAAGGAGCTTTTACCTACAAAGCAAACTTTGCAGAATTAGTAGCAGAGATGGGGTGGGGGAGAGATATTTAAAAGAATGAATACATTTGTTAAAAAAACAGATGATTGTTTCTTTAAAATAATTCAATATGAAAATAATTTAAATAATAACAATGGCAAAGTGACGGTCCGTATTTTTAATTGTTATAAAAAAAGCAAAGCAACTCTCCAAAGAGATCCAGTTTGATGGAGTGGTAAACCAGGCAACTGGGAGTTCTAGTCCTGCCACAGGCAAAAAGTTAAATGGATGACCTTCAGCCAGTCACTCTCTCTCAACTCTAGGAAGAAGGCAATGGCAAACCGCATGCAAAAAATCTTGACAAGAAAGTGCCAGGAAGTCAAGACAGATTCAAAGACAGACAGACAGACAGACAGACGGAGGGAGGGAGGGAGGGAGGGAGGGAGGGGAGAGAGAGAGAGAGAGAGAGAGAGAGAGAGAGAGAGAGAGAGAGAGAGAGAGAGAGAGAGAGAGAGAGAGAGAGAGAGTCACACAGCCTCCATAACCCTCATTTGATCTCCCAAAATAGATATCCTTCTTCCCTTGTCAATCTGTGTCTGATTAAGTAGGAAATGTAACGAGCAAAAGGGCAAGTGACCCAATCATTTCATGGTAATCAGTATATATGAAGGCAGTGGGGGGAGGGGGGGAAATCAGAGAAATACTTTGAAATAGATGACTGGCTTGGATTGTTTTATTAAAAGCTTGAAAACAATCCAACATTTTTGGGAGATAATTATTGCCACTAAATATCAGTAAATATGAGCTTATTTGCTTCACGGTAGCACAATAAATTTTGACTATAAAAAGACTGGTGATACTATGGGTCAGAGTTGAAGGCAAATTTGCTATCTGTCTACTATCTATCCATCTGTCTGTCTGTCTGTCTGTCTGTCTGTCTACAATCTATCTGTCATCTATCTATCTATCTATCTATCTATCTATCTATCTATCTATCTATCTATCTATCATCTATCTATCTATCTATCTATCTATCTATCTATCTATCATCTATCTATCTATCTATCTATCTATCTATCTATCTATCATCTGTCTATCTATCTATCTATCTATCTATCTATCTATCTATCTGTCATCTATCTATCATCTGTCTATCTATCTATCTATCTATCTATCTATCTATCTATCTATCTGTCATCTATCTATCATCTGTCTATCTATCTATCTATCTATCTATCTATCTATCTATCTATCTATCTGTCATCTATCTATCATCTGTCTATCTATCTATCTATCTATCTATCTATCTATCTGTCATCTATCTATCATCTGTCTATCTATCTATCTATCTATCTATCTATCTATCTATCTATCTGTCATCTATCTATCATCTATCTATCTATCTATCTATCTATCTATCTATCTATCTATCTATCTATCTATCTGTCATCTATCTAGCATATCTATCTATCTACCCATCTGTCATCTATCATCTATCTGCTATCTATCTATCTATCTATCTATCTATCTATCTATCTATCTATCTATCTATCTATCTATCTATCTATCTATCATCTACTATCTATCTATCTATCATCTATCTATCTATCTATCTATCTATCTATCTATCTATCTATCTATCTATCATCTATCTATTTTAGATTGTTTTTAACTATTAATTAGTTTGGGTTAATATACAGACTGTATGTTTATGTTGTTTGTCTGGGTCTTCATGTTATGCTATGTTGTTTTTTATATATGTGATGTCTGTACACCGCCCCGAGTCCCTGCGGGGAGAGGGGGCGGTTTATAAATTGAATAAACTCAAACTCAAACTATCTATCTATCATCTATCTATCTATCTATCTATCTATCTATCTATCTATCTATCTATCTATCTATCTATCTATCTATCATATCTATCTATCCATGCATCCATCTATCTATGTTTCTATCTAGATAGAAAGTATGTAGGCTGAAACATACAAAGAATGATTACAGGAATTTGGTTTGCCTAGTTTAATGAAAATAAGAACCAGGGGAGACATGATTGGAATGTTCCAAGATTTGATGGACTTCTACAAAGATGAGGCGCTCAAATTATTTTCCAAAGCACCAAAACACAAGATAGGAAACAATGGATGGAAACTAACCAAGGAGAGAAGCAACCTAGAAGTAAGGATAAATGTTCTAACGGTGAGAACGATCAACCATTGGAACAGAAGTTGCCTTCAGAAGTTGTGGGAGCTTCCTCACCGGAGGCTTTCAAGAAGAGATTGGACTGCCATCTGTCAGAAATGATGTAGGGTCTCCTGCTCGATCAGGGGGTTGGACTAGAAGATCTCCAAGGTCCCTTCCAACTCTATTATTCCATGTTCTAAAACCTGAATTTGCAGGAACAGCTGACTTTGGCTAGGGAGTTTCTCCAGAAATTGCTATCTGCTGCTGCTTGAGAACTAGAGCAGAAGACACAGTCATATGAAGAGAATTTATGACCTACTACTTCCCAACCTCTCCCCCGCTATATAATTCAAGCTCCAACTGCCAGATTTTAATATGGAGATCTATTCACCCACCCACCCAACCCCACCCCACCAGGGCTGAACTGGGAAGAGGGGTGGGGGGGTGGGGGGTGGGCAAAGCGGTGCCAGTCAACCGCATTTGCGTGTGATAAATAATCGGTTGTGCGGTGCGCCTCCATTTTTCGATGCTTGTTAAAAATCCAGGCACTGGAACAGCTCCCGAATCGCACCGCTCCCACCTCCGCTGCCAATCTCTTTTGCATCTCATTGGCATTTGAGAACATTAATTGACTCATTATTCCAATTCATATTCAGGAAAGGAAGCTGATTAACGAAGGCAGATGCAGAATATCCAGGCGCATTTGGGGTAGCCTTGTTTGTCCCGTTAGTTTACTCGACTTATTAGCATCCTTCAGAAACGGCCGCCAGGAGAACCGGAAATGCGGCCTGAGGTGGTTGTGGTTTTTTTTTTTTTTTTGGACTCCTTTAATGGCATTTTTGTGCACACACACACACACACAGACTCCTTCATTTTATTTCTCTGTTGGTTTGGTTTTTCAAATGACCATCCATGCACAACAGGAAAAGACTGGGGAGCGGGGGACGGGCAGCAGGAGTGAGAGAAATTCAAGAGAACAACTGTTTGGAGATTTTTATTTTTCATTGTTGAGGGGAAAAAATATACCCTGTTTCCCTGAAAATAAGCCCTCCCCGGATAATAAGCCCAATCGGGCTTTTGAGCGCATGCGCTAAAATAAGCCCTCCCCTGAAAATATTGCAACACAGCCTCAGCCATGAGGTGACCACGCTCGCCGCCTCCTGCACCTCAAAAATAATAAGACTTCCCCGAAAATAAGGCCAAGCTCTTATTTCAGGGGTCAAAAGAAAATAAGACCCTGTTTTATTTTCGGGGAAAACACGGTTGAAGTAGAGTTACGAAAATACGTGAAAGAGGCATCAACATCGGTAATAAAGCCTGGTTTGTGTTGTGATGCAACCATGCAAATGGCACAATTTAGTATTTAGTATATTTAGCAATGTGGTCTTCGAGGATGTTTTGGTGTGTGTGTCATTAATTTGCCATTTTTGGTCCCCTCTGGGGATATCCATGGAAACAGCTGTCTGTTTCCAATTCTACAAGTCCACAAGTGTCATAATCTATATTTATTTATTGAAATTCTGTCTTTCGTATTTTTTTTATAAATAACTTGTGGCAGTGAACATATACCCAATATCCCTTCCTCCTTCTGTTGTCCCCACACAACAACCCTATGAGGTAGATTGAGTTGAGCCAGAGTGATTGGCCCTATCACCCAGCTGTCTTTCATGCCTAAGGCGGGACAAAAGCTCTCAGTGTCCTGGTGATTGGCTTAAAGTCACCCGGATTTCATGCCTAAGGCGGGACAAAAACTCTCAGTGTCCTGGTGATTGGCCTACAGTCACCCCGATTTCATGCCTAAGGCGGGACGAAAACTCTCAGTGTCCTGGTGATATTGCTACACTTTGGGGAGGAAACCCCCGAGGTCAGTGCAGGAGGAGTTGGTCCTGTACATTCCAATGACTCTCTACCTAACTAACTTTCTCTGACTGATACCCAACAAGGAAATAGGTCTGGTTGCCATGATGCAACTTTTGGACAATATTAGAATAGAATAGAATTACAGAATGAGAAGGGACTGTTTGTGACTATAAGAGACTCTGTGCCAGGTTTTGCCTTGCCCTGGGTTTGGAAACTAGTTATCTGGCAGTGCTCCAAGCGAGATAAGGTTCGTGTTGATAAACATTCCTCTGAAAGACTGTTTACTAAGCCTTACGGATTGTGAACGAAAGGAATCCACCGTCGTGTAAATAAAAGGGGTTTTGCCGGGACCAAGACTCTGCTTCTTGCTTGTTAAGGAAGCCTGGGTCATAACAGATTGTGGTCGTAAGCCGAGGACTGTCTGTAACAGTCAAACTGATTTTCAGAGAGGGAAAAATCCATTGAGCTGCAGTAGAGTACTAAGGGGGACCCCATACCTGGAATGCATTTATTTACCTTGTAGATAAATGTACTTTACCTTCAGCTTTCTCTCTCTACGGAAGTGTTGCAAACGGAAAAATTGTTTTTACAGACCGTTAATGATGACTTAAGGGCCAGCCCATAATCCCTAATGTCTACGTTTTTCTGGTGGTTTATTACAGCCCCCTTTTCCCCTCGCCTCTTAATCTAAAGGGTTAGTTTTGCTTCGCAAACAGTTGCTGGGAGAGAAAAAAGAGGGGTGGGGTGGGGGGGAACATTAGTCCCTGTAGGAAATGTGTTTTGCCTGTCACAGCTGACTGCTAGAGTTCCTCAGCAGCCATTATCATCTGTCATGTAAATACATAATTAAGGGCTTTTTAAAAATGCAAATTATGTAAATATATATTAAAGGTTCTCAGGAAAGGCACAGGGCTGGCCCAGTGGAACAGAATGAGTCCTTTGGAGCTGTTTGTAAATACATATTAAATTTGAAAATGAAGGAATAAACGCTCAATGGAGCAGTAAGTATATTTTTTCCCCCAAGCCATTTGCAGATCCTTGAACAGCTACCCATTTTTTACACCGGAGGTAGATTCTGAAATTTACAATTAATGCAACATCAACCAGTCCTTGTTTGCTCTCGACTTGGGTGTTTGAAAACTTAGAAAGTTGCCCACTTCTAAAGGAATGAAGGACAGTAAGAAGCAGGTAGAAGAAAAGAACTGGAGAAAATAAAAGAAGACAAAGGCCTGCAGATAGAAATTTCATTTTATTTGTTTATAGGGACGCGGTGGCTCAGTGGCTAAGACACTGAGCTTGTCGATCAGAAAGGTTGGCAGTTCTATGGTTCGAATCCCTAGTGCTGCGTAAAGGAGTGAGCTCCCGTTACTTGTCCCAGCTTCTGCCAACCTAGCAGTTCGAAAGCATGTAAAAATGCAAGTCGAAAAATAGGGACCACCTTTGGTGGGAAGGTAACATCGTTCCGTGCGCCTTTGGTGTTGAGTCATGCCGGCCACATGACCACGGAGACGTCTTCGGACAGCGCTGGCTCTTCGGCTTTGAAACGGAGATGAGCACCGCCCCCTAGTGCGAGGGGAACCTTTTCCTTTATTTTACTAATTTATTTAGTTTGTCAACATGTAGAAGAAGAGCAAGTATAAATATAAACATGGACATGAACAAAGGAAATGAGCACAAATAATGCAGACAGTAGGACAGGGATGGTAGGCACGCTGGTGTGCTTATGCGTGCCCCCTTTATGGACCTCTTGGGAATGGGGTAAGGTCCACCATAGACAGTTTAAGGTTGAATCTGTTTGAGGGTTTGAGGATGTAACAACGGAGTCGGGTAGAGCATTCCAGTTGCTTACCACTCTGTTGCTGAACTTGTATTTTCTGCAATTGAGTTTGGAGTGGTTTACCTTGAGTTTGTATCTATTGTTTGCCCATGTATTATTGAGGTGGAAGCCGAAGTAGTCGTTGACAGGTAGGACATTGTAGCAGACAATGTTGTGTACTATGCTTAGGTCCGACCACAGGCGGCCCAGTTCCAGATTGTCCAAGCCCAAAATTTCAAGCCTGGTGGCGTGAGGGATTCTACTGTGAGCAGAGGAGTGGAGGACTCTTCTTGTGAATTACCTCTGGACCCACTCAATTGTATTAATGTCCGATATATAGTGTGGATTTCAGGCAGAGGAGTTGTATTCGGGAATGTTTGTAAAAATGTGGGTTAAAAAAAAGAAACGGTAGTAGCAATATTAATAGGCACTTTGGGTGCAATCCCAAAACATCCGAACACCATTGGCATTGACATATTCACCAACAGTCAATTGCAAAAGGCAGCTTAACTTGTAACAGCTTACATCCCACAATTGAGGTTGTATTGGCATGTGGAAGGAATAGGCCATAATCTGCTATGCTGGTACAATACAGTTGGGCAGACGTGATCAGTGTTAGTCCGGGGTATCGATCACGACCTGTTCGCCTTGGGAGGCCCTGACGAGTGGCTCAAAGAGCCATGGAAAGATACATGCTCGGCATCACAAGACAAGATAGAAAGACCTGCACGTGGATTAGAGGAACAAACGAAAGGAGACAATAGCCTCAAGAGAGCAAAAGAATGGAAATGGGCTGGTCGAGGGCTCTGTGTCAGTGGCAGAGAGGGGACCAGGGCCATCTGATAGTTTTGTGTTGCCTTCAGAGCCTCTGGAGTCTGATAGAAACAACCTGGAATTAAGGAGAAACTTCCTAACAGTGAGGGCAATTGACCAGGGGAACAGCTACAGCTTGCCTTCTCCATCACTGCAGGTTTTTACGTAGAGATTGGACAGTCAGTGAGCCGTGGGTTGGACTAGAAGACCTCCAAGGTCCCTTCCAGCTCTATTCTATTCCTATTCCTATTCCTATCCTATCCTATCCTATTCTATTCTACTCTATTCTACTCTATTCTACTCTACCCTATCCTACTGTACTATTCTATTCTGTTCTATTCTATTCTATTCCATTCCATTCTATTCCATTCTATTCTATTCCTCTACCTACCCTACCCTACCCTACTGTACTCTTCCATTTCATTCCATTCCATTCCATTCCATTCCATTCCTCTACCTACCCTACCCTACTGTACTCTTCTATTCCATTCCATTCCGTTCTGTTCTGTTCTGTTCTGTTCTATTCTATTCTATTCTATTCTATTCTATTCTATTCCATTCCATTCCATTCATTCCCTCTACCTACCCTACCTTACCCTACCGTACTCTTCCATTCCATTCCATTCCATTCTATTCTATTCCATTCTATTCCTCTACCTACCCTACCCTATCCTACCCTACCCTACTCTACCCTACTGTACTCTTCTATTCCATTCCATTCCATTCTATTCTATTCCATTCCATTCTATTCGTCTACCTACCCTACTCTACTATACTCTTCTATTCCATTCCATTCCATTCCATTCCATTCTATTCTATTCTATTCTATTCTATTCTATTCCATTCCATTCCTCTACCTACCCTACCCTACTGTACTCTTCTATTCCATTCCATTCTGTTCTGTTCTATTCTATTCTATTCTATTCTATTCTATTCTATTCTATTCCATTCCATTCCATTCATTCCCTCTACCTACCCTACCATACCCTACCATACTCTTCCATTCCATTCCATTCCATTCTATTCCATTCTATTCCTCTACCTACCCTACCCTACCCTACCCTACCCTACCCTACCCTACCCTACCCTACTGTACTCTTCTATTCCATTCCATTCCATTCTATTCCATTCCATTCCATTCTATTCCTCTACCTACCCTACTCTACTATACTCTTCTATTCCATTCTATTCTATTCTATTCTATTCTATTCTATTCTATTCTACTCTACTCTACCCTACTCTACCCTACCCTACCCTACCCTACCCTACCCTACTGTACTCTTCCATTCCATTCCATTCCACTCTACTCTACTCTACTCTACTCTACTCTACTCTACCCTACCCTACCCTATCCTATTCTATTGCAATCAGCTCTCTGTCCCAACTGTAGTTGACTCCCAGTAACGCCTCCCAGGTGCAGGCTGAACATCACCAGGCGGTCTTCCATCTCTGATCGTGTTTTACTGACACCAAACCTAGCCAAATTGTTTTACGTAGCAGGATGACAGCAGCGAAGAAGAGCTCTGTGAAAAAGTTGGTGGAAGAGAGATAGAAGAGTCTACAGAGGAGACTTAAGCGACAATAAATATAAAAGAAAAGCAACAGATGTCTTCATATATAGGACACAGAGAACTTGAGATTCCAGTGAAGGGTGGTGGTGGTGGGGGAAGCGAAACTGACAGATTTGTCCATCTCAGTTAGACACAAGGGTAAATTTAAAAATGGATCTAATTATTCAAAAAAAGAAAGCACATTGAAGTTCATTTAAAAAAAAAGAAGAAGGAAAAAGGGAGAAGGCTTAGTTCTTTTAAATCTTGGAAAATATCTGCCACAGTCTGTCCTGTTTTTCAGACTCCATCACTCATGTTAAAAGCACAGAGGCAGGAAGATTCGTTTGACTTTTTAGGTCCACGTCCCTTTTCATAGAATCAAAAGATTTTTCTCACTCTAGATATGGATTACGCCCAAGCTGCAATTATGTCAACACGGCATAAATATTTGATTATGTTTATCTTCCAAATGGAAAGGGTTGTAATATTAATAATTGTTCCTCCTCCCCTTCTTTCGGGTCGATACCACTGAACTCCTAGTGCGAAGAATGAGATAGAAACGTTTTGACCATAAAATATAATTACATGGAAGCATGTTTTTTTTAAAAAAAAAAAAAAAAAGCTGATTTTACGATCCGAGAGAACTTAGGGGTTAAAAAACTGGCAGGGAGGTGCAATCGGTCCACGCCACAATTCTGCAAACTCTCCGAGTTGGTCTTAAGCGACCGTTGTAAAAATAGGAAAAATAATAATTTCCTATTATTTTTTAGATAGGGGAACAAAATGGACATCAAATTTTGTCCTCCTATCTAAGGTAACGGTGAAGGCTCCCTTTGCACATATCTGGCCATTGCTGGGTCCTCAGTGCCACTCCTCTTGAGAAAAACCTGGGAGCTAGGTGGCTCAGTGGCTAAGATCCTGAGCTGGGTGATCAAAAAGGCAGTTTGAATCCTTAGTAGAGGTCTCCTGCCTGAGCAAGGGGGTTGGACTAGATGACCTCCAAGGTCACTTCTGTTACCGTGCACTGTCTTATAACATTGTCATAAGCACCGTGTACGTGCTCAGTGTAGATAACTCATCGGATGAAATCCTCTGAGTTCTGTCCCCCCCCTCTTTTTTGGGGGGGAGGGCATCTGGCATTGCTCTTAATATATTGCTTCCGAATACCAGTGTCCATGGGTTAAGCATCCGATTTTTCTTTTCATATGGTGCGAGGCATATTGGCATCAATTTTTCCGTCTGCTTTCGATTCTTTGTCCATGACAGATTTCACAGCAGGGAGTCGTTCTCTCACATATGGCCAGTAAATTAAAAGAAACTTCCAAAACTTCTGTCTGCGAGTTAATTTTAAAACCCAAGGAACAGAACAGTGCCTTAAAATAAAGAAAAGTCAAATTAGAAAACTGAAGATCTCTTTCCACCGAAAGGTTGAGTGAGGGAACAATATCTACCCAGGTATTCTTTCCATTCGGGTCCAGATGCTAGCTAGCGGATCAAGGCAAAATACAGGAATTGTGGACAATGAAAAATGCTGTGAGTGGGGAGGAAAAAAAATCTCCAAATTTTGTACTTGTGGCTTCCAATCAACCTCCCAGGCGATCAAATCATAATTTGACTTTTATCTATCACCCTATCCCTTATCTACAGCAAGGACAATATCTTGGATTCAAAGAAGGCTGCATATAACAGGTTAACAGAGTTGGAAGGGACATTATAGGTCATCTAGTCCAACCCCTGCTCAAGCAGGAGACCCTACACCATTTCTGACATGTAACTGCAGCTTATGACCATTTTGAAGGTTGTGTTTTCTCCACATGTCGTAAGTAATTGTTCCCCACATCCTTTTTGGATTTTTTGGAGTAGAGTAGAGTAGAGTAGAGTAGAGTAGAGTAGAGTAGAGTAGAATAGAATAGAATAGAATAGAATAGAATAGAATAGAATAGAATAGAATAGAATAGCAGAGTTGGAAGGGACCTTGAAGGTCTTCTAGTCCAACCCCTGCTCAGGCAGGAAACCCTACACCACTTCAGACAAATGGTTATCCAACATCTTCTTTAAAACTTCCAATGTTGGAGCATTCACAACTTCTGCAGGCAAACCGTTCCACCGATTAATAGTTTTAATTGTCAGGAAATTTCTCCTCAGTTCTAAATTGCTTCTCTCCTTGATTAGTTTCCACCCATTGCTTCTTGTCCTGCCCTCAGGTGCTTTGGAGAATAGGTTGATTTCCTCTTCTTCATGGTTTTTAAATGACCATCCATCCAGATCAGTTTTGACCGCCAGTGGATTTAAGTCATGTCACATCTTTCTTTACAACGTATCACATGGACACCAAGGAACAGGCCGTAAAATGGCCGACGTTGAAGGATTGCATCGTATACCATCCAGTCATGAAGTTCCCTGGGTTTTCCCCACCCAGTTTGAAGTCCAAAGTTCTTTTCCCACCCCCACCCCACCCCATCACACACAGCCATCACATCCCCCAATCTCTGCACATGCGCAGAGCGCAACATTTTTTGCACCCCGAACCGGCAGAAATGTCAGCAGCAACTCACTCCTGACCAGTCCCTCTCTTTCAGCCTAAGAAGACAAAGCCACTTCTGAAAAGCTTTGCCAAGAAAACTGCAAGGAGCTTTCATCAAAAGTGTAAAAGAGAACTGACCCCAAAGTCACAACCTCCCCTCCTCTTTTCTCTTCATTTTGAGGTTTAATTCTTATTAAATATCATATACGAGCTGGGCAGAGTTTCTCGTGAATTCTGAGGCTGAGACTCGATTTTTTTCCCCCATTGTGCCACAAAACCTATCCCTCTATAGGCAAAACTCCTTGGTGGACCATTCCTTGCATTTCAGGACATACCGGGGTTTCCCCTCATATTATGGAGTCTGAACGCAGGATCTTGCGCTGCGGACCGTTCCTGTTCAAGATCTCATCCAGCCTCTCTTAGTGCGGCCTTGAATAAAACCAAGACAGCAAGGCTGCGGCCGTTTGATCCCACCAGCTGAACGGAGCCATCGGGAGTTAATACAAACACAAGCCTGTCATCAGATGCTGCTGGCCTTGTGCTACCCCTGCTGAGAAATAGGGCCTGGGGCTTGCAAGTTGCCTCCCCAAGGCCTGCGTGACGATGCTAATTTAGCCCCCTGTAAAATCGCTTGGAAAAAACAAATTCCAATTCCTTCCTTCCTCCCTCCCAACCTCCCCTTGCCTTCCTCCCTCCCTTTCTCCTCTCCTCTTCTCCCTCCCTTCCTCCCACCCTCCCCTCCTTCCTTCCTATCCTCCCTCCTTCCCCTCCCGTCCTTCCTCCCCTCTCCTTCCTTCCTTCCTTCCTTCCTTCCTTCCTTCCTTCCTTCCTCCTTTTCTCTCCTTCCTCCCTCTCCTCCTTCCTTCCTTTCCTTCCCCCTCCCTCCCTTCCTTCTTTCCTCCCTCCCTCCCTCTTCCTCCCTCCCTCCCTCCCTACCCTCCTTCCTTTCCTTCCCCCTCCCTCCCTCCCCCTTCCTTCCTCCCCTCCTTCTTTCCTTCTTTCCTTACTTCCTACCCATCTTTTCTTCCTTTTTTCCTTCCTCCCTCTCTCCCTTCCTTCCTCCCCTCCGCTCTTTCTTTCCTTCTTTCCTTCACTTCCTCCCTCCCTCTCTCGCCTGGTCTCAAATTGTCACAGGATTTGCACTAGATACTCAGCCACAAAAGGTGTGCAAATGGATCTGCTAGGTTTTTTTGTTTTAACGTATCTAAGTGTGTGGCCTGAACGCAACCACAAAGGAAGCCAATACAGCTCCTGAGAGGGTCCATCCCATCGTCTCATAGAATGCCTTATCCAGCCTGTCTGATAAGCACCTTCCTGGAAGCAGAGGCCTCTTCCAAAGGGTCTTCGGACAGTCGTCTTCAGACAAGTTAATAAAATAGTTCCATGTATGGTGGCAGCTGATATCGAGAAAGACGGCATGTGTCTTGCCAATAATTCACCCTGCGAGGGAGTAATAGATACAAGCCTGGTGCAACCACTGGCGAGATCATGTGGGCAGAGATTAAACTTGGGCCCATAAATTTTCCTCTTTTCTGTATCTTCAGTCAGGCTCCAAGAACCGAGGAAGACACAAGAGCCCAGACTCTTCTTAAAACCCTCCAGTGATGGAACACACACAATTTCAGGAGGCAAGTTGTTCTGGGTCATACCGGACCGGACCGGCCAGAACCCACCACTGATGGGAGGGTGAGTTTCAAACGCACATGCGCAGGGGACGGGGGAGTGTGTGTGTGTGTGTGTGAAGTGCGCATTCTGTTATCGGTGTGGGCGCTCCCACTTATGGCACGCGACGACAAAAAGGTTAGCCATCACTCCTAACTCTTTTCTGACTTCTCCTTTCCCTTCTCTCTCATTAAACCAAACACGCGCTGAGTTCTGAAGATCCCAGGAAATTATTTCGTATTAAACCGAGATGTATCCATTTCCCATCGGAGCACTTTTGATCGGATGTGGCACAATCAAGATTATTCCCCCCCCCCCCCCCCGCGCAGTTCCGTAATGCACTTGAAAGAAAGCTACCATCAGACCTTTTCAAAGTTATTACTTGAGATTAACTCTGGCATGAGCCAAAAAATATATAAAAAAATCAAAACAATAATAATCAAGTCTTACTTAGATTTTGCCCGCGGCTCTAAATTTGCAATTGAGCTCTTAAATGATGGGCAATTGAGTCGTAGGTGCTAACGAGCGAGCCTTAGTTAGCCGGGAGGGGTGAAGGAAAGAGAATGCTGGAAATATAAGCCAGTCTTGGTTTTTCTTGAGAAAAAAGAAAAAAAAGTTAGGGGGTGGCAGATATATCACTCGATGGTTCTTGTTTTTTTTTTTAAGTCAAATTGTATTTGAATAATGGCCTCGCAGGCAAGGAGAAACAAGGCTGCGACTTCTCCAGCTGTAAAAACGTAGAAGTCTGGTCTCACATTTGCAGGATTTTGAAGGTCAAATGCCTGCAATCCAAGTCTTACTCATCCATATGGACTAGAAATGCCACAATATGCAATCTTCACGCAGGCAGATTGTCTCCTGCAAATCTATCCTTTTTTGTAACACGTTCCAAAAAAGTACCGTATTGGATAGATTATAAATCCATTCAAGAAAGAAGAACGATGCACAGTTAGAAGCCTGCCTTAGGAAAGGGAGCAGTTGAGTGTGTGTGTGCAAGGAGAGACAAGAGGCAACAGGTTTGGCTAAATGTTGGGCTCGATTGTGGGCCCAAGCTGAAGACTACCTTGTGTTACAAGGTTTGAAACCTTTTCCCTACTTTCTTTTCCGGTCGAAGAACTTAATTTCTGGGATCCTTCCGCAAACCAGAGACTGTCCGTTCCTTAATCCTTCTAGCTGCTTCGTTTAGTTATTTACATCTTTGTCATGACAAATGGATGCTGTGCGTTCCATCATGTGCTATCATTTAAGGTTAAGAACTTCCTGCTCTTCTTAACACAGAACAATATAAACACACTCCAACCTCAACTTTTTGGTTTTACACATACACATACACACTGATGTATGTATGTATGTATGTATGTATGTATGTATGTATGTATGTATGTATGTATGTATGCTTGTTGTTAGTTACAAAGTCGTGTCTGACCCATCACGACCCCTATGGACAACGTTCCTCCAGGCCTTCCTGTCCTCTACCATCCTCTGGACTCCATTTAAGCTCACTCTGATTGCTTCAGTGACTCCATCCAGCCACCTCCTTCTCTGCCGTCCCCTTCTTCTTTTGCCCTCCATCTTTCCCAGCATGAGGCTCTTCTCCAGGGAGTCCTTCCTTCTCATTAGGTGGCCAAAGAATTTGAGTTCCATCTTCAGGATCTGGCCTTCTAAAGAGCAATCAGGGTTGATCTCCTCTAGGACTGACTGGTTGGCTCGCCTTGCAGTCCAAGGGACTCAATGCAGGAGTCTTCTCCAGCACCAGAGTTCAAAGGCCTCCAATCTTTGGCACTCAGCCTTCCTGGGAAAACCATAGCCTTGACTATACACACTTTTATTGGCTGGGTTATACTCACAGGTCCAACATCAGCAACCTGACGATTAAAAAAACCCACGATCATTTTCATGCAGAACTGTGCCAATCCTTGTTGAAATAGGACGAGTCCCAGCAGAATCATTTCCCCTTGTAATGACAGGGAGAAAAAGATTTCTTTTTTAAACAAAAAACAAAAACAAAGCAAAACTGGACCGCCGGTTCTCTCTTTTGTTTCTCTTGGGCTTTTGTTTTTTGCCACGAAAGTGCTGGATATTACCTGAAAGAGAAAAACCGAGCGGCAGACCTTTGCGACAGAATGGGCATCTGCCAAGACAAAAATACCCAGCAAGCTTCTGGCATTGGCACCGTGACAATATCAGCAAGCTGTCTTCGCAAACGATGGCACAATGGATCCATTGCAAAGACGAGTGCTTGAATTAAGTACAGCTAGTAGAGACTGCAAAAGGGTTCCTGGGTAGGGGGTGGGGTTGGAGGGGGGTGGGGGACGACTCACATTTTCAAAGTCACATCGATGGGCGGATGGGTTAAGGCAGAAGCGATGCTTTTCGAAAACACTCACGCAGAAAACTGTCGTGCCATCACCTATGAACACCATATCGGTCCCCTCCTCTTCATCCTTGTTCCTGCTCCCTCTTTCATTCTCTCTCTCCTCTGTCTTTTTTGTTCCTCATTTACTAACTCGCAAGCTGCTGTTTGCCTTCTCAATGAAGCTCCGATGGGTGGAGGGCCAACAGAAATGAGACCAAATGATGAATGCAATCTTGACAGAAAATATGCTTTTTAGCAGAGACCGCATGTTGCCAACAGGCAATTAGCAGAAAAACTTGGGAGGTTTTAAGGGATGCAAAGCTGGGAAAAGAAAAAGAATAATAATAATAATAAAAAAAGAATACCTGATATTGTTCAGGACAGCTGCACACGGTCGTATTTCACGGCTGTGAAATAAAAAATAATAAATATGCACGAAAGAGGAATTTTTTTCCCCTATTATTGTTGTTATTGATCATCACACAGCCAGCCAGATGTTCAGACCGGGTTTGGCATTTTTGTCTATCTATCGAGCAGGGGTGGATTCCTATACTGGTTGGTACCGGTTTGCTGTGTACATGCGTCACCCACACATTGCTGGTGCATGCGCAGTTGACTAAAAATTGTTCTGCACATGAACAGAAACATCCTGGCAATAGCATAAGAGAACAGGGAACTGGTTCGGGGGCATGGCCAGCCTGGGTCTATGCCAGTTCTGTGACCCAGGCCACAATTCTACCGGTTCGGCCGAATTGGGCCGAACCGGGAGCAACCCACCTCTGCTATCAAGTCCTTCCCAATCTGGATGTTTGACGGTGTTACAGATATCATCGCAGGATATTATTGTTGTTGTTGTTGATGATGTTGTTGCCTTCTCTTTTATTCATTATACATGAAGGTCGGTCAACTGAACATTTAAAAATGTATCACAAATACTATTGACTGGTGTGAATGGTGGATTCGGGTTGCTGCCAGCATCCTAGATATCAACTGAACATCTTAAAATATAGGTTACTCAGGTTTTTTTGCAGTTCCGCTGGTATTATTGCAGGAAGCTGCAATTTCTTGATGCGTTTTGTAAAATTCTTGGACATGGTACCAAGTGCCCCGATGACAATGGGTATCCCTGTTATATGTTGCACCCATAATCACGTAATTTTGATGGCCAGGTCGCGATATTTCGTGATTTTTTTTTCCTGTTCTTTTTCTTCAACTCTGACGTCTCCTGGGACAGTGATACCAATAAACTGTATGCTTCGACAACTGGTGTGTTGTGTTCCAAATGATGATCCGTCTATATTCATAAATCCCTTCGCCTTCTCTTTTTTGATAACTTTTCCACTTTATGTCCCCATGACTTTTTGGATACAGGTAAGTCATATTTTTTACATAATGACCAGCGGACAATGCTGGCTAAGTAATGGAGATGAACAGCACCCCCTAAAGTTGGACATGACTGGCACAGGGGAAACTTCATGTTAGATTGAACACGTAAAAGGAATGCCTGAGCAGGGTGGGGGAGATGAAAAAAAAGAGAGGGTCTGAAAGAATCCAATGGATGGGTGCCAGACATTTGATTGATTGACTGATTGACTGATCAATTAATTTCTTGGATTTTTACCACAAATCCTAAAGTGGCCAGCATAAACAAAACCCCTAAATCCCCCCCAAAAAACCAAAGATCAAAACCCACATTTTAACTTTTTTATCCTGGCATCACCTCCTGGGCAAATTGCTCTTTTGAACATTGCTATCATCAATGGAGTATACGGGGAGAGGAATGTATCTGTAGCAGGGAGGAGGAAGATAATCAGCCCTGAGGCTGTTCTGCATTAAACCACCTCCTCCTCCTTCTCCTTCTCCTCCTCCTCCTCCTCCTCCTCCTCCTCCTCCTCCTCCTCCTCCTCCTCCTCCTCCTCCTCCTCCTCCTGTCTTCTCCTTCTTCTCCTTCTCCTCTTTGTTGTCATCTTTCTTCTCCTCCTTCTCCTTCTTCTTCTTGTGTTCTTCTTCTCCTTCTCCTCCTTGTCATATCCTTCTCCTCCTCTTCCTCCTCCTCCTCCTCCTCCTCCTCCTCCCTCCTCCTCCTCCTCCTCCTCCTCCTCCTCCTCCTCCTGTCTTCTTCTTCTCCTCCTCATTATCATCTCCTCCTCCTCCTCCTCCTCCTCCTCCTCCTCCTCCTCCTCCTCCTCCTTGTCTTCTTCTTTTTCTCCTCATCCTTCTTCTTCTTTTCTTCTTCTTCTTCTCCTCCTCCTTCTTGTCTCCTCCTTCTCCTCCCCCCCCCCAGTCTGGTTACACACCAGGGATGAGGGGGGGAGAGAATGCTGCCCACAGTTTTTGCCTTTCACTCTATCTGATCCAGGACCATTCCTGTCAAAAGCGATGATTCTCAGTAGATGGGGGGTATCTTTTCCCAGAGATGGAGCTAAAAAAAAAACCCAGGACTCTAAAACCTGAACTTGGCACTCGGCCCGTAAGTTGAGGCAATCAACCAGCGCAGGGTGGCCCAATTATGGCTCAAGAGCTCATCTCATGGGATCCCCGTGCTTTGACGGGTCTGTTCCACCTCCCTCCAGCTCCCATTTTAGACCATTACCGTCGAATCAATCATTTGTCCGAAGGGAATAGCGTGTTGAGATTTGTGTCTGTGGAAGAAGAAGGAATCTCTCTGCAGGCAGGATGTCAAGCTGGGCCTGTAAGACTGGAACTGACAAACAGCCAGTCTCTATTGGGCCTTCAATTACTTCGAGCTAAAATGGCAGGCTGCTTTCATAAGGAGGGCAGCTTGGGGCACCTTGGAAACAGCCTCAGCTGACCTGCCAGGATCCAAGCCAAAAGGAGAACCAGTAAGGAGAAGCTGTTCGGAACTTCAGACTCCAGATGACTTGCGGGACGGTGAACAAGCAGTAAAGTTAAGGAGAGGCTCTCTCTCTTCTCCAAAGAGAGAGGAAAAAGAGAAGCACTTGCCCTCTTTCCCAGAAAATAAGACCTCCCCAGATAATAAGCTCAATCGGGCTTTTGAGTGCATGCGCTAAAATAAACCCTACACCCAAAATAAGCCATCCTCTAAAATATTTAAATGCATGCGCAGCCAGTCCCTACCATTTCCTGGCGGAAGAGGGGGACATTCCCCAAATGCACTTGCCATCTACATGGAACAGCCTCACAGAGTCCACTTCCACAAAACGTAGCTACCCTGCCCCTTTTCTTAGTGGCGGTCGCAACAGGAACAGCAGGCCCAGAGATGCTGGATCTGGCAAGAATGTGCCAGAAACTACCGACCTCCGCTCCTTCCGACAGAAGCTCAAGACCCACCTGTTCCAATTAGCTGGCTTAACTGATTTATAGTCCCACTTTTAACCTCCTGGCAAACATCTTATTGGGTAGTTTTTAAGGGTAATTTTAATGTTTATTTGTATTTTAATTTAAATATTGTACAGTGCATATCCTACCTCCTCCGTGTACCTATTTGTATATTTAAGTATATCTATATTCTGTATTCATACTGTTTTAATATGACTGTACACCGCCCCGAGTCCTGTTTAGGAAAGGGTGCGGTTTATAAATTAAAGTTTATTATTATTATTATTATTAGAAACAGAGACAGAGCATCTGGCCCTCTCTGGATCAGCTGATCCATGGGCCAAGGTAAAGGGACCTCCTGCACCTCAAAAATAAGAAGACCTCCCCGAAAATAAGGCCAAGCGCTTATTTTTTGGGGGATGAGGTCAACAGAAAATAAGACCCTGTCTTAATGTTGGGGAGACACAGTACTCTAAAGGCAACTCTCTAGTTTTAAAAAAAATGTTTCCTTTTTTAGAGCAATAACATTCCAAATCCTGTCTTTCCCCTTGCCTCATTTTAGAGGCAAGTCTGAAAACAGGAGGGACCTGCTGGGAACCTTACTGTATCTAAACTAGGCAGGATATTAACTTGTAAACTATTGGATCATAGCAGGAGTGAAATTCAAAAATTTTTACTACCTGCTCTGTGGGCGGAGCTTGGTGGGCATGGCAGGGGAAGGATACTGCAAAATCCCAATTCCCTCCCCACTCCTGTGGGAAGGATATTGCAAAATCCCCATTCCCTCCCCCCTCCTGGGGGAAGGATATTGCAAAATCCCCATTCCCTCCCCACTCCTGGGGGAAGGATATTGCAAAATCCCCATTCCCTCCCCACTCCTGGGGGAAGGATATTGCAAAATCTCCATTCCACTCCACTCTGGGGCCAGCCAGAGGTGGTATTTGCCAGTTCTCCAAACTACTCAGAATTTCCGCTACTGGTTCTCCAGAACCTGCTGAATTTCACTTCTGGATCATAATTGCAATTGGGTCATTGTTTCGTAGATATTTGCTTACTTAAGCCAATCAACAGGAAAACTATGGGCAGGCAGAAAAACAGTGGAAGTGACTACGCACACATCAATGGAGTTTAACATGTTTATTCAACAACGTAAACCCCTATGGCAGAGATGTCTAACTCGTGGTGTCATGTTATTGTCATGTGATGAAACGTTATTTTTACCCTCTTTGCTAAAATGGAGGTGGGACTTCCTTCCTTCCTTCCTTCCTTCCTTCCTTCCTTCCTTCCTTCCTTCCTTCCTTCCTTCTTTCTTTCCTTCCCATATTCTTCCTTCCTTTCTCTTTCCTGTTTCCTTCCTTCTTTCTCATATTTTCCTGCCTTTCTCCTTCCTTCCTTCCTTCCTTCCTCCCTCCCTCCCTCCCTCCCTCCCTCCCTTCTTTCCTTCTTCATGGCTTCTGTTCATTTATTTTATTTTCCTTTTTTCTTTTTCCTTTCTTCTTTGTCTGTCCTTTTCCGTTCTCTTTTTTCTTTTTCCCTTTACCATATATTTCTTTGAGTGCATTTATTATATATGTAAAATCTTTTAATTAAAAAAAATATTTAAAAACTTTTCACCCACAAACTTTTAATCCATAAAACAAACAAACAAACAAACAAATAAAAATCTTCATTTTTCCAATTAAAAAGAAACCAGTGATCATATATTCGTCTATGAAACTTGCTAACGTCTAGGAAAATGCTTTACATTCTAGATAAAGTTACTTTATTATTATTACTATTATTATTCCATGAAGAGCTGCTCTTAAGCAGTCACACCATAGCAGGCAATCTTGTTTGGCTTAGAATGATTAATCCAGTTCCAGTTCTGAGAGATGCTAGATAAAATAAAATATCCCTCTGCAAAGAACTGATGTTCTGATAGTTCCTCAGAGGTAAAACTAATACAATATTTCTCTATGGAGAAGGTTTCTAATTATAATTCCATTTTGATCAACCGTGCCATGAAGGTCATCTCATAACCCCTAAAATTACATTTCTTAACCTTATCATAATATGGTGTGATTGCAAATCTGATCCCAATGCTGGGGAAACAGATTAATAGAGTTGGAAGGGACCTTGTAGGTCATCTAGTCCAACCCCCGGCCGAAACAGCAGACCTTACATCATTTCTGACAAAAGGCAGTCCAGTCTCTTCTTGAAAGTCTCAAGTGATGAAGCTCCCACAACATCCGAAGGCAACTTCTGTTCCATGAGTTGATGGTTCTCACTATCAGAAAGTCCCTCCTTATTTCTAGGTTGAATCTCTCCTTGTTCAGTTTCCATCCATTATTCCTTGTCTGGCCTTCGGGTGCTTTGGAAAATAGCCTGACCCCCTCCTCTCTGTGGCAGCCCCTCAAGTTTAACCTTACTTTAAAAAAAAGTCTTTAATATCATGTTCATAATAATACATCAGAAGTTCACAAGTGACTCACTCCTCCCAAAAAGTCACACAACTCCATTGTTGTGCATGAATACATTCTTAAATGATGATGTTAGTCCTTCGTGTTCGAAGAGGACCTTAACATCTAACGCATTGCGGGCTGTTCACGGTGTGCCCGCAGGTATGTGGTACGGCCTATGTGAGCATGGAATGTTCTGCCACATGTCGGGCAGACGTGTGCGGGCACCATTGTCGCAGCATTTGCAGCGCTGGCTTTGCGGAGTGCTTGCTTCTCTTGTGCTATGGTGGTTCTTCTGTCTTCAAATGTCTGGCAGCCTTGGTGGATCAGTGTGCTGTCAGGCCTGCAGCCATATTCCTTTTGGATCTTTGGCCTCCCACACTTTCTATTGTTCTACTGTGCCATTTCCATTGTGGGAAAATTGGGAGGGGGGATTGTACGGACTTAGATGCTATGTAGCCATAACAAAATTCTTTTCTAGAAAGCCAAGGTCATCCTTTGTTTTTGCACTTCTGCACCTGACCGTAACTGGATGAGTGGAATTGCCACCATCCGGGGAGGCATGTTTTCTGCAGCCTGCGAAAGTGCTCTGTTGGAGAATGTGATTTATGACACACCCTGGGAGGAGGTGGGAAACAGGGTCATAGTTGGGCCGTAAATTACATGGGGCAGAGCTGACTGTCAGGCCTGCAGCCATATTCCTTTTGGATCTTTGGCCTCCCACACTTTCTATTGTTCTACTATGCCATTTCTATTGTGGGAAAATGGGAGGGGGGATTGTACGGAGTTAGATGCTATGTAGCCAAAACAAAAAATTTTCTAGAAAACCAAGGTCATCCTTTGTCTCTGCATTTCTGCACCTGACCGGAACTGGATGAGTGGGAGCTGCCAGCATGGCAGTGGGAGATTGGACCATGGGATGGACTTGTGGGTGTGGGGGCAAGATCTTGAACTTTCAACTAGGTAGGGAAAACCGGGAAGCTTTCAGATTCGGGTTTTCCCAGATGTGCCAACATGGCACTCTTAATAAATTGGAACTTTGAACAATACTTTGCCTTGGACTCTGATTTAATTTTGGATGCAATTTGGAACCCTGACAACAATGTTACAGGATCCAATCTGGGTCAGTCAACTGGACCAGAGGTTTGATCTTCCAAGCTTTCGGACTCATGCTGGAGCCAATCCTCAGGGAATGTCTCTCTACCAGAATCTTCAGCAACCTACTGCATAGTGAGTCACATTCTGGTAAGAGACAGAAATTCCCGGAGGATGGGTTCCAGCATGAGTCCAAAAGCTTGGAAAACTAAACCTCTTGTTTTGTTGACCGACCCAGATTGGGTTCTATAGGTTGCCCTTTCAAAATTCCACATTTTCTCACCTTGTAATCAAGATGGGCAAAGATGAAGGAGGAGATTGGCATTGGGTTTTATGTCATTTAGGTCAATTCCTGTATCCTCTTCTTGGCAAGAGCCGTGGTGGCACAGTGGCTAGAACACAGTACTGCAGAGTTACTTCTGCTGACTGCCGGCTGCCTGCAATTTGGCAGTTCAATTCTCATCAGGCTCCAGGTTGACTCAGCCTTCCATCCTTCCAAGGTGGGTAAAATGAGGACCCAGATTGTTGGGGGGCAAGAGGCTGACTCTGTAAACCGCTTAGAGAGGGCGGTAAAGCACTGTAAAGCAGTATATAAGTCTAAGTGCTACTGCTATTGCTATTAGGTAAATGCAAAGGTTCCCCTCGCACATATGTGCTAGTCGTTCCCGACTCTAGGGGGCGGTGCTTATCTCTGTTTCAAAGCCGAAGAGCCAGCGCTGTCCAAAGACGTCTCCGTGGTCATGTGGCCGGCATGATTAAATGCCGAAGGCGCACGGAACGCTCTTACCTTCCCACCAAAGGTGGTTCCTATTTTTCTACTTGCATTTTTTACATGCTTTCGAACTGCTAGGTTGGCAGAAGCCGAGACAAGTAACGGGAGCTCATTCCGTTACACGGCACTAGGGATTCGAACCACTGAACTGCTGACCTTTCTGATCGACAAACTCAGCGTCTTAGCCACTGAGCCACCACGTCCCTTAATTGCTATTAGTTACCTTAATAAAACCAAGACAGAGCATAAGGATTAGCTATATTGAAGTTCAACCCTTTTTACAATGAATGTGCCACCCATGATCTTAAATGTTAGGAATTAAGGATGCGAGAATGAGTTGTACATATCAATGCACATCATTTCATTTTGTAACATCTCAATCATTTTTTTTAAAAATGCCTGAACATTTTTCGGTAGAATTTTTAATGTTTCCTCTTGTTAGACATGAAAGTGTGCTTCTTTGGGGAGTTACAAGATTAGCAGCCATGTCCTGAAGAGGTTAATCAATAGGAGTGTTCTGTTTTATAGATCTTAGACTGAAGATAATCAGTGATTAAAACACTTACAGCTGACTGCCAATGGGGCTCACGGCTCCCATTAGTTCTAATAAGCTTTAGGATAAAGTCAAAAAGTGGTGTACTTCTTAGAAATGTCTTTGTGAAAAGTTCCTGCATTTACTATACTTAGGTAGGTAGGTCCTAGGCTAATAACTGTTGAGTAATTTTAGTCTTGATTTTAATATATTTTTGAAAGTTTGGCTCGACAAGGAAGAGGGTGTTGATTTACTCTCAGTTAATTTATTCTCAGTAGCACCTGTGGGTAGGACAAGAAGCAATGAATGGAAGCTCATGTGAGAGAGAGAGAGAGAGAGAGAGAGAGAGAGAGAGAGAGAGAGAGAGAGAGAGAGAGAGAGAGAGAGAGAGAGAGAGAGAGAGAGAGAGAGAGAGAGAGAGAGAGAGAGAGAGAGAGAGAGAGAGAGATCCAACTTGGAGGAATTTCCTTTCCTGACAATGAGCACTATTAAGCAATGGACAGCTTGCCTCCTGGAATTGTCCATCACTGGAGGTTGTCAAAAAAAGGTTGGACAACATTTGTCCAAATGGTATGAGGACTTCTACCTTGGGGAGGAGAGGGAACTAGAAGATCTCCAAGGTCTCTTCCAATCCTATGATTCTTGCATTCTTGGGAGAAGAAGAACCAACAAATGGCTATGGAGATTTTCAGTCATCCAGGTCATGGTTGTCCCAAAAGTGCTGAAGAAGCTTCTTGGATGAGAAGCAAAACATCTTCAAAAAACCAGAAAGTCCAGTTGCCACTTGAAAAAGCACCTTTGGGACAACCGACAAATGGATCATAAGAGAAGGGACAGGTTTTGATACGGACTGTACACCGCCCCGAGTCCCTTTCGGGAGAGGGGGCGGTATATAAACGCTAATAAATAATAAATAATAATAATAATAATAACAGATGCTTGCCCAATGATAGTGAAGGAGTGATAATAAATCTATTTTAGATGTGATAAATGTCATGCCTGATATGTAGCCATAATAACATTCCTCTTAGAAACTCAAGGTCATCTTTCTCTCTGCACCTGGCCGGAACTGGATGGGAGGAATCTGTCTTCGTGGCAGTGGAATATTGGACCATGTGATGGACTTGTGGGTGTGGGGGCAGGATCTTGAACTTTCAACTGGGTGGGGAAAAAACCTGGAAGCATTTAGATTCAGGTTTTCCCAGATGTGCCAACATGGCTCTCTTAATAAATTGGAACTTTGGAGAATCTCTTGCCTTGGATTCTTATTTTATTTTGGATGCTATTTGGAACCCTGACAATAAAACCATTACCAATTCTTGTTTAATTCTTGTCAACAAACACCTATCTTCTAACTTTCTCTCATTCTGCTTGAATGAGCAACACAAACAGTTAAGACTTACAACATTCTGAAACCAGAAAGTGGATCCAGGGCGGTTTAACAGCAGTGGATAAAATGTTTCCTGTTTGATTTTTATTAACTGATTGACATGAATTAATGCATTAGGATATTTGATTGTATCATAAAATGTGTATATGAACATCATGATTCAATTTAATGTAGCCATTACTGCTTGATGTGCCATTATATTAGACTAAATTAAAAGAGCTATATGGGAGAAAAAATTACAATTAAAAGACTCAAAATTGATTACATTCATAACTTAGTGTAGAGATTCATTCTTATTAATATTTGGGTGAATGATCATAAAAGTGTGAACAAACAATAGGGGCTATTTGTGAGTGAGCAAAATTCAAGTGGTGAGACTGAAAAGCAGAGAGGTTATACTGGTGAAATTCAAAACATTTTTACTACCGGTTCTGTGGGCGTGGCTTGGTGGGCATGGCAGGGGAAGGATACTGCAAAATCTCCATTCCCTCCCACTCCAGGGGGAAGGATACTGTAAAATCTCCATTTCCACCCCACTCTAGGGAAAGGATACTGCAAAATCTCCATTCCCTCCCCACTCCAGGGGAAGGATACTGCAAAATCTCCATTCCCTCTGCACTCCAGGGGAAGGATACTGCAAAATCTCCATTCCCTCTGCACTCCAGGGGAAGGATCCTGTAAAATCTCCATTTCCACCCCACTCTAGGGAAAGGATACTGCAAAATCTCCATTCCCTCCCCACTCCAGGGGAAGGATACTGCAAAATCTCCATTCCCTCTGCACTCCAGGGGAAGGATACTGCAAAATCTCCATTTCCTCTGCACTCCAGGGGAAGGATCCTGTAAAATCTCCATTCCGTTTCCTCCTCCTTATGCCTTCTGCTTTCCCCAACATCAGGCTCTTTTCTAAAGAGACCTTTCTTTGCATTAGGTGGCCAAAGTATTTGAGATTCAGCTTCGGGACCTGTCCTTCCAAAGAACAGCCAGAGCTGCTTTCCTGATTGAATATCCAGGGTGGTTTTTACTTACTTTCCCTACCAGTTTGCAAATGTGAGCATGTGCGCACCATCCACGCATCCTCAGCCTTCTGCACACATGCTTTGATTGTGCTTGCGGCTTGCACGCATGTGCGTGGCTTGAACTTGCCTAAATAGGACGGCATAGAGCTGGAGCAGGTGGGAAGGTGCGATTTCCACTATCAGTTCGGCCAAACTGGGCCGAACCGGCTGAATTCCACCTCTATGGATCTCCTTGAAGTCCCAGGGACTCTCAAGAGCCTTCTCCAACACCACAATGTGAAATCATAATGTGTACAGTCTACAAGGGGGCACCGACTGTGTGCGGCCTGCAAGCCACAATGTGTGACTTCTTCTCGACTCTGAGCCTGCTCCTTGCCTTGCATTTCTTCCTGTGGGCTCTTGCCCAAGCAAGGAGAGCGACTTTTAATTGGCAGAAAGAAAAACTTGCGTGATCTATTAACTTACTTTTTCAACAATTAAACTAATCGTTACACAGCGCGAGATGGAAAAGAAGTAAATACTGTGCAGTCTCTAATCCTAGAGGGAGTGTTAATCAAAACAAAATTATGTTACATTATCCAAGCTGTCAATATTAATTTTAATCTCATTTGCAGCTAGAGCAAATCCTGTAACAGCATAAATAATATATTGGGATTTATTTCCTAATAAGAGCTTTGATTGTTCAGTTACAAGCAAATGAGATAAATTAAACCCAGAAAGAAGAGGTGTGATCCAAACTAAGCTTTAATGAGAAAATTGGGGACTTTTTAAAGATCTCTGGAAACAATTTTTGCAAAGACCCAGAAAAACGAAAGTCAGTTTTTATCTCTGTATTAATCTGACTACTTTCTGGTTTGAATCTGGGTTATAAGTAGCTCTTGGGAGGTCCATCATAATTTTGAATGGGTCATAAGTCAAGTAATGCATATTTTAGAGGAGCTTCAGGCAAAAATGCCACAAGGAGAATATTTGCTCTTTATCTCTGGGTCAATTTTGTCTCCTTCTAGTTCTCTTCCTCTTTTCACTACAGGTAATCCACAATTTAGGGACACGGTGGCTCAGTGGCTAAGATGCTGAGCTTGTTGATCAGAAAGGTAGGCAGTTTGGCGGTTCGAATCTCATCAGGCTCCAGGTTGACTCAGCCTTCCATCCTTCCCAGGTGGATAAAAGGAGGACCCAGATTGTTGGGGGGCAATAGGCTGATTCTGTAAACCGCTTAGAAAGGGCTGGAAAAGCACTGTGAAGCGGTATATAAGTCTGCTACTGCTATTGCTATTGATTAGCTTCCATCCCTTGCTTCTTGTTCTGTCTTCAGGTGCTTTAGAAATAGATTGGTCCCCCTACTTTTTAAAAGGAGGCTCAGTAGCTAAGACACTGAGCTTGTCGATCTTAAAGGTCGGCAGTTTGGCGGTTCGAATCCCTAGCGCCGCATAACAGAGTTTGCTCCCATTGCTTGTCCCAGCTTCTGCCAACCTAGCAATTCGAAAGCATGTAAAAAATGCAAGTAGAAAAAATAGGAACCACCTTTGGTGGGAAGGTAAGGGCGTTCCGTGTGCCTTCGGTGTTTAGTCATGCCGGCCACATGACCACGGAGACGTCTTCGGACAGCACTGGCTCTTCGGCTTTGAAACAGAGATGAGCACCGCCCCCTAGAGTCAGGAACGACTAGCACATATGTGCGAGGGGAACCTTTACCTTTACTTTCATCCTCAACTTACAACAGTCATGGTTACCATTTGGCACTGAAATGCCCAACTGTTTTTTTTTCACATTTGGGAACATAGAAACATCCCCATCATCACGGGATCAAAAGTTAGATGCTTGGCAACTGGTTCTCATTTATGACAGTCCCCGAACCGTGTGATCCCCTTTGAGACCTTCTGACAAGCAACGTCAATGGGGAAGCCAGACTCACTTAATGATCGTGTGACTAACTTAACAACTGCCGTGATTCAATTAAGAACTGTGGCAAGGAAGGTCATCAAATGGGGCAAAATTCACTTAACAAGGGCCTCGCATGGCAACAGAAATTTTGGACTCGTAATTGTGGTCGCAAGTCAAGGACTACCTTAGCAAGTATGGGTGTATAGCAAGCAAAACTGTTCTGACCTGGGCTTCCCAAAAACACGATGCCCACTCCTCGTCCCGATAAAAACCCCTTTATTTGCAGAGAAGAGCAACCAAGAGGATTAGGGGACTTGAGGCTAAAGCATAAGAAGAACGGTTGCAGGAACTGGGTATGTCTAGTTTAATAGAAAGAAGGACTAGGGGAGAGATGATAGCAGTGTTCCAATATCTCAGGGGTTGCCACAAAGAAGAGGGAGTCAAACTATTCTCCAAGGCACCTGAGGGTAGAACAAGAAGCAATGGGTGGAAACTAATCAAGGAGAGAAGCAACTTAGAACTGAGGAGAAACTTCATGACAGTTAGAACAATTAATCAGTGGAACAGCTTGCCTCCAGAAGTTGTGAATGCCCCAACACTGGAAGCCTTTAAGAAGATGTTGGATAACCATTTGTCTGAAGTGGTGTAGGGTTTCCTGCCTAGGCAGGGGGTTGGCCTAGAAGACCTCCAAGGTCCCTTCCAACTCTGTTATTCTATTCTATTCTATTCTATTCTATTCTATTCTATTCTATTCTATTCTATTCTATTCTATTCTATTCTATTCTATTCTATTTAGTTTAAAGTGAATTCCTCTCCAGCAAACACTACTCCCCTTTCGCTCCTCTTTATTCCCTATGAGAGGGACCATTCATCGTCCACCTGCGGCTTTACTCCCAAGTCGACCCTTGTTCTTTAGCTGTTCCCTTCGTCTGGCAACTCTGCGCATGCACACACTGGGAACAGGCTCCAGCTGTTCTTCTGCCTCACTGATGTTCGACTCCGAAGGCAGCTGATAACTGTCAGACGGCCCTGGCCCCTCTCTGCCTCCGACACAGAGCCTTCATCAGAGCCTTCCCCAGACTCCAGGACTGGCCCAGGTTCCTCCCCAACCTCCTTCCCTGTCTGAGTCTGCCAGCAGCTCCACTGGCTGCTGGTGGGCCACAACACAAACAAGATGGGCAAGAAGCTCTGAGGGACACACCAAGACCATCCTCTACTGATCCCTGTTATGAGCATCAACAGATGCCACACTTTGCCAATTGAGAGGTCTGTAGAGAGCATCGCAAATAAATAAATATATAAACAAACAAACAAACAAACAAACAAACAAACAAACAAACATAGGAAGTCGGAGTTAGAGAAGATCCTCGTTCATTTGTGAAGTGAATTTGGAGCAAAGCCTTGGGAAACCAGTTCTTCACATGTCAGAGGTTGCAACAGGGCTGTCAATCTATATCAGAAGCTGGTGATTTTGAACATATGAGTCTTGGGTCTATTCCGATGGTGGGGTTTTCTCTGGTTTCCTAGGATTGGCAGGTTGCAGATCAAGAATACGGCATCGGAGCCAACTTGATCCCATCGTTATTTTCTTCCCACACTTTTCTGAGAACCTTTTATTTTTACGAGACACCAAATTTAAATCGCGGCTGAGTATTGTCTCAAAGCCTTAGAGAAGAACAGATATATGTCCCACCAGGCAGAGATCACAGCTTATTCAAAGGATGTTTTTCACCTTGAAAGCAAAGTGTGAATTCTCCCTCCGATAGGTGCTCGGGGAGGTTGAGCCGTGATGCTGGAGAAGGCCCTTGTGTATTCCTTGGACAGCAAAGGTGTCAGAGTGCGCACAGCTTTACTATGTGAGACAACCCAGGAGCAATAATAGCAAACAGAGGTTTGTAATAAACACTGGGGTTTTTTTTAATCTACAAAAGAATATATACTATCAGGGGTGGGATTCAGCTGGTTTGGGCTGGTTTGGACCAGTTTGGAGCTTTGGAGCACTTGAGGGAAGGATGAGAAGCAATGGATGGAAAGTAATCAAGGAGAGGACCAACCTAGAACTAAGGAGAAGTTTTCCGACAGTGGGAACAATTAATCTGTGGAACAGCTTGCCTGCAGAAGCTGTAGTTGCTCCATCATCGAAGGTTTTTAAGAAGAGATTGGGTGGGATATTGACCTGATATATAGAATCAATTCAGCATATGCTAGAATACACAATGTTCCAAGAGAGGTACATGTTAAGTTTTTTAGAAAGACTACAAGAGATGAGATTCTAGGAGTTCAAAGGGGGGAACCTCTAAGATATAAGGACAAAGAAATGACCATTCTGAAACAGATACCAAAAAGAATAAGAGATAAGAGGAAGAAATTCTTCTTTCTAACTAAAAAGTTATATGAAAAAAATATCTGGTTTTGGTGGTTAATTCCAGAAGGCTTGTTGATTTTTTGGGAGGGTGGTAGAGTGAGAATTAACACAGTGGTGGAGGCAGAAGCCTTCATGGGAAAACATAAGGACCTCCTAGGTGAAACAAGAGACGGCACACAAGACATGAAGGGGGGAGGAGCCTTGGCTCAGCCAACAGACAGGGGAGAGGAGACAGCAATGAAACTTAGGTCATAGAAATGAATTAAAAACATATCGCAATTGCTAATATAATGAAATGTAGAAGTGATATAAAGTCTGGTTGAAGATGTCAAAGAATTGAGTAAAATAACTGCTAATATGAATGTAACAATGATTTTTGATATATATAAAATATGAAAGAGATGCAAGATTCTGGGGAAGTACCACCTTCCGTATGATGTAGCTGTCAAAAAATTTTTCCCACATTTATGTACCCTTTTCCCCAAAATATTTGAAAAAAAAAACAATAAAACTTTTGTTATAAAAAAAAAAGAAGAGATTGGACAGCTATCTGTATGTCATGGTATAGTGCAGGGATGAGCAACCCATGGCTCTGGAGCTGCATGTGGCTTTTTTATCCCTCTGCTGCAGCTCCCCATTGCCAGTCAGGCCCACAATTGATAGGGCTTTCAGTTAGAATAGGTAGAGGAAAAAGGACACCACACTGGGAGGAGACTCTGCGGTGGGGAACGTGACTTCCGGTGAGCTCCAGAATTGAATGGGGTGGGGTGGGGGCTTCCGGTTAGGACTTTGTGGCTCTTTGAGTGTTTAAGGTTGTCGAGCCCTGGTATAGGGTCTCCTTCTTGAGGAAGGGGTTGGACTAGAAACCTCCAAGGTTCCTTCCATGTCTATTACTCTGCATTTTGTTCCACATAGGACATTTTCTATTGTATATCGTCAGTTTCTTCTAGGAGGTCTTCCCGTCTTGAGCACCAAGGTGGTCCCCAGCCCTCTGGCTCCCTCTGTACGATATCACATCGCATCATGTTTTCTTCCAGAAACATCTAACGAAACCCATCTAAGTTATTAATGAAGTCTTTGTTCCATAACCGCCTTCTTCCTTGGGAATGATTTGCCGAAGGTGTACATTTTCAAGTATGTGGCACGTTCTCCTTCCCACCGAAAGGACCTCTTCCTTGCTTTAGAGGAGTAATTGAAATGTTTATGACAGAGCCTGCTTTAGAGCTTTATTATTAATTCGCCTGCCTACTTTTCTTGATCATTCAAGTTTGATGTTGTCACTGTTTTTCTCCTCGGCTTCAGAGCTGTCACTGCGAAAAATGTCTATCCGTGATTCAAACGGACCAGCTTTGATAAGCTATCAGACATTACATTTAATGGGTTTTTAAAGGAAAATCCCTGAAGGCTAGTGGAAGTTTTTTTTTTCCCCTTCCCCTCAATACCGCCCTGCTTTCCCTCCATCTTTCTATTTCTGTAAATTTTCTGCTACATTCAGAGAGAAAACACCTCCACAGTTAAGGTAAGGAAGCAAAAATGAAGTCAGTTCTGATCCATATAATCCCAGTCCTGCTGTACATCCTGGACATAAATTGTTTCAACTTCTACCCTCAAAATGATGTTATAGAATAGAATAGAGTAGAGTAGAGTAGAGTAGAGTAGAGTAGAGTAGAGTAGAGTAGAGTAGAGTAGAATAGAGGAATAGAATAGAAGTAGAGTAGAATAGAGTAGAGTAGAGTAGAGTAGAGTAGAGTAGAGTAGAGTAGAGTAATAGAATAGAAGTAGAGTAGAGTAGAATAGAATTTAATAGAATAGAATAGAATTTAATAGAATAGAATAGAATAGAATAGAATAGAATAGAATAGAATAGAATAGAATTCTTTGATGGCCAAGTGTGATTGGACACACAAGGAATTTGTCCTTGGTGCATATACTCTCAGTGTACATAAAGAAAAATAAAATAGAATACATTCATCAAGAATCATAAGATACAACACTTAGTGATAGTCTTAGGTTACTAATAAGCAATCAAATAATACTACGAAACAAATAAAACAATATAGAATTTAAAGATACAAGCAACATAGTTATATTCATAAGTGGAAAGAGATAGGTACTAGGAAAGAGATAGGTAGTAGGAAAGAAGAGAAAAATAATAGTAATACAATCTTAGTAGATAATTTGACAGTGTTGTGAGGATTAGTTGTTTAGTAGAGTGATGGCATTCAGGGGGAAAACTGTCCTTGCTCGTGCATGCGCAATTGACTGTAATTTTTCTGCACAAGTTGCAGAACTATGCCGGCCATGGCAGAAGAGACAGGGGAACCAGTTCAGGGGCATGGCCAGTTCTGTGGCCCAGGCCAAATCACCACTGCCGGTTCGGCTGAACCAGGCCGAACCGGGCCAAACAGGGAGCAACCCACCTAAACTATCTTTCCAATCAGCCTCCATGTTTCCAGTGTCTTTCTTCCCACTTGGAACTGAACCAGACGGATTTTTCTTCCAATGCAGTAGTATGGCTGCAACAAGAAGAGATATATCAGGCCAATATATGGGAAGCATAATTTTCCCTAGGTGCCTGAGGATGAATCCAACACACTGGCAAATTCCCAGGAATCCCAGTATGTTGGGTGCTTCTGATCCAGATGTCAGGGAGAAGAAAGGAAGGACCGAAACTATGGGGTCAAGACATACTCTGGGTTGCTCAAAGGTGCTTTAAAGATTAAATCTGATTGCACAGAAGCCATACAGATGTCGTAGATATGGGCTGTGTGATTTGAAGCTTTGATTTAAAAGTATTTGATTACTTCTCCAATGCTCTCATAAAACACCTTCCAAATCTGACGAATGGCTCCTTAAATCAAAACGGATGCCTCCAAATCATTTTGATAACACAAAGGGCTTTTTGCACGTATGCGTGCGTGCACAATCACACACACACAATGTCTTCCCGGTTTTATTTCCTTCTGATTTCCAAAACCAAATCAACCCAAGTCAACAAGTACTATTGATTGGATCAAATTCATGATCCAAATAATATCACAGCTACATTGCTTGCCTTTAGAATAGAATGGAATGGAATGGAATGGAATGGAGTAGAGTAGAGTAGAGTAGAGTAGAGTAGAGTAGAGTAGAGTAGAGTAGAGTAGAGTAGAGTAGAAGAATAGAATAGAATAGAATGGAATGGAATGGAATGGAATTCTTTATTGGCCAAGTGTGACAAGGAATTTGTCTTTGGTGCATATGTCTCAGTGTAAATAAAGAAAAATAAAATAGAATATATTCATCAAGAATCATAAGATACAACATTTAGTGATAGTCATAGGTTACTAATAAGCAATCAAATCATACTAGGAAACAAATAAAACAATATAAAATTTAAAGATACAAGCAACATGGTTATAATCATAAGTGGGAGGAGATAGGTAATAGGAAGGAAGAGAATAATAATAGTAATACAATCTTAGTAGGTAATTTGACAACATTGTGGGAATTAGTTGTTTAGCAGAGTGATGGCATTCTGGAATAAAGTGTTCTTGTGTCTAGTTGTCCTAGTGTGCAGTGCTCTATAGCGTCGTTTTGAGGGTAGGAGTTGAAACAATTTATGTCCAGGATGTGAGGAGTCCGTAGATCTTTTCACAGCCTTCTTTTTGACTTGTGCAGTGTACAGGTCCCTCAATGGAAGGCAAGTTGGTAGCAATTGTTTTTTCTGCAGTTCTGATTATCCATTGAAGTCTGTGCCTGTCTTGTTTGGAAGAAAGGAAATGTATATTGTACAGTGCAAGGGTATCCAACTTCGGCAACTTTAAGACCTGTGGACTTTAAATATTCTGCCCCATACATCCCTTCGGCCGATTCGTTCTCACAGAGAGGGACTCCTCTGGGTGCCGTCCACTAGGCAATGACAGCGGGCAACGCCCAGGAGTAGGGCCTCTGGAATGACCTCCCCCCGGATATCAGGACTACCACCGACCTCCGCTCCTTCCGTAAGAAGCTAAAAACCCACCTGTTCAATTTAGCCGGCCTGGCCTAATTCCCAATTTTAGTCCCTCAAGCCTGCATTTTTAAGTTTTTTAGGGGTATGCTTTTTAGTTGCTTTTAATTTTTTACTTTTCTGTACAGCTGTATTAGGTTTAATTCGTTTTTAAGGGTATAGGATATTTATCTTTTGTATTCGTTTTAATGAGACGCCTGTACACCGCCCCGAGTCCCTTCGGGGAGAGGGGGCGGTCTATAAATCCTGAAAAATAAAATAAAATAAATAAATTTAAGCTGTAGTGGGATCCTGCCAGTTTAACAATGGTTTGGTGATCACGTGCTTTTGTGTGTATGCGCAGTTTTAACAAAGCTTATCTTCCATGTTACTTCTGGGGAATAACACAGCTGAGGCGTGGCAATCCATTCTGCCATGCAAATCAGCTGAGAGGATATAGGTAAGTAAAGCACAGAGGTGGGAGGGAGGGCCCAGCTGATTGTCGGAGTGAACCAGTTTGTTCCCTAGCTGATTGTTGGAATGAGCCGGTTTGCTCCCCAGCTTATTGTCAGAGCTACTGGTTTGCCCAAACCGATCCGAACCAGCTGAATCCCACCCCTTACTTTAAGTCCACAGGTCTTAAAGATACCAAGGTTGGACGCCCCTGGTAGAGGGTGAAGCCAGCAGAGATCTGTTGAAATAGCTATCTGTTGAAATAACTATTCTCCAAGGCACCTGTGGACAGAACAAGAAGCAATGGGTGGAAACTAATCAAGGAGAGAAGCAACTTAGAACTGAGGAGAAACTTCCTGAGAACAATTAATCAGTGGAACAGCTTGCCTCCAGAAGTTGTGAATGCCCCAACACTGGAAGTCTTTAAGAAGATGTTGGATAGCCATCTGTCTGAAACGGTATAGGGTTTCCTGCCTAGGCAGGGGGTTGGACTAGAAGACCTCCAAGGTCCCTTCCAACTCTACTATTGTATTGTATTGTATTGTATTGTAAATAGACTCTTAAAAGGCATGTTGACGCATAAAACAGAGTTAGCAAAAAGCACTAGGCATGTCGTATTTTTAATTACATGTCTCTGTCCCCAACAACACAGAGCAATTAAAGCTAATTGTTTCTCTTTTATTATACAAATGGAATTAGGAAGGCATGACCGAAAACTCTGCAAAACATAAACACTTTCCCTCCCTCCCCCCCTCGCTCTCACTTCCAGGGAATATTTTGCACTCTAAACACACTTCAGATTTAGCGGTGTTTAATTATGCATTGCCCAACTTTGCCGTGCGCTGAGAATTTGACTCTTTTAAAATCCACTTCCTCCCTGTGGATGCTCTGTCTCCTCTATGAGCTGAAAGCATCCATGGTATCCTCAGCTCTTTGGTCTTTGGCAGCTGTCACCTTTAAATGCTTTCATAGCCATGGAAGAGTCTCAACAGCCAGCACCGTGGCCGGCACACAGCCGCCAGCAGTCTGACAGGTGTCAACTACGCTGCCCAAAAGGCTGGCCCAATGAAAACAACAGAAATGTTTTGTGGACTCCGAATATGATTTATGCAACGTACTACAAAGCAAAGACGACACATCAAGAGTGTTTAATTGTCCGTTTCAGCTCCCTGGGTCCTTTGCTAAAAAAGGAAGGAAGGAAAGAAAGAAGAGAGGGAATGTATTATTGGAACAGTCTTGTGTCGGTGTGGGTATTTTCCAAATCTTTTTAAATGTATGCAGATCGGGCTCATGATTCAATAAGATCTGGTGTATCTCCGTTCAGTTTGCATCACCCAGGAGCAGGGGTGGGATTCTACCGGTTCGGACCAGTTCGGGTGAACCAGTAGCTCCAACTTTCAGCTGGGCCTGCTGCCCGCCCGCCCCTGCATTATACCTACCTGTTGTGGCCCAGCAGGCGCCGTTGCCGCTGCCACCAGACTCCGAGAGTGAGGGTCCCTATGAGTCGGCTCCAGAGGAGGTGGGGGACCCTGGACAGGATTCCGACGCTGAGCAGGGATCGGAGAGTCTGGTCGGCCACCAGGAGGCGCCTGAGGCATGGAGCAGTGGTGAGAGCCAGAGGAGGGGGGCTCCCAATGCCATGCCTTGGAGCAGCGGGGAGGAGTCACGAGACAGTGAGTCAGAACTGAGCAGGGAGTTTCTGGATGCCTGTTACCGCCGCGCCCATAGACGCAAGGAGCGTGGGCGTAATTATCGGCGATAAGAGCTCTCAGCTGCTGATCAGGAGGCTCCTCTCCAGGTTATAAAAAGGGTTGACTGTGCATACACCCTTTGCAGCAGTCAACAGAGGACTTATGCCAGAAGTTCTAGTCTGGAATTCTAGGAATGCTGGATAGCTGCTTTCATGTTTTGTTTTTGTGAGTTTTGTCTTGGTGGTTTACTGCCACGGAACCTTCTGTTTGTTTGTGCAATAAACCTTGTTCCCTTGCACTGTTCCGGAGTGTGTTCTGTGTGGGCAAAGGAGGAAGCGGGGTCAGAACACCTACCTATATTCCCTTTTCTCAAGTCCAGCTGATCGGTGTGGCAGAGTGGATTGCCCCACTGTTTTCCTCCCCAGCAGTAATGGGGAAGGTGATTTCCCTGTAAACCTCTCTACACGCGCAGCAAACTGGTTGTTAAAACAGTTGGATCCCACCCCTGCACAAGAGAGATGTTTTATTTAGAGGAAAGTAGGTCTTTAGTTCCAACAATGTCTCTTTGACACCCATTGTTGACTTGTGTTAGAACACTGTGAATACTGTGAAAATGTAGAATACTTGTGTCCAGTTCTGGTCATCCGTGATACCAAAATGATGCTGAAATCCTTGTATTGTGTAGTGGGCTTTAGTAGGGAAGAAGACGACCACCATAGATACAACAGCATTTATTGACTCAAACTGGAACTGAGGAACAGCAGGCCTGTAATTTATACTCTGGGCCCACAGGGCCTTAACCAATCAGTACCTCTGCTGCAGGGGCAGGTTCCTGCCAGTTCTAACCTCTTCTATAGAAGAGGTTCCACAAATATACCTTGCCATTTAGAACCGGTCCCAGCTCCCTCCCCCTGCCCGTCCGCACATCATCAAGATGAAGAGCGAGAGGAGAAATTCTGGGAGTTGAAGTCCACAAGTCTTAAAGCTGTCAAGTTTGAACACCTCTGGGTTTTTTTTCTAAAGGGTTAGGGGTGCAAGAGTCTTGTAACTTGACAGCTTTAAGACTTGCGTGCTTCAATGCCAGAGTTCCTGAGCCAACATGACTGGAGGAGGAATTCTGGGAGTTGAAGTCCACGAGTCTTAAAGCTGTCAAGTTTGAACACCCCTGGGGTATTTTTTCTAAAGGGTTAGGGGTGCAAGGGTCTTGTAACTTGACAGCTTTAAGACTTGCGTGCTTCAAATGTCAGAGTTCCTGAGCCAACATTTTGGTTGCTAAGCAACAGCGTTGTTAAGTGAGTTTCACCACGTTTTACAAGTTGGCCACGCCCACCCAGTCATATGGCCGGCAAGCCACTCCCACGCAGCAGGCCACACCTACAGAAGAGGTTCTAAAAATTTTGAAACCCACCACTGCTCTGTTGTTAGATTTTGTATTATCGTGTTATTTATGCTATTGTATTTTTATTAGTAGTAGAATAATAAAAAAATACAATAGTATAACTAGCTTTTTGCCTGGAAAAGCAATTTTGCTATTAAAAAGAATGGGGGTATAAATTTAGAAATAAAAAAGTTTAGTAGAATATGAAGAATAAGTAATAAATGTTTGCCCGTAATATCTGGCAGAAAAGATAGGAAAATGGTTATAGTAAAGAACTGTAGAAAGAAAGGAGAAAAGGGCGGTGGGGGAGGAAGCATCTTGAGCTTGTGTCAAACACCCACTGTGGCCTTGCCCACTCTGGCCAAACACACCCACACACCTGGCCCTCCAAGGTCAAAACCAACACTGATACGGCCCTCAATGAAATCAAGTTTGACACCCTGGTATAAGGTCTTCTGCCTTGAACAGGACGTTGGACTAGAAAGCCTCTGAGCTGCACTTCCAATCCTATCATTCTATGTTTTATGTCAATAAAGCAAAGTTTTCCCTCCATCCTGAGAAAACCTAATTGTTAGATTGGGTCATGGAGAGGCTCACACAGGCTTAACGGTAACAACAGCTGTTTGGTAAGTACAACAGGTGAGAACAATCCAGCGAAGGTTGACTCTGACAGCAGCCCTTTTGTAGGGAGCTGTCAGACCCTTCGACCAATAGGATTAAACCTCTGTTCCCACCGGAACAGAGGACCTTGGTGGAAACCACTGTATTTGGAACAAGTATCTTTTTATTTATTTATTTATTTATTTATTTATTTATTTATTTATTTATTTATTTATTTATTTATTTATTTATTTATTTATTTATTTATTTATTTATTTATTTATTTATTTATTTATTTATTTATTTATTTATTTATTTATTTATTTATTTATTTATTTATTTGGATTTATAAACCGCCCCCTCTCCCAAAAAGGGACTCGGGGCGGTGTACAGTCAATGAAACACAGATAAAATACATAAATAACAATATAAATAATATATAAACAATTAAATACTTGAGCATTTGAGTGGAGGAGGTGAGACTGTACAAAGAAATAAATATAGTATAAAAGCCCTAAAACATCCCAATTAAAGTACCCAAACCCAATTAAAATATATCCTGGGAGGTAAGACTAAGAGTGTGCCAGGCCAGCTAATTGAAACAGGTGAGTCTTTAGTTTTTGACAGAAGGAACGGAGGTCAGTGGTGGTTCTGATGTCGGGGGGGAGGTCATTCCAGAGGGTTGGGCCCATCACAGAGAAGGACCTACTCCTAGGTGTCGCCCGCTGGCATTGCCTGGTGGACGGCACCAGGAGGAGTCCCTCCCTGTGAGAGCGGATTGGTCGTAGGGACGTGTGTGGTAGGATGCGATCCTGCAGATAACTAGGTCCTATGCCATGGAGCGCTTTAAAGATGGTAATCAATACCTTGAAACGCACCCGAAAGGCCACAGGCAGCCAGTGCAGCTCGCGCAGGAGGGGTGTTACGCGGGAGTATCGTGCACTCCCCATGATGGCCCACGCGGCTGCGTTCTGGACTAGCTGTAGTCTCCGGATGCGTCCCAAGGGGAGCCCCATGTAGAGGGCATTGCAGTAGTCCAGGCGACTACTAACATTAATAATGGTCCAGTTCCGTGATGGCAAACTTTGGGGGCATGCGAACCATCGCCCCAGCTCAGCTCCACTGCACATGTGCACGTGCCTCCCACCGGACAGCTGATTTTTAGGTCTCTGCCGTGCATGCATGGCAAGTGGGATGTATGCGGGAGATGCACGTGAATGCATGGGGTGGGGGTCACATGAGCATGTACGGAGGACATGGGAGCATGGGGGGAACCTGTTTTTTGGTCTCAGGAGGCTTCAGGGAGGTCTCCTAGGCCAAAGATGGGGCATAGGGGGTGTTGCACACATATGTGTTAGGGCAGGGAAGCACAGTGGATTGCGTGCACATCCCGGGGTAAGGGCGGAGGATCGGGGGTCACACACACATGTGCAGGCCACCTGATTTTTAGGTCTCTACCGTGCATGCATGGAGGGCGGGTCACATGTGGGAGATGCACGCACATGCACAGGGTGGTAAGGAGAGCATGGGGGCATCCTGATTTTGGTCTCAGGAGGCTTCAGGAAGGCCTACTAGGCCAAAAATGGGGCACGAGGGGGTTGCACTTGCATGCGTGGGGGCAGGGAAGTGCAGGGGGTTGCATGGGCATGCCTGGGGTAAGGGGGAGCATGGGGGTCGCACACAGACGTGCAGGGGGTGGGGGGGTGCGGGATGTGTGTCACGCACCGTCGGCAAGCGGCGACAGAAAGGTTAGCCATCCCTGGTCTAGTTTAAGGCCTTTTGGAGATCAGATTCTTGTATGTGATTTAGTGGGCCTCACCTCTTGGAGCCTTGGGCCACGCTCAGCTATCTCAAAGCAATAACTGGTTGGAAAATCAGAGTGGCTTTTAGTCTAAGTTGCTGAGTTATTCTGGAGTCACTCCACCCACCCGACCAAAGGCATGTGAAAAAGCTTCTCCGAATGGCGTCTCCCTTAGCTTCGCTGAGTCTGGGGCTTTCCCCTAAGTGGCTTTTATGATGCTTTAAAGTGTCCCCTTGGGTGAGACGTACAGCCATTTCCCTGAATGGGTTTTTAAGTGATCCTAATGGTAGTTGGAAAATTGCCTTTCTTAACCTCAAAGTCTTCCCTGGGAACCGAGAGTGGACCTTGGCATTTGCCTGCGTAGGAAACCGGCCCAAAACGAACGTTCCTCGCCAACGAGTCCTTGTTAATCGGGCGGCATCCCAGGAAGTAGAAAACATCTGTCCAGAACAAAAGAGGACTTGGAGGCCTCTTCTGTGATATTTCTCGAACAGCCGTCAAGAAGCCGTTAGAAGTTTGGTACCCATTTTCCTGTACCGCAAATCTCAAAGGGATGAATTAAGTTCATTCAGGCGGTACTGACTGGGACAAGGGGAGGGGGGAGATGCTGAAAGGCAGAACATTAACGATGCCTTCTAACCACTCGCCATTTCTTGAGGATAAAAAGAAACCAGATTTGTTGAGATTTGGTTTCAGAAAAAAAAAAACTGTGGGAGTCTGAACTCAGAAGAGAAAGCATCGGCAGCCAGACTGGAGTCTAAAATGGGAACTCAAAGGTGCTTTTAATTTTTTTCCCAAGAGGCAACTGGAAACTTTTTGTTTTTCCTTGAAAATGTTTCACTTCTCATCCAAGGAGCTTCTTCAGTTTTGACAGAAAGGTGGGGAAAGGAAGGATTTTTACTCCTTCAGTCATCTAGTCATTAGCAGGGCCACTGAGAGGATTATTAATAAGGTGACCAACCGTCCTCCTTTAGGGAGGACAGTCCTTCTTTTGTAAGTTCTGTCCTCCCTTGAAAAGTGTCCTCCTACATGTCCTCCTTTTTGATATTTGAAGGCTAATCTGTTGCGCGTTATGTGACGTATTTTATTAAACAGTTTTTAATGCTGTTTTTTTACTTCATCGCAAGTATATTGAACAGATACTGAATCTTGTGTTGAATTTTTATCTAAAGAAATGCTAGACATTAAAATAGACGACAATTGTCTCTTTGAAGAAATTAGAAGACTGAATGTATATTTAAATTCTGAAAAATTAATACAATGGGAAAATCAACATGTTGAAATTGATAAAAGATGGCTGGATATTTTCAGCCATTTCAAAAATAAACATATTCCATGTGAACATTTATTTATACTTGTTCAATTTACATTGTGCTGCCCTGGAACTAATGCAGCAGTTGAAAGAGTTTTTTTCAATTGCCAATGATTTTTCGACAAGTGAGAAATCGAGATTGAATGTTGATACTCTAGCTGCAGCACTTGCCGTAAAATTCAATATGAAGGATATTTCTTGTTCAGATATTTCCAATATATTGTTAGAAGATGATACATTGACAAAAAATATTAATTCAATGGAAAAGTACTCATTTAAATAATAATTAACAGGCATGTAAGCATAATTACAATATAAACTGTTGCAAATGTTTTTATTATGCATATATCATTTTTTAGTGTATTATTGTTGCAATGAATAAAATATTTCTTTTCTTTACGATATATTTTTTCCAATTTATTTGTCCTCCTTTTCATTGTAAAAAAGTTAGTCACCTTAGCATTTTGGACAATAGAACGTGTTTTGTCCTCCTTTTCATTGTAAAAAAGTTGGTCACCTTATTATTAAGTGCTGGAACAAGACTAATATGGGACCCCTCACCTACACATATGGGCCAGAGGTGGTATTCAACAGCTTCTGACCAGTTCTAGAGAACTGGTAGCGGAAATTTTGAGTAGTTTGTAGAACCCGTAAATACCACCTCTGACTGGCCCCACCCGCATCTATTCTCTGCCTCCCGAGTCCCAGATGATCGTGGGAAAATGGGTATTTTACAGTATCCTTTCCCTGGAGTGGGTGGGAATGGAGATTTTACAGTGTCCTTTCCCTGGAGTGGGTGGAAATGGAGATTTTACAGTGTCCTTTCCCTGGAGTGGGTGGGAATGGAGATTTTACAGTGTCCTTTCCCTGGAGTGGGTGGGGATGGAGATTTTACAGTGTCCTTTCCCTGGAGTGGGTGGGAATGGAGATTTTACAGTGTCCTTTCCCTGGAGTGGGTGGGAATGGAGATTTTACAGTGTCCTTTCCCTGGAGTGGGTGGGAATGGAGATTTTACAGTGTCCTTTCCCTGGAGTGGGTGGGAATGGAGATTTTACAGTGTCCTTTCCCTGGAGTGGGTGGGAATGGAGATTTTACAGTGTCCTTTCCCTGGAGTGGGTGGGGAATGGAGATTTTACAGTGTCCTTTCCCTGGAGTGGGTGGGAATGGAGATTTTACAGTGTCCTTTCCCTGGAGTGGGTGGGAATGGAGATTTTACAGTGTCCTTTCCCTGGAGTGGGTGGGAATGGAGATTTTACAGTGTCCTTTCCCTGGAGTGGGTGGGAATGGAGATTTTACAGTGTCCTTTCCCTGGAGTGGGTGGGAATGGAGATTTTACAGGATTTCAGAAACTACACATTAGGTGTTCTCAACCGTGGCGACTTTCAGATATGTGGACTCCAGCTCCTAGAATTCCTCTGCTACCCTTGCTGGGGAGGGGAATTCTGGGAGCTGAAGTCCGCACGAAAGATTGAGAAACACTACTGCACCAGAATTAACAATCTAATTAACTTGTTTGCGCTGGGAAAATTGCTGTGAAATGCCAGGACCTGGCTAGAAATGCCACGTCCACTGAACTGTGGTAATTAGGTTGATTTCGGTAATCCGGTAAGCAATGAAAAACGTTTCAGAGCACCGAGATAGTGACTAATATGTTGATATTTCTTCCGTGATTCCTTCTTTAAATCAAAGGCTTATCAGATATGCTGAGATCCCCATTTTTGGCTGCTCCGGAAATGAACGGTGGCAATTATCCATCATTTAGCTATGCAAATGCGTTTAATTAAAAGACATTTACTCTTTAATAACTTCAGGGGTTCATGCAATTCCTTACAGGGTCTGAAATTTGGTTAAGCTAACAAGATGCAGCAGGTGAATGGATGAAACGGCAAGGTTGCAATCTCTTGTTCCAGGGGATAGACCGATCGTATACAGCGGGGTTTTTCCAGAAGAATACATGTAGTCCTCGACTTACAACAGTTCATTTAGTGGCCGTTCAAAGTTAAAAGTGACTTATAGCCATTTCTCACACTTATGACTGTTGTAGCATCCCCAGGATCGTGTGATTTACTTGACAACTGACTCACATTCTTGTTTAACATTTTTATTGAGTTATAAAGTATTAGAAAATACAAAGTAAATAGAAACAGAGGGGGGAAGGGAAGGGGAAAGAGAAGTGAGGAAAGATAAGAAAGAAAAAGAAAAAGAAGCATTGACTTCCAACTCTCTCTGTTAAAGTAAAATAAGGCATTAACATCAAATTAATGCCAAAAAGAAAAACAGCTTTTTTTGCTTTTTTAATAATATGAACAAGACATTTCTATAAAGATCTATCGGTCTAATCGGTAAAACCCAAAGTCAGATTTTCATTCTTCTCCACATCAAGCACGAAGTTCAGAAGCAGTCTCCGTGTAGAAACAAAAATACTGATGTTCTTTTCTTTAATCAAAGTGGTCAATTTTGCCATTTTAGACAAATGACTCCCTGTCAGGGTTCCCACAAATGCCCTAATTAACTCATGACCCTCGAGCCAAGTTTCAAAAGAAATCCAGTTATTTATTAGGAGCAACATGTCAGCAGGTACCCAGGGTTCCAAATAGCATCCAAAATTAAATCAGAGTCCAAGGCAAAGTATTGCTCAAAGTTCCAATTTATTAAGAGAGCCATGTTGGCACATCTGGGAAAACCCGAATCTGAAAGCTTCCCGGTTTTCCCCACCCAGTTGAAAGTTCAAGATCTTGCCCCCACACCCACAAGTCCATCACATGGTCCAATCTCCCACTGCCATTCTGGCAGTTCTACCCATCCAGTTCCAGTCAGGTGCAGAGGTGCAGAGACAAAGGATGACCTTGGCTTTCTAGAAAGGAATTTTGTTTTGGCTACATAGCATCTAACTCCATACAATCCCCCCTCCCATTTTCCCACAATAGAAAAGGCATAGTAGAATAATAGAAAGTGTGGCAGGCCAAAGATCCAAAAGGGATATGGCTGCAGGCCTGACAGTGAGCTCTGCCCCATGTAATTTATGGCCCAACTATGACCCTGTTTCCCACCTCCTCCCAGGGTGTGTCATAAATCGCATTCTCCAACGGAGCTCTTTCGCAGGCTGCAGAAAACACGCCTCTCCCGATGGCTCTGTTAACCTGAGATACAGCCTTGAGAAAGGTATGCATGGAATGTGCTTGCAGTTGCGGCCTATGGCAACTCGAGAGCAGGCCAATAATGCTTTATGTGTTGACATTCACATTTATGACGGTTGCAGTGTCCCAGAGTCATGCATCCACTTCTGGTCCTCACAATACTAAAAAGATGTTGAGACTCTCGAAAGAGTGCAGAGAACAGCAACAAAGATGTTTAGAGAATTGGAGCCTAAAGCATATGATGAGCAGTTATGGCAACTAGATATGTCTAGTCCAGTGGTGGGTTGCAGGCGGTATACCCCAGTACGGGCATACCAGAGCCTGCCTGGAGCACCGGATACCATTCCGGAATGGTGCTCTGGAGGGCTCACCCGCCCGAGCTCCTTACCGTTCTTTTAAGTCTTTAGTGCTTCCACGCACGGCGCCTACAGTACCTGCGAGACGCTCCACTGAGCAGCTGGAGCATAGCGGAGGCGCTAAGATGCATACACGCGCTGTGCGCATCCATGTGGATGCCACCAGGCCCATTCCAACCGTACCGGTTGGAATGGGATTCGGAACCCACCACTGGTCTAGTCTAACAAAGAGAAGGATGAGGGAGTGATACAATAACTGTCTTCCAGTATTTGAAGGGTCATCACAGAGATGAGAAGGTGGACCTATTCTCCAAAGCAACTGAGGGGAGGACAAGAAATAAAGGGTGGAAGATTATTAAAGAGAGATCCAAACCTAGAACTAAGGAGAGATTTCCTGTCAGTGTGGACAATTAACCAGTGGAACGGCTTGCCACTAAAAGTTTTCAAGAAGAGACTGGACAGCCATTCATCTCAAGTGGTAGAAGCAGTGGTGGGATTCAAAGAATTTAACAACCAGTTCACCCAGGAGGTTGGCTGTCATTGGAGGCGTCGTCCATCCCCATCCTCCAGCTCTGTCGCATATGTGGGACGAGCCTCTCGCTATGATCAACCTGACCCTGGGTGGACCGGTTATTAAATTGCACCTCCCCACACACACACGCTATCAGAGTGGATCTTGCAGCAGATTCGGACAGTCAGGAGGTTGGGGAGCAACATGGGCCAGTCCTGGAATCTGGGGAAGTCTCTGATGAAGTCTCTGTGTCGGAGGCAGAGAGGGGACCAGAGCCGTATGCCAGTTATCAGCTGCCTTCAGAGTCAGACATCAGTGAGGCAGACGAACAACTGGAGCCTGTTCCCATTTTACGCATGTGCAGAGTTGCCAGAGGAAGAGGACAGCTAAGGAACAGGGGTCGACTTGGGAGTAAGGCCACAGGTGGACGATGAATGGCCCCTCCCAGAAGAAATAAAAAAGGAGCGAAAGGGGAGTGGAATTTGCAGGAGACAATTAGTTCGCTTAATATCTGCCATGTTCTGCAGATATCGGCAGCTCTCCAAGCCAGATAAGGTCTGTGACTGTAAATCCTCCCTTGAAAGACTTTGCTGGATGTGAATGAGCAGAATTCACTGTTAATTAATAAAAGAGGTTTTTGCCGGGACAAGGAATTTGCTTCAGGCTCTTGGGAAGCCTCGCTCAGAACAATAAGGTCTCCTGCTTCAGCAGGGCGTTGAACTAGAAGACCTCCCTCCCATCCCTATTATTCCAAGTTATAGCATAAACATCACATGGGGGTGTTTAGGGAAATGTTACGTGGTGCCCTCAGCTCTTTACGTTTTCCTCCTGCTGTATTCTTTTACGGATTTTTATATTGCCTTTGTATATGGCTATATACACTTTCTAAATAAGGAAATAAAAATTTTCAGAAAAGCACCAGGTTTCAGCCACCCACCGTTTTCTTTTTTAAGAATTTCTCCAGGCCCTTTGTGAGTCCCGAAGCACATACAGCTTGTGGGTAAGGTTGGTTTTGCTCTGCATCGAACAAGCTTCCCTGTTAGTCTTTAAAATAATTTAAAAACCTGAACCAAAAATAAAATCAGGTGTTGTAAGATTTTGGGGGACGCCAAGAAATACCAAGCACCGAAGGCTTCCCTTCTGGAAACCCAGAAACTAAAGTAAAGGGAAATTCCATATTTGTTCTGATTGAGGTTTCCCAAGAGCCTGAAGCAAACTCCTTGTCCCAACAAAAAACCTTTTTATTAATTTACTGTGAATTCTGTGCGTTCATTCATTCATTCATTTCATTCATTTATTGAATTTATAGACCGCCCCCTCTCCCCAAGGGACTCGGGGCGGTGTACAGACAAAAGCTAAAAAACCGTATACACAATAAAATATTAGATACCCCTTAAAAACAGATTAAATATAAAGTCTGTACAGTAATAGTAAAAATTAAAAAAAAACAGCTTAAAAGGTCTACCCCAAAAATTTAGAATTTAGAATACCGGCCAGGAGGATTGAAAATTAAAACTACGATTGGGCCAGGCCAGCTAATTGGAACAGGTGGGTCTTGAGTTCACATCTAGCAAAGTCTTTTAAGGGAGGATTTACAATCACAGACCTTATGTGGCTTGGAGAGCTGTCAGGCCAATATCTGCAAAATTTGGCAAGGAGTCTTGGAGAGTCACGAACCAATTAAGTGAACTCATTGTCTCCTGTAAACTCCACTCCCCTTTCGCTCCTCTTTTATTTCCTCTGGGAGGGGCCATTCATCGTCCACCTGTGACCTTACTCCCAAGTTGACCCCTGTTCTTTAGCTGTTCCTTTCATCTGGCAACTCTGTGCATGCACACACTGGGAACAGGCTCCAGCTGTTCGTCTGCCTCACTGATGTCTGACTCTGAAAGTACCTGATAACTGGCATACGGCTCTGCCCCACTCTCTGCCTCCGACGCAGAGCCCTCATCAGAGCCTTCCCCAGACTCCAGGACTGGCCCATGTTCCTCCCCAACCTCTTCGCTGTCCGAATCTGATGCCAACTCTGCTGGCTGCTGGTGGGCCACAACAATATTGTTCCATTGTGTTTTGAGAAAATGAATAGCAACTTAAGAGGAGGACACTCTCTTTGATTGGGTGAAAGGTTGTTCTATCGTTGATTCCCAGCAAACGACTCCTAGGGTAATATTTTTCCCTATAGTTTATCATTCTAACCTGACTAACATTTGCTAAATATTCTACCTTCCTGTACCAAAGGTGCTTTTTCAAGAGGCAACTGGACTTTCTGTTTTTTCTTTGAAGACATTTTGCTTTGCTCAGAACTAAAGAAGCTTCTGGGATGAGAACAGTAGTGGGATTCAAATTATTTTATTAGCCGTTCTGTGGGCGTGGCTTGGTGGGCTTGGCATGGCTTGGTGGGTGTGGCGGGAAAGGATACTCTAAAATATCCAGGGGAAGGTTACTGCAAAATCCCCATTCCCTCCCGATCTGGAGAACCGGTAGCAGAAATTTTGAATAGTTCGGAGAACCGATAAATACCACCTCTGACTGGCCTCGCCCCCATCTATTCTCTGCCTCCCGAGTCCCAGATGATAGGAAGGAAATGGGGATTTTGCAGTATCCTTCAAATGAATAATTCAAATGAAGCTTAGATCTGAATGCAATAGGGTATTATCAAAATGGTGCTCCTAATAAATGACTGGTTTTCTTTTGAAACTGGGCTCGAGGCTCATGAATCAATTAGGGCATCTTTCAGAAACCTGACACCCCGCCTCAAAGCTTCATCAGATTTTATTCATTTATTTTTATTTTTTTTAAAAACAAAATTTTATTGGTTTTTTAAAGAAAATAATCAAGGAAAGGGATAGTGGGTGATGTTACAAATTTTGACAGTTACATTATGTAGGAAATGGCCCTCCCCCCATTCTCATAGCTTTCATTTATTAATACATTAAGTTGTTGCTACTTAGTGATATTTTGTCAGCATATAAACTTTTATCTTCAAACAATTTCAATCATTTTATATCAAACAGATTTTCTAGGTCATTTTTGTGATCTGAGTTTTCTCGATGTTGCCTCTTCTCCCCCCTCCAGCAGACCTCCGGCAGCTCCCGTGTCCTGTATATCCAGTGTAATATCATCAGGTTTATCTAGGAGGATTTTGGTTTTTTCCATGAAGGCCTCCGCCTCCATAGTTGTATTAATTCTAACTCTCGTGTCCTCCCAGAAAATTAGCATACCTTCTGGCATGGGCCATCTGAACCACACCCCTTTCTGGTATAATTTCTTCGCTAAGAGCGAATAGTTTTTTCTTTTATCTCTAACTTTCTTAGGGATTTGTTTCAGAATGGCTATTTCTCATTTATGAGAACCAAAGGAAACGTTACTAAATACATTGGACTGAGGGGCCAAGTATTCAATCCATTTCACTGAAAGAAAGTTAAATGAAATCAAATCTGAATTTTGTCCTAAGGGATCCTTGGTGCTTGGTTGTTTTCTTGCAGGTATCTCATTAATAAAACTAGGTAACATCGTCAGTGGATTCTGAGCTTGGTTGTTTCCTTGCAGACATTTCATTACCTGACTGGAGTGGTGCGGTGGCCTAGAGGAGGAGCTCTCGCCGCACAATCAGGAGGCTGTGAGTTCGATCCTAGGTAGAGGCAGGTATTTCTCTCTCTGGGCACACAGAAAATATATTTGACAAACAAAACTCCGCATTGGCGACAGGAAGGGCATCCAGCCATTAATCACTATGCTACAGGGGTGAAATTCAGCAGGTTCGGAAAGATTCGATTATGCGCAGTTCGGAGAAGTGGTAAATTGCACCTCTGGCTGGCCTCTCCCTTCCCCTCTCCTCCCACTCACTCCTTTTTGCGCCTTGCCTGCCTAGAGTCATTCCCGAGGCATAGCTGCTGCTGTTCCTTGGTTCCTTCGCTTGCTTCGCCCACATGGCCCAGCTGATCTCTGCCTGGTGAGTCTTCCTTCGCTTCTCGCCTAGCTACCTCCCCTGCGGTTTTTCTCCTCCTCCTCCTCTGGACCATCCGCAGGAATCATTCAGTGAATTCCGGCGGGCTGGATGCGGGCATGAAGGGCCTGGCTCCACAGTGCTTCCTCGTTGGCCACCCCCACTCAGTCACATGACCCCTCACCAAGCCATGCCCACCAAGCCACGCCCACAGAACCAGTAAGGGGGAAAAAATGAATTTCGCTCTTGCTCTGCCAGCTTCATTATAATTGCCCGGACTCCACCCTGCAAGGGATTACGGGGTCGTTAAAAGACTATGATTTCATTACTCAATGCACTGATGATGTTACTTCGTCTGGGGAATGAAACGTCTGCGTGAAAACAGCCCAGCTCAGAGAGCACCAAGGATTTTTATTTCAACTCTGAGCGACAGATACTTTCCTTTATTACTTTTTCTCCTGCTTTCTCTCCACTCCTCCCCCCCCCCCCCCCCGTGTACATCTCTAAGTACTGCATCTGGCTGCATTGTGTCAAAATAACACCACAGACAAGTGTCCAGGAGAAGATACAGTTCCACGCCCTGCTTAAAAAGGGATGCCAACTTTTTTGGCAGATTAGCTATGGAAGGGGTAAGAAAATGCCCAGCTTGTCAAAACTGACTCCTGAAAGAAATCGCTGATTATCAGTACATCAAAGAGGTGTGACAAGGCCTTGAAGCTTACATATACACAAGTGTTTTGTAGCTTGAAAACTATTTTAAATATATTTCGCCAAAATGAGAAGGAAATGATGTTGGAGCATAAAACTTTGATCTAATTGTGGCCTTAATTATCAAATGTTTCTCCTCCTCCTCCCCCCCTCCCCCCCCCCACACACGCTGAAAGGGAGAAAAAATAGCACTGCTTAAAATGTTTTATAATCTGACAAGGCCATAAGGCTTAATGAAATCAATGATTGGACCCAGATGGATGATTAACTCTTGAGGTTCGTTTTTTTTTTTAAAGAAAAAAAAAGGGGGGGAGAAAGTGCATAATTATGCTGGATGGCAACTTCATAGCATCACATTGCCCATATGGAACAGAGCTGTACCCTGACTATACCCAAAATTATAGAACAGGTGGTGAAATTTGGGCTGAATTGCTTGGCAGGCAGAAAAAGCAGTCTGAACGTACAACTGCCAGGGAAAATAAGAGAGCCTTTCAAATTGTGTTAACTTTTGAGATCTGAGAATTTCTCCTCACCCACAAAATAAATATTTTTTTAAAAATGGTGCAATGATCCTTACGGCTACTTGTGTGTTTTTTTAAAAAATATTCTATGTCTCTGCTGACTGTCTCCTAAGCTTCCTTTGTACGATGAAGAACAATCTATTTAAGTCTAGATTTGCAGTAAATAAATTACACTATAATACAGGGATCAGTTTTTGGTGAGTAGAAAATAGGACTAAGAAATATCCTTGAGGCAGCAACCTGTAGAAAGTTTTCAAACTATTTCCCATTTTAGGTTTGATGATACAGGTCTTTGTAACTGCTACCTCGGTAAAGGTAAAGGTTCCCCTCGGACATATGTGCTAGTAGTCATTCCGGACTCTAGGGGGCGTATCTCCGTTTCAAAGTCGAAGAGCCAGCGCTATCCAAAGACGTCTCCGTAGTCATGTGGCCAGCATGACTAAATGCCAAAGGCGCACAGAACGCTGTTACCTTCCCACCATAGGTGATTCCTATTTCTCTACCTGCATTTTTTTACGTGCTTTCGAACTGCTAGGTTGGCAGAAGCTGGGACAAGTCACGGGAGCTCATTCCGTTATGCAGCACTAGGGATTTGAACTGCTGACCTTTCTGATCGACAAGCTCAGTGTTTTAACCACTGAGCCACCACGTCCCTTCCACTACCTCTAAATACCAGCAAATCACGCCACCAATTTTTGGCAATCGTTTTGCTGAAATTTGGCTGCTCAATGATGTGGGATATAGTAGAATGGAATGGAATGGAATGGAATGGAAGGGAAGGGAAGGGAAGGGAAGGGAAGGGAAGAGAAGAGAAGAGAAGAGAAGAGAAGAGAAGAGAAGAGAAGAGAAGAGAAGAGAGTATGGTTTTACAGATATCGTCGCAGGATGAAAGCAGTTCCCAGTAAACCTGCCTTCTGCAATTGACTGATGGCAAATTTGTCAATGCCTATGGTGTTCAAGTGGTGCTCCAGTTGTTTTGGGACTGCACCCAAGGGACCTGTTACTATTGGTACTACCCTTGCTTGCCTTTGCCATAGTCATTCTATTTCTATTTGTAGGTCTTTGTATTTTGTTATCATCTCCAGTTCTTTCTCTTCTCTTCTGCTGTTTCCAGGCCCTGCACATCCACTATCCAGACTATATTGTTGTTGTTGTTGTTGTTATTTTGATGTTGTTGTTTTACATGTATACTGAGAGCTTCTGCACCAGGGACAAATCCCTTGTGTATCCAATTGCACTATTAAAACAAAACCAACTGATTATATGTACCGTTAAGTCTCCCCCATTAACTCAATTCTAAATAAAGGAACTTGAACGCACTCATTGAATGAACATGTCTATTTGGGAGTCAGAAAATGGGTAAAGTAATGTATTCATCTGGCTCACCGAAGAAGAAGAAACGGCATAAGCACTGCACAATGTTACCGCTGCCGTTCAACAAACAATAACAATGCTTTGGGCAAAAGTCAATGGCAATTCCATTATTTTGGAAACAGCTGCAGAACTGTGTACAACAACAACTCGACTTTTGATTTGCTAACCTTTAACCTTTCCAGTTTTTTTTCTCCTCTGTTGTGCCACACAGAACCACTTAATTAATTGCATGGCACAACATAGGGGAACAAATCATTAGGACCAGATTCAGCAGTCCATCTGCATTGAAAAGACACAGGCCACACTTCTGAAGGCAGCAAAGTCCACATACTGGACAGAGAGGACCCCTGGTTTGGAAGAGGGGTCGAAGAGGCCATCTATGTCAAAACTGAACAGCCCTCTCTCAACAGAGGGGGAGGGATATGACACTTGTGGACTCATGCATGATGGCAACTTAAATGGGACAAAGGAGAAGATGTAAGACAACCTTAGAAGGATGGGACATTTATTTCTGGCCCTCTTAAAGTAGAATAAAATATGGATTAAAATATAAGAATGAAGACGTGGCATAAAAGGGACAGTTAGAATCTTGCTTAAAGGGACGGGGAAATGTCATCAGCCTTCAACCACAACATGTTCCAGCAAACGTTCCTATGTCAAAAGTCGAAAACCATAAGGTTCAAATAAAGTTAGTTAATGACACGTAGTCCATACCTGTAACAAAAGGAGAAGTAAGACCCCCATCTACTTATAAGGCTTTCCCCCCAAAATAACAAATAAGTAATGAGTTAAGTATTTCCGTGTTACGCTGTCTTTGAGAATGTATAAGATTGCGTGCTTTGATAATGAAGGTTGTTCAGAATTTGCAATGTTAGCCATGTGCTAACTTTCTGAACCTGGCTGCCAAATAAACTCCTCCTGTATCCTGAGAAGTCTAAAGTCTCTCATTTTCTGCAACACTCTTTCTTTCATGAGGCTTAAGACTATATTGCTGGAATTGGGTAGGTCTAGTTTAATGAAAAGGAGGACTACTTCTTGTGCCATATCCATCATTGGATGTTGGCGATCATGTTGGCGATCCTATTTTTATCACGTGCCACATGAAAAAAAAAGCGCTATTGAGTTTTGTCCAAACTACTCCCGTAGGTTTTGAAACGTAGCACTAGGGGTGACATATAATAGTATTTCAATATTTCAGGGCAAGGGTGAAATTCAGCAGGGTCTGACAGGTTCTGCAGAACTGGTAGCAGAACTTTTGAATCGTTTCAGAGAACTGGCAAATACCACCTGTGGCTGGCCCCAGAGTGTAGTGGGAATAGAGATTTTGCAATTCCTTCCCCCAGGAGTGGGGAGAGAATGGAGATTTTGCAGTAGCCTTCCCCTGCCACGCCCACCAAGCCACGCCCACAGAACCTGTAGTAAAAAAAAATTGAATTTCACCACTGTCTCAGGGACTGCCACAAAGAAGGACGTGTCAAGCTATTCTCTAAAGCACC